>CM035293.1:53822706-53856678 GCA_020226075.1 Hydropotes inermis
GGGTGGGCGGGGCGAGCACGTGCCCGTGGGTGGGCGGGGCGAGCACGTGCCCGTGGGTGGGCGGGGCGAGCACGTGCCCGTGGGTGGGCGGGGCGAGCACGTGCCCGTGGGTGGGCGGGGTGAGCACATGGGGTGGGCGGCGGCGAGCACTTGCTGACTTTGGATACGTTTTCTCCAGTAAAACCCAAGAAATGCAGACTAAGGAGAAGCCTCCGTGAGAGGACTGTCGCAGGGCAGACGCCGCTGCAGTGCGTGTGGTGGGGCGCTGCGGCGCCCGGGAGAATGCGCTGGCTGTAGATGCTGCAAGCCTCTCGAGAACTGGGCAAAATGAGGTTTTCTTTTATAGCGAGGAGCAAACGAGGCTGCAAGGATCAGGGGTGGGAGGATGGGTGAAAGGCTGGGGGGCGGGAAGGAGGGTCCGAGACTGTTCTACCCTGAGGCCGGCCTGTCCGCAGGAAGGGTGGGGGCCACAGGTCAGGGGTGAAAAGCATTTTGTTCTGATTGATCAGCAGAAACAAGTTATTCAGCCCATCATTTATCCAGCAAGGAATGGGAGTTGAGAGGGTCTGAGTCTGGCCTTGTCAAGGAGAAACCAGCGGGGCATTGGTGAGTCTTAGCCATATGGGTGAGAGGAGGCCTTCCAAAGTGGCCTAGGGTGAAGAAACCGCCTGCCAATGCCGGTGACATAGGAGACGCGGATGCCATCCCTGGGTCCGGGAGGATCCCCTGGAGGAGGGCATGGCCACCCGCTCCATTGTTCTTGCCTGGAGAACCCCATGGACAGAGGAGCCTGGCAGGCTGCAGTGCGTGGGGTCGCAAAGAGTCGGACGTGACTGAAGTGACAGCACAGCGCGCAGAGGCGCGCGCGCGCTCGAGGGGCTCTGCACAGCAAACCACTTTCTGAAAGAAGAGGGAAGGGGATTTCTTTCTCTCTTTTTGGGAACGAAGATCCTGCATGCTGCATATCACCGCCAAAAAAAGAGAGCAGTTAACTTTTTCCACCTGGTAGGGGTTTCAGTATCTACAAAACAGCTAAAGGACATGGCTCGGAATATTACATATATAGCTCATAAGGTGGAACTGAAGATCCTGAGTTTATCTCTAAACTATTATTTTTCCTTGTATGACTATTTTTCTTTGATTCTACTTTTTTTTTTTTTCTCATTTCTCGGATTAAATTTGCTCTTTGGAACTCAGAGAAGGCCTAGGAGGCCAAAGCTTTTCTACAAACAAGAGGCAGGAGATACAGCAGGGTCCTGCTCAGTCACAATACCTCTCGACTCCTACGTTCATTCATTCAGCACCTACCGTGAGTCGCGTCCTGTCATGGGACCAGTAGCACAGCAGTGAGCAAGACAGAGGGACTGACCCTCCAGGATCCCAGTGTAGTTGGGGGAAGGGTGCAGGACAGACAGTTATCAGCACAAATAAGCAGGGCTGCCAGATAAACTACAGGACACCCAGTTAAACTTGAACTTCAGATAAACAGTGAATAACTTTCCATGTCCCAGGCAATATTCTGGGGTAATTATCCATTGTTGGTCTGAAATTTAAATTTAACTGCGTGTCTTGGGTTTTTCCATCCCTACATACTTTCAGTTAGTAACAAGCTGAGGAAACTAAGCCAGTGTGACTGCCGCGTTACAGAGTGATGGGGGCTACGTCTACCTTAGCCACGTTGTCAGGGGAGCTGAGACCTGAATCAGAAGGGAGGGCCCCAGCCCAGACTCCACCTCTAACCCATTCACCTCCAATTTCTTCCTTTCTTCGGCTGCATCCTGGCTTCTTAGGGTTAGACTCATTATCACTATTAAAAGAAAAATCTTAGGGACTTCCCTAGTGGTCCAGTAGTTAAGAATTCAGCTGCCAATGCAAGAGACAGGGTTCGATCCCTGGTCCGGGATCTAGAGCCCATGAACTGCAACAAGAGAAGCCACTGCAATGAGAATCCTCAGCACTGCAACTGGAGAAAGCCTGCATGCAGAAAAAATTAAAAAAGAAAAAAAAAAAAAAACACCTTAGACTTCTTCCCAGGAGCCAGGCAAAAGCAGAGATTCGGTAACATCTGTAACAGGGTGGCCTCAAAAGAAAATCTTTGAACAAAGTTCAGAATAGAATCAAGCAGTAAATTCATCAGCTGAACGCAAACCCAGACACTGCAACTCAAACCTGACTTGAGAAATGGGGACGACATAAGCTGAACTCACAGGAGCCAGGCTATGTAACACTCACGTTTTAGGTGGTGGGAAATCTTGTTCATGAGATTATAAGTGGACTCATGTACCAGCAAGGTCACAGGCAAAAGCCTATATCTAAGCCCGAGGTTTCTGTGGACATGAGAGAATCTTAGAGGAGATGATTACCCCAGAATGGCTTGGGAAGTCAACCCCCAAATTTTCTTGGGGTGGCAAAATCCTGGGCATATGAGCCCACATCCCTTAAGCATGATAAGAATTGAGTCTTTTTTAAAAAGAGATTCAAAAATATACTAGTTACATATTTGTGTTAAGAAATAACAGGTGCTGGCACTTCCCTGGTGGCCCAGTGGCTGAAACTGTGTGCTCCCAATGAAGGAGGCCCAGGTTCAATTCTTGGTCAGGGAACTAGATCCCACATGCCACAACTTGAAAGCTCCCTCATGCCACAGCTAAGACCCAGCTCAGCCAAGTAAGCAAATAAAAATATATATATTTTTTAAAAGGAAATAATGGGTGCCAAAGTATATTAGATGCAGCAAGAGCATCCAGACTCTCTTAGAAACTTCATTTAATCTCATGTTAAATTCCTCAAATTCCTAAGAAAACAAAAATCGTGGCCATATGTGAATACAATTATAATGCTACATTGCTTTCCAATCTTAGAGGCAAAAAATTTTAGAAGACTCATAATGAAATCAAATAAAGAGAGATAATGTCCAAGATTAACAAAAAAGAGGTGCATGCTTGAAATCTTAAATATTTGTAATATTTAAAAGAATACGCTCTTTGGGAATAACAGATTTGTCTTAAATTTCTAATTTAACACGCATAAATGAATCACTGATTGATTTAGACTTCTGATTTTCAAGTCAAAATCTTACTAAATTTGTCAACAGTACTAGAATAGCTATGAGAATTTAAATTCACCATATTTATAAATGTAATTATTAGGTTTCTAAGATCTATTTAAGTGCTTGAGTGTTTTGTCATTAAAGCAAGTGAAGTATTTTAAAAAGAAATATATATTAAATTTTCATGTAGTTTAACACGTTCAAGCATGTTTAATTAACCATTAATTATGTTTAATTCTAAACGTTCATCTAACGTCCCCTTAAAATTATTTTCAAAGTTGCTATGTCCATAAAAGAAGCTTTTTAACCTAACTCAAAGGCCAAACGTGAGAGTGTTGGATTTATAAGTAGAACAGATTGAACATCATAAACTAATAACCTTTTAAAAGCAAAGGGGAGTCCGAAGACTGTTCCGCTCAGAAAGGCCACCCTCAAGAACACGAAAAGCTCACACTGACATCCAGGCAACAGTAGCTATGGAAACTAAAGTCAGGCCGCCCGCTCGCAGTGTCCCGGTGGCCGTCGGGGGTCCCCGACGGGAGGGAGGGAGGGACTGGGCCTCAGCAAGGCCCTGCTCCGGGCGCAGCCCCCCGGGTGAGCCCCGCCCCCCAGCGCCAGCTGCGCCACTCCGGGGGCTTCAGGTGCTCGTCCCGTCCTTCCAACAGTCGCGTGCAGGAGGCGTTTCAGTCGCCTGCGTTTTCGGCTGGCGGCGTGGGCACGGGCGGCCGACTCCAGCGTTCTCCCGGCCGCGCCGCGGCCAGCTCCCCCGAAGACGGCGGCCCCTCCAGGGACCGCCTCAGAACGAGCCTCCCTCTGGGCGCCGAGGCTGAGGGTTTTGTGTCCTTGGCGCCCCTGCCGGAAGCTGGGCTTATGGCGCAGCCGTTCACAGCCGCTGGGAAAGGCGCTGGCCTGAGATTTCTACCCAGGAGAGGGGCAGAAAGACCCCCAAGCCCCACGGCTTCTAGAACTCACCGTGGACAGCCTTTCGACCCCCAACCTGCCCCCGAGGCCAGCTCCACCGCGCCACCTGGACGCTCGTCCCCGCCACTCGGAGCGCAGCCTCCCACCTGCTCTCGGGAGTCCCTCCCGCCTCCCGCCGCCTGCAGCGGGGAGCTCTACTCCCCTTCGCCCAGAGGGTGCAGCCAGATTCCCTCTGCTCTGGCGCTCGAGGCCCCCATAGCCGAGCCCCGGACGGTCTTCCTGGCCTCATCCCCGAAACGTCCCCGCACAGCTGACCCGGAGCTGCACGTTCCCCTTCGCTGGCTGTGCGCTGCCTCCTGACAGAGGCCCCCCCATCCCCCCCCCCCCCCCGCCCCGCCTGCTTGTCGAACTCCTACCCACCCTTCACAGGGGAGTGCAAAGGCCACCTCCTCCAGGAAGCCTTCCCTTCTTTCCTTCGCTGGAACTAACTTTCCCTTTCTCTGTTGAAGCAGAGGCTGTACATGCCAGTCAGACTCCTAACAGCACTTGTCTCTCTGCCTGAAGATTTTCTTTATGAGCGGACAACAGACCAGGGGTCCTGGGAGCTACCCCAGCCCCCACCCAGACACAGCCCTCTGCCTGTGATTCAGCGGGAGCGTGGGGGATGAACACCCCAGCTCCCTCACCGCTCGCTGGAATAACTGTGAGTTGTTCAGCCGCTCAGTCGTGTCCGACTCTCTGCAACCCCACGGACCGCAGCACGCCAGGCCTCCCTGTCCTCCACCGGCTCCTGGAGGTGCTCAAACTCATGTGCGCTCGGGGCTGCACAGGCTGCAGTGGCCGCCGAGGTGAACCAGTTTATGCCGCTCTCCTTGCTAGCTCCTAACGTTTGCGCGTTAACTTCTCATTCTCCTGCTGCCATTTTCTGGGCCTGCCTCTCAAACACACAGCTTGTGCTGAAGTCCTGCCCCAGGACGCGCTTCCCAGGGACCCCTCACGAGGCCGTCCGTGCATGCTCACTCTGGTGCTCAGCTGATGCCTCTGCTGCAGCCCCACTCAGCAGAGGCCTTGTGTGACGGCCACTAAAACCACAGGCAACGCATATATATGGAATTTCGAAAGATGGTAACGATAACCCTATATGCAAGACAGAAAAAGACACAGATGTACAGAACAGACTTTTGGACTTTATGGGAGAAGGCGAGGGGATGATCTGAGAGAACAGCATCGAAACATGTATATTATCAGGGGTGAAACAGATCACCAGTCCAGGCTGGATGCATGAGACAAGTGCTCGGGGCTGGGATGACCCAGAGGGATGGGATGGGGAGGGAGGCGGGAGGGGGGATCGGGATGGGGAACACATGTAGCTCCATGGCTGATTCATGTCAATGTATGGCAAAAACCACTACAGTATTGTAAAGTAATAAAACCATGGGCAAGTGACTTACTTCCCTGGTGGTCCAGTGGTTAAGACTCTGCACTCCCAATGCAGGGGGCCAGGGTTCCATCCCTGGTCAGAGAACTGGATCCCACATGCCAACTAAGTAAGACCCAACACAGTCAAGTTAAATAAATAAATATATTCTAAATTTTTTTTTAAAAATCACAGGCAAGATGAATGCAACACTTTCTACTTTTTGTTAGCCCTATATATGTATTATTTCATTTAAACCTCATGACAACCTGGGAAGTAGGATCGTGGTCATCCCATTTCACAAATGAGAAAATCAAGACTCGAGTAAAATGACTTGTCCAAGATCTCAAAAGTCAGCAAGTGTCAGACCTGGGGCTTAAATCCAAGAGAACTGCCTCTAGACATGGGGAATTTAACCATCTCATGGGGTGTAGCAGGAATAATTATATGTCCAGGTAGTCCAGGACACAGGTCCACCCATAGTCCATAGGTGTCCACCTGTGTCCAGGTAGTTACAAACACCTGGGAAGGATTCTTAAAAAGGGGTGTGTGTGTGCATGCACCTTCTCCTGCCCAGCCCAATGCGTGGCACGTACTCAGTGACTATTTATCTCAGTGATTATTTATTAAGTGCTCTATTAGTGACACTCACAATTTATTAAGTGACACTTATTATTTATTAAGTGTCAGAGTGAATCAACAACCAAGGCCCACAGGGCCACGGCATTATGACAGGACCGGCGAAAAGGATGAAGCCCAAGGGCCCTGCTCCGCGCTCAGTGGGCTTGGGCAGGTCACTGACGCTATTTGGGCCTCACTCCCCCTCCTCTGGGTTCCCGGTGCTCGCGGGGAAAGACTCCGCTGCAGTGCTGGAGAGGCAAGCAGATGAGGGTTCCGTCCTCAGCTGCCCCGCTGCCCAGGGAGAGGGCCCCCTCTAAGGATTCACACTGAATCCCTGAACCCTGACCCCACCCCGCTGTGGGAGATAGGGTCCCAAAAACTAGAGAAAGGAGCCGAGTGAGGCTGGGCCGAGGCGGGAGGCATCCTCGAGCGATCAGCTTCTCGCAGGTGAGGCGAGGAAGAAATTAAAATCAGACCCCCCGCTTCTAAAGTGGGGCTCTGGCGCCACCACGTGGTCACCACCTCTCCCAACCTCCAGCTTTTCTCGTCTGCGTCGTCTTGCCCAGACTCCACTGTGGCCCTGGGGACTGCAGAGCAATTCCACTCTCCTCAGCAAACATGTACCTACTGTGCCCAGGCAGGGCTCAACCCAGGAGCGAGGACCACAGACAACGTCCCAGCAGTTCCTGCCTAACAGTTTAGAAGCGTCTGGACCAGCAGTTCCAGTAGAAATATAATGCAACTCACAGTTCATGCCTCATGTGTACTTTTAGATTTTCTAGTAGCCACATTTCAAAATTGATGGGTCAAATTAATTTGAATAATATTTTATGTAATCCAGTACATCCAAAATATTATTTCAGCATGTAGTCAGTATGTTTTCAATTACCTTTTCTTTTTCTTACAAACTGTTTGAAATCTCACAGAGACTTCACAGAGCATCTCAGTTTGGACTAGCCAGATTTCAAGTGCTCAGTGGCCCTGGATGTCAGCAGCTACCTACCATGCTGGGCAGCACAGGTCTACACAGACCAGTCAGCCTCCTCTGGCCCTTGGCAGCTCTTCAGAGATTCGATCCATCACGTCTTCTTCAGGGTCTACATTTGTAGCGTGCTTTAGAGGCGTGGAAGGAGTAAGAGACCAGGTTCCTTCCTCCCACTGAGCTGGGATTGAATCTCTGCACTTAGGGACAGACCACCTGCAAGTCATTTCACCCTTTGAAATGTAAAAGGAGTCTGCCTCTGGGGTTGTAGCAAGAATGCCTGGCAAGGACATGACCCGTAAGTGGGGTGGTGACCCCGGCGTCAGAGCCTTAGCCCACTTTTTGGCACGGTTGCATGCCTGTGTGCTCAGTCACTTCAGTCGTGTCCAACTCTTTGCAACCACATGGACCGTAGCCCACCAGGCTCCACTGTCCATGGGATTCTCCAGGCCAGAATCCTGGCATGGGTTGCCCTTTCCTTCTCCAGGGGGTCTTCCTGACCCAGGGATCGGACCCATGTCTCTTATGTCTCCTGCATTGGCAGGCAGATTCTTTACCACTAGCGCCACCTGGGAAGCCCTCTGGCATGGTTAAGGATGGTTAGTTTTACAAGTCGATGTGGCTCCCCAGTTATCTACTCAGACACAGACTAGGTGTTGCTGTGAAGGTATTTTTTAGATATGGTTAACATTTAAATCCATAGATTTCGTGTAAAAAGGTTGCCCTCCCCACCACCACCACCTCATACTGTGGACAGGCCTCATCCAATCAGTTAAAGGCCTTCTGAGGAAAGACTGAGGTTTCTGGAAGAAGAAGAAATTCTGTCCCAAGAATACATCATACAGGGACTTCCCTGGTGGTCCAGTGGCTAAGATTCCACACCCCCAATGCAGGGCCCTGGGTACGACCCCTGGTCTGGGAACCAGATTCCACACGCACAACTGAAGATCCCTCGTACTGCAACTAAGACCCAGTGAAGCCAAGTAAATATCTTTAAAAGGGGGAGGTGGGGACTTCCTGGAGTTTCCGTGACTCATCAGAGTCCGCCTCCCAATGCCGGGCACACGGGTCTGAACCCTGGTATGGCTCACATGCTGGGAGGCTGCTAAGCCCTCACTCCACACTGCTGAGCCCAGGCCACAGCTAGAGAGAAGCCTGTAACGTCAACGAAAGCACCCGCATGCCACGGCAACTCAGACCCCGCGCAGCCAAAAGAAAAAAGAATACATCACAGAAACCCTGCCTGAGTGTCCAGCCTGCAGATTTCAGACTCGAGGCTGCGGCATCAACTCTCCCCGAATTGCCAGCCAGCCTGCCTACTCGACAAACTTCAGAATGGCCAGCCCCCACAACCGCATGAAGCAATTCCTTAAAATAAATGTCTGTAGGTGACAGTCGTCCGGAAGGCTTTGAAGGGTGAGTATAGAGCAGGACACAGGCCCCTCCTTCTGAATGCCTGTGGTATTAGCGGCTGAAGAACAGCCTTGCTCCAGCCGCTGGCATAAATATAATAGTGCAACACCCCAGCCCTGTAACCGTGTTAGTTGCTCAGTCCTGTCTGACTCTTTGTGACTCCACGGACTGTAGCCCGCCAGGCTCCTCTGTCCATGGCATTTTCCAGGCAAGAATGGTGGAGTGGGTAGCCATTCCCTTCTCCAGGGAAGCTTCCTAACTCAGGGATCGAACCTGGATTTCCTGCACTGAAGGCAGATTCTTGACCATCTGAGCCACCAGGGAAGCCCCAGCCCTGCCCTCCCCGTAAGGGAAATATCCAGCAGGACCAAGGGCTGGAACAGAAGGAGAATAAATCCCGCATCCCGGCCAGTGAAGGCCGGCCAGCGACCCCTTCCGAGGGGGTGGGATGAGACGGTGGGCTTGGCTGGGGAAAGGGGCTACGAGGGCCCGAACAGACCCAGGATGTGGGGGGCTGCTCTTGAGGGCAGAGTTGGGGGTTGAGGAGGTCCCTGGGCCCAGAGAAGCTGCCTTGGGGACAATGACCCAGGCCCCATCACCTCAGCACTCTGGCCTCTTGTCAGAACTCCTGCTGAATTCAGCCCTGTGTGGCAGGCAGAGTGGTCTTCCTAAAGCATCCGCCACATCACTGCCTCTGCTGTGACGGCCCCGGCCCATCACCTCACTGCTCTGGCTGGCCTCGCATCGGAACCTGTGGACTTTGGCTCTCATGGCAGCCACAGCGATTTTCTAAAGCACGCATCAGGTCATTGCCATGTGTCAAGGTCCTTCCCCAGCTTTCCTGTGACCTTGAGATAAAGTCAAGTCCTTTATGGGACATAAGATAAGGCCTGGTGTGACGTGGCCGTGGCAGCCAGCCTCTCCCCACCCCCAGCCTGGCCAGATGGAGCTCGCCGGGTCCCCCCGTGTGTCCCTCCCTCAGTCACCCAACACCCTTTCCCGTCTTCCCCTCCCCGTGGTCCGCCCGCCCCTCCAGGGCCACCCAGCTCCACGCCCTTGGTCTGCAAGGCAGCCTGCGTCCCCTCCTCTGGGCCCCCCGGGGCCCTGCTGAACGGCCCCTCCAGAGCTTCCATGTTTGAGGATTTTAGACACAGCCGTCTGCTTGGGTGGCTCCAGGCGGGCCTGAAGATGATCACAGGGCCCCCCGGTCCTGCCCTCCCCTCCCTCGAGGCCACGACTGTGGGGGGGGGGGGGGAGGGCTGTAGCAACTCTCGGACCACCTGGTGCCCTGGACGGCCTGGCACCCAGGGCTTCACTGAACCATGTCCGCCGCTCCCTACCCTGGGGCGCTCCACCTGCAGTCTGCCTGGGACACCCTGCACCCATCCTGCGCTTCTCTGAGTCTCCTCAGCTTGTTAGAACTCTCCTTTTATTTGCAAACTGTGAAGTCCTGGGCAATGTGAATGGGGACTGATGCCAAAATCTTGGTTCCCTGTTCACCGGTGCTGAGAAGACATAAGGAGACAGATTGGGGGGAAAATAAAAAAGGAAGCGTAGCTTTATTCTTTGCCAGGCAAAGGGGACACCAGCTTGCTAGCACCTCAAGAAATGTGCCCTCTGCCCTGGGGAACAGGGGAGACCATATCCTCAGGAAGGTCTTGCTTTTTTTTCCCTTTTGCAGAACTTCAAACCAGCCAGAACTGGCATCAGGTAACTCAGTTAACTGGGGTTGCTCTTTTCTGAAGTTATCAGCCCATGACCTTCTTTCCGAAATGAAGAACGCTGTGAGGGACTGTAGGGGGTGAAGGATGCCAGGTCAGAGTGTGATTCGGTGGGGTCGGCGGTGACCGGCTTTGTGAAGGGAAGTCCAGCTACAAGTGTTTGTTAGTTGCTGCTGCTGTTTAGTCACTAGGTCGTGTCCAGCTCTCTGTGACCCCATGGGCTATAACCTGCGGGGCTTCTCTGTTCATGAGATTCCCCAGGCAAAAACACTGGGGTGAGTTGCCAGTTCCTTCAGGGGTCTTCCCAACCTGGCATCGAGCCCGTGCCTCCTGCGCTGGCAGGAGGGTGTTTCCTGCTGAGCCACCAGAGAAGCCCAAAGGATAACCAAGGTTGCCCAACTCTCTCAGGCCTGTTTATGTTGTTGCCTAGCCTGTTCATTATTTCCTTGTTTTCCTTGTTTATCAGAAAAGAAGGGCTTCCCAGGGGGCTCAGTGGTAAAGACTCTGCCTGCCGTGGCTCAGTGGTAAGAAATCTGCCTGCAAGGCAGGACATGCGGGCTTGATGCAATGCATTAGATCCCTGGGTCTGGAAAATTCCGTGATGAAGGAAATGGCAACCCACTCCAATATTCTTGCCTGGGAAATCCCATCGACCGAGGGAGCCGGGCAGACTACAGTCTATGGAGTTGAAAAAGAGTCAGACAACTTAGCGACTAGACAACAATCAGAAGAGTCTCATTTTTATTTAAGAAAAGTCTCACTTCTTTTTTTGCTGCGACAGAATGAACGTGACACACTGCAGAGGTTTGGGAAGAGTGTCACTAAGTAACGCGCGCAGCTTGGGGCTGTTTTATAAAACCTAACTGTATGCGGCGTAGAAAATAATGCCGTCCACCAGAACTTGAGTCTGTGGTCCTGATGCGCTAAGCATTTTGCTCAGTATCAGCTGGTTATTCCTTACAACCCTGTGGGCTGGGCACTGCTAGGATCTCCTGTAAAGAAGAAGAAAGCGAGGCCGAGACGTCCCCTGCTTCTGAGGAGCTGAACTAGACTTGACCCCAGGTTTGCCAAGTCCAAAAGCCACGCATGCTTTCACCTCCAGGCTGATCGGTGCCTCTGTGCAAATTAGGGAGGGATATTATTAGCTCCCAGCTCTTAGGGCTGTTAGGAGGATTAAATGAGCTGAAAGGTGTCAAGCCCTCAGAGAAGTTCCTGGCATAGCCTGAGGGCTCAGTAAACACAGTCGCCTACAGCAGCATCTCACTGCCCCTGCGTGGGCCCTGTGAGATCACCCACCAAAATGTGCACAGTGGTCATCCCTGTCCTGGGGTCATGGGAGACCTTTTTTTTTTTGGAGGGGGGGAGACCTTTTTTAAAACTTCTTCCAAAATGATCAGGTAGGGGAAGTCCCTGGCAGTCCAGCGGTTAGGACTGCGAGCTTCCAGTGAAGGGGGGCACAAGTTCTATCCCTGGTTGGGAAACCAAGATCCTCGAAGTGGCAGGGCACAGTCAGAAAAACATTTGACTGTAGTGTGTAATAAGAAATACATACTACTTATGTATTTCTTCTTAAATTCTTGCCTGTGTGATGCCCTAAGTGAACTTGAGGACAAGGCAGGCCTGCGAGATATCTGGGTCATCTCCCAGCTCCCCTCAAGGCCTGGAACAGATCGCCCCCCAGTATAGGGTCCCAGTAGGGAGCAGCTCAGATGGGCTTCTCCCAGCCTAGCCTCTCCGGCCACTTGCTTGGCAGGAGCCAGAGTGAGTTGGGGGTGTGGGGTGCAGGTCGGAGCCAAAACTGGCCCCAGCTAAGCCTGCCCTTTGCTGGCCTTCCCCAAAAGGCACAATGAGGTGCCCTGTGGCTCTTCCTGGCCCCAGGGGAGCAGCCGTGATGGGTGAGACCTCCGGCCCTGAATCCACCAACAGCTGTGACCACTTCAGCTATTTTAAACCCTTGGGCACCCGGAGGCTCCTGTCCCACCAACCACGCGCTCTGACCCAGCATCACAGGCCCCAAGCCAGGGATGGGAGCCCTGAACGTGGGTCAACCAGGCCTGGGTGGGATTTTTTTTTTTTAAGAAGAGGGAATTTGATTTCTTGAGCACTCGCCTTGTACCAGAGATTGTGCTAGTATCTCCCATACATTGTCTCATATCAAATCATCCTTGTATCTAGGCTGAGAGACCACCTTGTTCACTGATCAGGAAGATGAGGAAAATGAGCTCCCAGGCCCCACAGAGGCATGACTGGGATTAGAACTTGGGCTTCCTCGTCCGCAAGCGGGGGACAGCACTCCTTCCCGCTCTTGCCCGCTTTGCCCCCACCCCCACCTGGCCCCCACACCCCACACACACACGTGCCAGTTCCTTTCCTGGCTCCGTGCTCGCAGGCGCTATGAGACCAACCAAGGGCACATTCTTGAACGTTTCTGTGGCTCAATTTCTTCATCTGTAAAGTGGCGGGGTGATTGGGAGCGTATAATGATCTAACTCTAATACACGAAAAGTGCCGCTGGAGCAGCGCCCAGCACACAGAAGGAATGCGTTCAGGGCCTGCTGTTCCTCCTTGTCTCCTGGCAGTCACCACCTTTGCCTGTTTCTCTCTCCCCTGCACCTGTGATGACCCGCCCAGACCTCGGTGGGGGTGCAGCACTTTCCCCCCATTCTGGGCCCCAGCAGGTGACGTGAGGATGCTGGATTCTATGATCCCCAGGAAGGTGGGTACCCTGGCATGTGTCCCGTATCTGCCACATAGTAGGGGCTCAAAACTAATTTTGGTAAGGGGATGCCCAGACAACAGTCCACCCTCGGGGCCTCGGGGTTGGTTCTGAGCCGCACAGACACTGCCGTTTTGGCAGGCGGCCCCCCGCCTCCTGGCTGGACGGTGCGCCAGTGACTGCAGGACCCTATCGAAAGCCACCAGGTCTTCCTAGGTCTGAGCACCGCCCCCCAGCCTGACTCAGGCCTTCCCCCTTCCCCAGCTGTGTGCCTCCCAGATCTCGGCTGCCCCGGAGCGGCTGGGCTCTTAGCCGTCTCCTAATGTGGGCCCCTCAAGGAGGTCGCTGGGGTCAGGCGCCTGGGTGCGTCTCCGCTCTGAGCAGTTGTGAGCCTGAAGCCTCTTACTCAGACGCACCCCGTCCCACAGCTCCCATCCCCCAGCAGACCTGCCCCCTCCCCTCCAGCCTGCACGTCCTTCTTACAACCTCTGCCCTCTCAGAAACACCTCACTTCCGGCTCCTTCTACCAAGGGCCACTCGGTCCTTTGTGAATTATCTGGCTTGGCTTCAGAGCTGGAAGGGTCTGGGATGGGGATCCCGCCCAATGCCATTCTGCACCTCCAGCAGGCCCACAAGCCACAGGCTGACCTCTGCAGGGGCACCCTCTTTTGCCCAGGGCCCCAGTGATCCTTCACTGTCCCTGCATGGGAACATCAGTATTTCAGTCCACAAACACCGGTCAGATGACCTGCGCAGAGCACCTCCTGGCACTCCGTCCAGGACAGTCAGAAGGGCTTCCTTCAATTCCGCCCCCACGACTCCTCACTGAGGACCCCGCACCAGGCTGTCCTTGCCCACCCATCAATCGGCGCCTTGTCTTGACATTCCGGCCCCACTGCCAGGCCCCTCCCCACTTCCCCTCTGTAATAGGGGCCTGATTGTTGCGGGGCTGGGGGGCAGTCAGGCTGTATCTGGCTTCCCCATTTGGTCAGGAAGCTCCCTCTCTGCCCTTCCCCTCAGTCTGAAAACCCCTCTTTTTTAAAAAAGTTGTTTATTTTAATTGGAGGATAATTACTCTAAATACTGTGACGGTTTTTGCCACACATAAACATGAATCGGCCATGGGTGCACACGTGTCCCCTCCACCCTGAACCCCCTCCCGCGTCCCTCCCCACCCTGTTCCTCCAGGTCGTCGCGCAGCACTGGCTTTAGGGCCCTGCTCCGTACAGCAAACTTGCCCTGGTTTGGGCAGAAGACCTAAACAGACGTTTCTCCAAAGAAGACACACAGATGGCTAAGAAACGCAAAGATGCTCAACATCACTCGTTTGCAAACCCCTCCTTTAAGAAGGCTCACTCCCCAGCCCTGACTGGGTCAGCGCATCCACTCGCTCTGTCCCCGCCCCTTATGGCGTTTGCATCATCTGCCCGCGGGGCTGGGGGCGCCCAGAGGGGCGGCTGGCCCTGCGTCCTGGCGCCGGGCAGCTGGGGGCCAGCGGAAAGTGTTGAATGAAAGAAGGAGCAACTCAACAGCTGACGTCACCCAGACCAAGCGGGGGGCGTGGCCACGCTTGACGGACTGGCCCGCGGCCCACTGCGCGAGGAGGCCGCGGGCTGCCCCGCCCACCGGCGTCCCGATAAAGGCTGGGCGCTGCGGGCCGGCGGGCGGCTGCGAGGGGCTCACCTGCGGCAGGTGCTGCGCGGGGCGGCCGGGCGCTGCGCGAGGATGCTGAGCGAGCGGACGGTGCGGCTGCACTACGGCAGCCGCGTCGAGGCTGTGTACGTGCTGGGCACGCACCTCTGGACCGACGTCTACAGGTGAGCCGGGCCGCCGCGCCCCTCCGCCTGCGGGCTGGGCCCGAAATCGGGGCCCAGAAAACCCGAGACCCTCGCCGGACTCGGGGACACGGACAGACTGCCTCCAGCCCCTCGTCCGAGGCCCCCGCGCGCAGAAATCCTGAGAACCAGCCCCCAAACCTTGTGTCAGATTCCCCCACATCCAGAGACCCCCCCCAGATACTCAGACCCAGCATGGGCACCCGCACTACCCCGTTCCCAGAACCCCCGCCGCTTCTCCCCAGCCTTCCCGCCCCCGACCCTCTCCAGCCCCTCCCCGGGGACGATCTGGGCACCCCTTGGCTTCCCCAGCCTCTTCTCTTTCCCCTCCGCGCTCTGCCCTTAGCAGCTCCCTGAAGCCCCCAGATCCTCTGGCTCACCTCCCAGCTCAGCCCAGACCCTCCCCGGACTCCCAGACCGGCTGGACTTCCTCCTGGATCAGCCTGG
Source organism: Hydropotes inermis (assembly GCA_020226075.1). NCBI lineage: Eukaryota > Metazoa > Chordata > Mammalia > Artiodactyla > Cervidae > Hydropotes > Hydropotes inermis. The sequence continues at coordinate 53,837,829 of CM035293.1, forward strand.
GGCATGCCAGCAGGAATCTGGCCGAGGGGTAGCCTAGGCTCCAGTTTCGCCCTGTGGGGGCTCCTGGTGATTGTCTGTCCCCAAGCACTGGCCGGGAGCGCCCTGTCCCCAAACGCCTTCCCCTGACTTCACCCTGGGGTCAGGGAGGGGCCTTGTTCCACCAGACGGAGGGTGCGGATGTGGGGGTCTTTGTCAGAAGAGCTCTGCTGATTCAGGACCCTGTTCTCACTGGCCCTGTCCTCCCATCCTCAAACTCTGGTGGGGTGCAGGATTTCTGAGACCGCAGGCTGTGGTATGGGGGAATGGAAGTAAGTGGCCCACCGCTCCCGCCCTGCCCAGGAAGCGGCCAGGTCCCAGACTGGTGTGAAGGAAGCGGCGGAGAGTCCCTGGCGAGGCCCTGCAGCCCTCTGCTCCAGGCCCTCGAAGTGTTCCTCGTTGCTGGCACGGGAGGGGTCAGTGCTGAGAGGAGGGAGCGCGGAGGACTCGGGTGGGGATCCCAAGCTGATGCCTGTGGGCAAGTCCCCCGAACCGCTCTGTGCCTTGAGTGGCTTACTGCTCCCAAATCATTCTGTCATAGGGCGCCCTGCCTCTCCCAGCCCCTCCGACCCACCGTCCCTGTGTCTTCCCCTACGCCTTCCCCAGCTCATTCCCTCTGTCACCTCCAGTGGCCCTGCCAGGCCAGTCCCCTGCCCCCTTCCTCCTGAGCAGGCACCGGCCTACCCTGAGGGCAAAGAGCCGGTCACCGTGCAGAACAGGGGCCCTGTCCACCCGCCGGCCCCTGCCTTCAGTTGTCCGTGTGTAAACCTCAGGGTCGCAACTCAGAAGTGCCGTGTGGTCCAGGCCTCGGTGGCCCTGGGGGTGCTCCCCTCCCTTCCCCACCCGCCCCGTCCTAATTGGGCACTGCCAGCGAGTGGGCCAGGAGCCAGGACACTCGGGCCTCTAAGCCTCAGCTGTCACCATACCCGCCTGTTTGTCCACTGGGGCACTTTTAGTGCAGCCTGAGAGGCTGGCATGATGCCTCCGTTGGGGGGTGGAGAGTCAAGAAGGGGTCAGGCTCCGGCCCACCCTCTGTCCTGGCAGAGAACAGGGGAAGGGTGGACACGTCCCCCCTCTAGCAGGGCACAGAGGTGCGACAGTCCCCTCTGTCCCTTCTCAAGAAGCCAGTCACAGCCCCTGCGACCCTCACCTGCCTCCTGCATTTGACCTAAGACCCTCTCACACCCCCGGCAGAGACACAGTACACTCTAGACCCCGGCTGTCCAGTGGAAATAGAACGCAAGCCACAAAGAGAGTCACGTGTGTAATCTTTAATATTCTAGTAACTGTATTTTTAAGGTTAAAATAAGCAGGTAAAATTAATTATAATAATACATGCATGCGTGTTAAGTCGCTTCAATTGTGTCTGACCCTTTGCAACCCTATGACCTATAGCCCACCAGGCTCCTCTGTCCATGGGATTCTCCAGGCAAGAACACTGGCATGGGTTGCCATGCCCTCCTCCAGGGGATCTTCCCGACCCGGGGATGAAACCCATGTGTCTTATGTCTCCTGCACTGGCAGGTGGGTTCTGTACTGCTAGTGCCAGCTGGGAAGCCCATAATAATAATAAAATACACTTTAACCTAATATGTCCCAAATAGCATTTCAATATATAATCAGTATAAAAATTGTTCATGAGCTAGTTTGACATTTTCTTTTTCATGCTAAGTGTTGGAAACTCAGTGTGTGTGTTGCATTGTTCAGCTCACCTCCATGTGGGCTAACCGTGCTCCTGGCACTGACAGCTGCAGGTGGCCATGACCGCTGTGTGTCCTGCCCAGCACGGGTCTAGAGCAACGCGTCTCAGCCTCGCACCACCACGTTTGGGCCAGGACGATTCACTGTCCCCAGGGTGTCCAGGGCACTGTACGATGTTTAGCAGCGTCCCTGGCTTCTCACCCCTAGATGCCAGTGTGTGCTTAGTCGCTCAGTCGCGTCCGACTCTCTGTGACCCCATGGACTGTAGCCCGCCAGGCTCTTCTGTCCATTGGATTCTCCAGGCAAGAGTACTGGAGTGGGTTGCCGTGCCCTCCTCCAGGGGATCTTCTCAACCAGGGATCGAACTCGCGTTTCCTGTGTCTCCTACATTGGCAGGGGGTTTCTTTACCACTAGTGCCACCTGGGAAGCCCATGGATGTCAGTAGAACCCCCAACTGTGACACCTGGAAACGTCTCCAGATAACCCAGCAGTCCCTGGTGGGCTAAGTCACCTCCAGCTAAGAACCACTGGTCTAGTGGAAGGAAGCCCCTCCCCGTAATGGGAGACTGAGCTGGTGTCACTTCTGATACTGTGATGATAGGAACAGCTGTCAGCATGGCAGAGGATAAGATAGCATCACCAACCCAAGGGACATGAATGTGAGCAAACTGGGGGAGAGAGTGGACAGAGGAGTCTGGCGAGCTGCAGTCCATGGGCTCGCAAAGAGTCGGACACGACTGAGCGACTGCACAACTGCCCACAGACCTTGGAGGTTGTGCTTGGATCATCTCATTTTGTAGATGAGGAAAGTGAGGCTCAGGGAGGTGTAGACATTTGCCTGATGTCACACGGGACTCAGGTCTAGTCCTGTCTGGCTGAGAACTCATGCTCTTAATCTCTAACCTCTGTGTCCTCAGCCACTTCAGTTGTGTCCGACTCTTTGTGACCCCATGGAATGTAGCCTGCTGGGCTCCTCTGTCCATGGAATTCTCCAGGCAAGAATACTGGAGTCCAGGCGATTTTCTCAACCCAGGGATTGAACTCGTGTCGCTTGAGTCTCCGGCACTGCAGGCAGGTTTTTATCACTGCACCACTGGGGAAGCCCCTCTAACCTCCAGTTCAGATTGAATTAGATGACCGTCTTAGCCTGCGTCCCGCCATGAGACGCTGCCCCCGGAGACGTCACCCACCTCCAACTGACCTTCCACTTCCCGCTGAGCCCTTCCCCACCCAGACACAAGTTCTGACTCAAAACCCCATGTGATGCCCCCAGGGTCTCCAATCTCCAAGGAGACCCTGAGGGACAAGGTGGTGGGCCTTAGGCCCTGTCAGTGAGGGAGTGGTGTCTTGACCCCTCAGTCCTGAATCACAAAGACGAGTGAACAGACCTCAACACCCACCCCCTTCCCCAAGGGTTCTGGGTCCCCTTTCCTGAAATGCACACAGACCTCCTTCACCTCCAGACGCAAGGCAGGGGCTTCGCCTGCCCCTTCCTCGGCTGGCCCCGAGGGTCACCCACCATCTCCCAGCAAGACCGGTCCTCTGGGGATAATGACCTGACCCAGAGACACTCTGAGGGCTGGCCTGCAACAAGCTAAAAACAGACGCGCAGAAAGAAGGAAGTAGGACATTTTTCTGTAGAGATTTACTCCAGGATCCTTGTTAAAGACCCTTGCTGTTCCCTCTCCCCTCCCCGCCCCCCACGCAGCGCGCTTATCTGAGGTCTGGCGCAAGTCTGCACAGTCTCCCCCAACAGTCCCTTCAGCCCGCAGCTGCTGCTCCGGCGGGCTGGCCTGGGTCCACATCTGGTTCTGACTTGTTGTTGGAGAGAAAGTGCTGAGTGAGCAGCACCCCCATGTCGATTTCATCCTCCCTGCTCACCTCCTCCAGATCCCCTGGGAGCCTGGAGAACGTGCAGCCTTGGAATAAGTTGACAGGGTCCTTGCATTCTGCCGGACTTGCCCTCTGACCCACAAGCCCTGTCCCACCCTGGGTTCGCGCATCCAGCGGGAGGGGGAGTTCTTGACTGGGTCGTGAGCTCTCTCTACACCCGTTTCCCAGGTCTGCAGGAGCTTCAGGGCAGGAGTGATGTTATCACGTCCCTTGCCTCTGCAGGGCTTTCTCCTGGTTGCATCTGACCTCATGATGTGCCCCTGAGGTCGGAAGGAGAAGCGGTCCAGTGCACCTCCTGAGATTCCCCAAGGCAGAGGCTGACCGGACATTTCTCCCAGCAGGGCCCGGCCCATCACCCTCAGGAAAGGGGGTGCCGGGGAAGGAGTCCCCAGTAAAATACGGGGCAAACCGCACAGAGCAGTTACATATCCTGCCTTGGGGGTGCCTGCGCGCTCAGGCGCTCATCGGGTCCAACTCTTGGTGACCCCACGGACTGTGGCCCGCCAGGCCCCTCTGTCCTTGGGATTCTCCAAGGAGGAATACTGGAGTGGGTTGCCATGCCCTCCTCCAGGGGACCTTCCCAGAGACAGAGCCTGCGTCTCCTGCATTGGCAGGTGGATTCTTCCCCGCCGAGCCACCTGGGAAGCCCCCCGCCTTGAAGGAGAGCCTGCCAAATCTAAATTCGTCCCCACATCACTCCCTCAACTCAACTCAGATAGCGGGCTTTCTGACTCTATTGGTGTGAGGGTTTTACAAAACATCATTAGGGTCCAGATCAAAGCGCTAGGACCTGCGGTGTCTGAGCGTCCCCCAACCGGGTGTCAGGCCCCGCCTCACTGGCTGATCCCGCCTCCTGCTGACCGGCCTGCATCCACGCCAGCCTCGCTGGTTTCCCGGGCACCGCTCTTGGCCTCTGACCGCACCTCCTCCTCCCCGCTTCAGGGCCTCTGCAGGTGCTGTTCCCCTGGCCTGGCGCATGGCCCCCAGACCTCTGCAAGCCTGGCAAGTCTCGGCTCCTCTCAGCTCCTCCAAGCAGCTTCTGAACTCCTCCCCGCACACCCCGCATTTCCTGGTGCCGACCCCAAGCCCCAGCTGCTCCCCGCCTGAGGACTGTTGTTTTTCTTTGCAGATCTTATTGTTTACTTACTATTGCTAGCTAACTTATTCTGTACCAGGCAGCCTCATGGGCACCTTGTACATTCATGACATGTATTTAATAATTTCAGTTCAGTTGCTCAGTCGTGTCCGACTCTGCAGCTTTGTGGACTGTAGCCTGCCAGACTCCTCTGCCCGTGGAATTTTCCAGGCAAGAATACTGGAGTGGGGTGCCATTTCCTAGTCCAGGGATTTGATAATTTATTTGTGTTTAAACCTCACAGTGGGCTTCCCAGGTAGCTCAATGGTAAAGAATCCACCTGCCAATGCAGGAGACACAGGTTGGATCCCTGGGTCGGGAAGATTCCCCTGGAGAAGGAAGTGGCCACCCACTGCAGTGTTCTTTCCCAGGGAGTCCCAGACAGAGGAGCTTGATGGGCTCCAGTCCCTGGGGTCACAGAGAGTCGGGCATGACTTAGTGACTAAACAGCAACAACAAAACTCACAACTTTGTGAGCTAGGTACTATCATGGGGGAACATAAGGGATGCTTGTCCACGGTGGCACGGCTGGTAGATGGAAGCAGAGCGGAGCCCACACCTTTGACCACCCTGCCAGGCCGTCTGCTGGGACGGGTGTCGTAGGTGTGTCCTCTCCCCTCTCAGCGCCTCGCTCGTTCCCGTGAGCCTCCTGCCCTCGGGGGGTCGCTGACGGCTCCCTGGTTGGCTGGATGAGTGTGGCCGGGGCGCATATGGACTGGACTCTCACCAGGCTCCACCACAGCCTCAGGGGTGGGCGCCACTGGGCAGAGCGGTGGAAGGCCAGGGCGTGTGGCTGAGCTTGGCCAGGGCAGTGTTGCCCCTGGGAGAATGACAGAGGTGGAATTCAGGCCAGGCCAGGTGGCCCCATAAATTAGAACAACACCAGGGCCCTCAGCTCCCAAAGGCAAGGAGAGCCTGGTGCCAGGCTAGTCCCCGGGCAGGGGCAGCTCCCTGCGGTCCAGCCCACCACCCCCTGCACAGCTGGGGTCCCCCAGATCTTTAGTCCCCACCACAGGGCCTCAGTCGGGTGGGAGCACAGTGGCAAGGGCTCACCCTGGTGCCCACCCCCAGCTGGACAGGCACGTGTCAGCTTTGGGGGAGGCCAGTTTTTGCTGGCAGCTGTGTCCTGCCCAGCCGTGCCTGGCCCCATGCCCAGGACACTGATGGCTTGTCTTGGTCACTTATCCAAAGACCCAGGGTACGATGCCAGCCTTTGGTGTCCCCTCTCTGGACTGATGCCCACCTGCAAAATAAGTGGGGGGCTTCTCGTTTGATCCTTTCCTGAACCAGGCCTGGAACTCCCCCTCCCTCACCAGGTGTCCCTACCCAGAGGATTTTTAGGGAGGACTGGAACCTCTGGATCCTCCCCCAGGACGGGAACAGCCAGGCCTGGAGCTCAGAGAACTTGAGTTTCCCCCAAGTCCTACCTGTCTCGGTCTGTCCCTGAGACTCAGAACAAATGCTTGCCCTCTGTGGGCCTCAGCGTGCTCATCTGTAAAACGGGATGACATTAACACGGGCCTCGTGGGGTTATCAAAAGGATAGACTGAGATTGCATGGGCTTAGGACTTGAAACAGTATCTGGCACATAGTCAGTAGTTATCGTGAATTAGTATTGGGTTTTGTGCGTGGTAAATCGCTTCAGTCGTGTCCAACTCTTTGTGACCCCGTGGACTGTAGCCCACCAGGCTCCTCGGTCCGTGGGAGTCTCCAAACAAAAACGCTAGAGTGGGTGGTTGCTGTGTCCTCCTCCAGGGAATCTTCCCGACCCAGGGACTGAACCTATGTCTCCTGTGTCTCCTGCATTGGCAGGGAGGTTATTTATCACTATTGCCTCCTGGGAAGCCCACTGGGTTTATTGTAACATTATTAAAACAGATAATAATGAACTGTGGCCTCAAAAAGTTTAGAATGTTCATGGGAGAGAAGTGTTGAAGAAGTGTTAAGTATTGTTTGAAGCGCCAGCACAGGGAGGGAGAGGTGGGTCCTGGCTGATAGGATCACGGAAGACTTCCTGGAGGGGTGGCAACCCAGCCAGAGGGTAGATGGGTTCATACCCAGACAGGCCACGCAGGAGCAAAGGTACCTGGCAGGAAAGTAGAGACACTGGGAGGGGCAGAAAGTGCATAGTTTCTGTACTCTGGAGTGTAAGACTAGAGAGTGGATTTGTTCAAACCTGGGCTTTGAACGCTGGGATCAGGCATTAAAGTTTGTCCTGCAGGGAGTCGTTGCAGGTGTCTGGGGAGGGAGTGACGATAGATTAGATTGTTTCTTCCCTAAGGAGAGGGCTCCTGGGCAATTGGAGGCCCCAGTGCCTGGTGAGAGGCTGCTGAGCCTATCCGGCGCAGAAGAGGGCTGGCTGAAAACAGAAGTCACGGTCTGTCTTCACGGATCCCTATCCCGACCAGCCGCCCGCTCCAGGGCTCCAGCCACCTCCACCCCAGGAGGCTCCGGGAGGGTGCTCGCCGTGGCACTGCCCGCCGGGCTGGCACCCACAAACCCCCTCAGATTCTCTAAAGACCTTAGGACAGGATGTCACACCCAGGCTGCCAGGAGCTGGGTTCACAGTGGAGTAAGCCCCGCTGGTGTTAACGAGGCCCAGGGCAGGTGGACAAGCCAGGAGAGCCAGACGCCAGCAAGCTGCAGGCACGTCCTGCCCTCGAGTCTGGGGCGGAGGCAGCGTCCCAGCCCTGCGAGGCCAAGCTGGCCTCCCCACTGACTAAGGGAGGACCAGAGAGCGTGAGGGCTCCCCAGAGGCCACACAGCATTTGTGGGCTGAGCAGATGTTAGGTCGCAGCACCCAGAACCCCCTTGGGCCAGGCACAGTGAACACCCCCCTTCTACATCCGACACTGCTTTCCAGTCTGGCTCAGAGCTCCTTTGTTTGGTGCCCGCTGCCTGGCCGTGTCCCTCCGTTTCCCCGGCTGACGCCACTGCCACGGCTTCCTTGGACAGCCGCGGCCACCTCCCCACTGGCCCCCCCGCCCCCACCGCTCTCCTGCCTGTCTCCCACCCTACACCCTGGAGGAGCTGTCTGCAGGCGAAACGCCCACGTTTCCCTGCGCAGCGGCCTCGGGGCCTGCAGGGGAGCGGCCGGCCCCTCGCGGGGCCCGGGCCCTCTCCCCGCCGCTCTGCCTGTTGTGCTCGCAGACTCCAGCCGCGTTAACCTCCTTCCAGTGTCTCGAACATGCTGGGCTCACGCCCGCCTCGGTCCAGCGCCCACGCTGTCCTTGCCGCTTGGAAGCCTCCGCTCCTCTTCCTCTCGCAGCTTTGGGCAAATTCAGCGGTTCCCACGCTGGGCCCTGGACCAGCAGCTTCACCTGGGAGCTTGCTGGCAATGCGGTTGCCTCGCACAGTATATGTCTATCACATCTTCCTTTTATACAATTTAAATGTATGCAGTTCTATTTGTCAGTTCTCCAGTAAAGTTGTGGGGAAGGAATGGAGGCTCCCAGTCATGTTCTCCAATCTGCTGAGTCAGAAACTCTGGGGGCAGCCTCACAATCTGTCTTTCAACAGGCCTTTCAGGCGTGGCAAGCGCAACTCAAATTTAAGAACCACTGATCTAGCTAACTCTAAGCTATAATTTAGAGTGTAAAATTAAAGCTTCAACTCAAATGCCGCGTCTTCCAGGAATCCTTTCTCGACCTCCAGGCCAGGACCTCGTGGAGCCCCGTATCTTTCCTTTAGAGCGGTTTTCACAGCTGTCATCATAACTGGGCGATCCATCAAGAGCCTTTCTCTTCCACTAGAGTATTTGCTCCATGGCCCTAGGAGCATATTTTCTATTCTGCTCTATCCCCGGACCTAGCACACACCTGACACATAAAAAGTCCTCAATGAATATTGTCTCGGGAATGACCACATTACGCAAGTCCCCTCTTCCAGCCCTTCCTGGGGCAAACATTCGCTTACCGTGTGCCTGTGCTAAGCCAGGTGCTGAAAGAGAGAAAATACACTCTGCCTCCAAGATGAGCTGCCACCAGGGAAAATAAACATGGATGGAGCCAGATCAGTTGAGTTCAGTCATCCAGGAAGGATGAGCTGCCAGGCAGAGAACTCGGGGGGAAAGGATTACAGGTAGAAGGACCAGCACATCATGCAAGGCGCGTGGTGAGATGAGACGGAGCTGGGAGGGCGGGGGCGTTGCAGGCAGTGAGGCGGGGAGTCGGTTTGAGATGCGGTGGCTGAGTACCACCGGGTGAGTATCAGGCCCCAGAGTGTGAATTTCACTGTCTGGTGGTCCCTAAAGAGCCACTGAGTATTTTCCAGCAGGCAAGAACCTGATTTCTTCCCTTTTTTTTTTAATCACTCTGATAATACAGTTTGGAAAACCAAGAAGGGTGGGTCTGTTCATTCATTTATTCCTGAAATATATACACTGAGCGTGGCCATGTCCTGGGTGCTGGGATATGATGGGCAGTGCAGGTGTGGCCCCCGCCTATCCTTCTGTCCACGTATCTTTAGCCTCTTTCCCGTAAGCCCAAGGTTGTGGCCACCGCGACCCCCGCTCTGTCCCCTCCATAACCCCCTGAGCCCCTCCCTGCAGCCTCCAGGGAGAAGCAATATGCCCACAGCCCCTGGCTTTCGGGTTTCTGCAGGGCATTCTAAAAGGTTCTTCCTGGGAAGGGAGGCAGCCAGCAGGCTCCACAGGGGACAATGGGTGCCTTTGTTGCTTCTGCCAGGGCCACTCCAAGAATAGCTGTTTGCTCAGCTCAGTGCAGGGCTGGGACGGGAGGGTGTGGGTCTAGAGCCGCAGTGTAGGTGGGGTATTAACCCCCAAGCCTCTGGGGCCTCCTCCAGTTTCTCACTGGCTCAGAGGGATGGAGGCGGTGGGAGCATCGCCTGGAGCAACCATTGTCAGAGCTGGGGCCCTGAAAGATCATCCTGCCCTGTGAGTTTACAAAGCGGTTATTTTATGGCGCTCTGTGCAGAAACCCAATACATAAAACAAGGTGAACAATAGTGGCTCTGCTTAAAGAGGGTGGGCATCTGGCAGAGAGCTCCCCCGCTGGTCAGGGCCTCCTTCGCCTCCCCTTTGTCCACACCTGCCCCCTCTGCGCTCCCCAGACTCCAGCCGTCCTTGTCCTGGTCCCATCCTTCCCCTTTACTCTTGGTTAAACAGAGAGGACAAGTGCTCCACCCAAGGCCACCCAGCAGGTTTGTGGTCAAACCCAGGGCTTGCACTAGAGTAGTATTTCCTAGATCTGAGCCCGTGGCTACCCAGACTCCCACGATTTTTACCAAAAGCATATTCCAACTCTAGCATCATTGACTTAAAATTTTTCTTTAAACCATGTCTTATTTTTCTTATAACTTTAAGTGGAGATCTTATTACCGTAAATGCCAAGCCTTTATCAATTTCCATAAACATAACACATTTAATAAATATATATATTCTTTTAAGTTATGCATCCATGTGCCACCTAAAAGGATCTCATGGGTACCCACACCTCCTGTGGGGATTTCCTGCGTGGCACATCTAAAAGGTTCACTTCTGTCCTGCTCAGAACGTGTGAAAATGTTACTGACGTCCAACTCTTTGTGACCCCATGGACTATAGCCCACCAGGTTCCTCTTTCCATGAAATTTTCCAGGCAAGGATACTGGATTGGGTTGCCCTTTCCTTCCCCAGGGGGTCTTCCTGACCCAGGGATCAAACCCAGGTCTCCTGCATTGCAGGTGAATTCTTTACCATCTGAGCGACCAGGAAAGTCTGTCCTGCTCAGCTCCACCCTCTGCTGAGTGGGTGTGATGTGCTCAGCCCTGTGCTAGGCTCTGGAGGAGAGCAGACCTTGCCCTCGGGGTCTCACAGTCCAGAGGAGACCGACAAGCCGTGGCCACAGGAGACACACCCGCCCCGAGGGGTGAAAGACAGGCCTGTGGGCCGGGAGGGATGGGTGGTCGTCTTTCATCTTATGGGTTGACAGGTGGACGCTCAGAAGGTGCAAGGGACACACTCAAGTCCCCCTCAGCACGTCAATGGCACAACTGGGGTTGAACCCAGATTTTCTGCACATTTACCCCCAGGCCAGGGTTCTGCCTTCTGCCCAGACTCTGCCGCAGCCGACCGTAGCCGAGTGTCCCCATGATGGGCTGAGTGGTTTGGAGAAGACAGACAAGAAACAGAGTGATTCTGAAAGCTTTGTTTTACAATCTCCTTTTCCAGCCCTGGGCGTGGGGCTGCCCAAGCCTAGTCTACCCTCTCCTGCCAGTGCCTGGGACCAGCAGTGGTCTTTGCCAGTAAGTCCCACAGTCCGTGGCCTGGGTCAGAGAGGCCCCGACTGGCGGTCTCTGCAAACTCACAGTCAGGACCTTGGCCATCCTGTCCCAGGACTCTAAGCACCAGAGTACGTCGCTCTGGTGGTTCTCGAACTGCGGTCCGTGGACCAGCAGTCCCAACAGTTCCTAGAAACGTGATAGGAATGCAGATTCTCAGGCCCCGCTGCAGGCCTTGTTCAGTTACTAAGTGGTGTCGCAGTCCTTGCGATCTCCTGGACCGCAGCACGCCCATCTTCTCTGTCCTCCACTGTCTCCCAGAATTTGCTCAAATTCCACTGAGTCAGTGATGCTGTCTAACCTCCTCATTCTCTGCTGCCCTCTTCTCCTTTTGCCTTCAATTTGTCCCATCTTCTGGGTCTTTTCCAGTTAGTCAGCCCTTCTCATCAGGTGGCCAGAGTACTGGACCTTCAGCTTCAGCATCAGTCCTTCCAATGAATATTCAGGGTTGATTTCCCTTAGGATTGACTGGTTTGATCTCAGTGCAGTCTAAGGGACTCTCAAGAGTCTTCTGTAGCACCACAGTTCGAAAGCATCACCCCTTTAGCACTCAACCTTCTTTATGGTCCAACTCTCACATCCATACACGACCACTGGAAAACCATAGCTTTGACTAGACAGACCTTTGTCAACGAAGTGATATCTCTGCTCTTTAATATACTGTCTAGGTTCATTATAGCATTCCTTTCTAGAAGCAAGCATTTTTTAATTTCATGGCTGCAGTCACTGTCCACAGTGATTTTGGAGCCCAAGAAAATAAAATCTGTCATGGCATCCACTTTCTCTTCTATTTACCATGAAATGATGGAATAGGATGCCATGATATTCGTTTTTTGAATGTTGAGTTTTAAGCCAGCCTTTTCACTCTCTTTCACCCTCATCAAGAAGCTCTTTAGTTTCTCTTCGCTTTTTGCAGTTAGAGTGGTATCATCTGCATATCTGAGGTTGTTGATGTTTCTCCCTATAATCTTGATTCCAGCTTGTGCTTCATTCAATCTGACATTTTACATGATGTGCTCTGCATATAAGTTAAATATGCAGAGTGACAGTATACAGCCTTCTTTCCCTATTTTAAACCAGTCAGTTCCATGTCCAGTTCTAACTGTTGCTTCTTGACCTGCATACAGGTTTCTCAGGAGACAGATAGGATGGGCTGGTTATTCCCATCTCTTTAAGAATTTGCCAGTTTATTGTGATCCATGCAGTTAAAGGCTTTCATGTAGTCAATGAGGCAGGAGTAGATGTTTTTCTGGAAATTCCTTGCTTTCTCCATGATCTAGTGAATGTTGGCAATTTTATCTCTGGTTCCTCTCTGTCTCTTTGAAAACCAGAATCTGAAATGCTGAGAAGGGGTCAGACAATCTGTGCTCTGAGAAGCCTTCCAGGTAATGGTTCTGCTGCCGCCGCTGCTCCTGAACTCTGAGGACCACTGTTCTGAAGCTCTCATTCATCCCTGGCCACTGCCCCAGGCGCACCTCCGTCTTGCCAGCCGGACTCTCTGAGAATGGCACACACAAATCTGTAGCCGTTAAAAAAAAGAAAGTGAAGGTTGAAACAGTACCCGTTGATGATTCTGATGCCCACAGTGGAGAACTCTTGGGGAGCCCAAGAGCACCAGGTCTTCGAGATAGCAGCTGTGCCTCTGCGGCCGACACTCGCACCTGTATCTCAGTCCTAAGCCCCACGAGAATCCGCCTAAACCCCTCTGAGCCCACTTGAGCTCTTGGGAGCCTTCAGACTGTGGGCTGGAGATTTACCAAAACTGTCAGCCCTGGGTGCTTTCCTCCTCTGTCTCCCAGTTCTTCCTGTTATCACCCTGTAAGCTGGAGTCTTAATCTCCTTGAGCTGCCGAAACAAAACACCACGGGCTCAGTGGCTTAAAAACAAACTCTTTCTCCCAGTCTGAGACCAGAGCATCGGGCTGGTTGAACCCTGGTGAAGGCTCTCACCCTGGTCCGCAGCCAGGGCCCTCCTCGGTGCCCGCGCTGGGGAGCCCGCACTCGCTCTGCCTCACGAGGAAACAAGCCCTATCGCTTAGACCTTGCTCTTGTGACTTCGTCTAGTGTTCGACGACAGTCACATTGGGGGTCAGGGCTTCAATGTCTGAATTTGGGAAGATGCAAACATCTAGTCCACAGCAACCAGCTCAAACCAGTTCCTTTCCTGCCCTGAAATCTTGATGGCTTTTCAAGAATTCCAAGACTATTTCCCATTTAATATAAAACTCCTCCAGAACCCCAAGGAATGACTCTCGAAGAGGAGAATTCCAAGCCATGAAAGCTGCAGCGGAAAGGAGGTGCGTTTGTGAAGAGCCTGCCCTCCCCTGCCCGTCAAGCTCCTAGTTCACGGCTCTGTCTGTGTGCAAACCCAGCACCTGGATGCCTGCTTCCTCGCTGGCAGCCGAGCTCCCCTGGTCTTCAGCTCAGACACCGAACAGGGCTTGGGAGACAGAGTTCTAGGCCCAGCGCTGTCTTTGCTGCAAACTCAGTCCTCTGAGCCTCAGACCCCCACCCTTACAGTAGCAGGTGGCTTCCAAGCTGGTTGCCCACCAGAAATAAAAGGAATCTTGTTAAGAATTCAGGTCCCCGGGAGGGGTGATTAGGTGCAACACGGGGCATTTTTAGGGCAGTGAAACTGTCTTGTATGATACTGTAAGCGTGTATGCTTGACAGTGCGCATTTGACAAAGCTCGTAAGAGTCCAGTACATAGTAAACTCTGGACTGTAGTTAATAACAGTGCGTCAGTATTGCTTCATTAATTATAACATGTATCACACAAACGCAAGATACCCATAACATGGGAAACTGCATAGAGGAGAAGGGGTATATGAGAACTCTCCATACCATATGATCAACTGTTCTGTAAACCTAATACTGCTTTAAAAACAAAGCCTACTAATTCCAAAAAAAAATAAAAGCAGATTCCCCAGGCCCCAACCTGGAATATTCTGAATCAGTGGGTACTAGATGAGCCCAGGGAATCTCCTTTTCTTTTTATCTATTTACTCTTGGCTGTGACGGGTCCTCATCTCTGCTCAGGCTCTTCTCTAGCTGTGGCGAGTGGGGCCACTCGTCAGCGCGGTGCGTGGGCTTCTCCCGTTGCGGAGCGCGGGCTCCCAGTTCTGGAGCTCAGGCTCCGCCGCGGAGCTGCTTGGCCGTGGTGGCCCCTTGGCATGCGGGATCTTCCCAGATCAGGGGTCAAACCTGTGTGTCCTGCGTTGGAAGGCGGATTCTTTACCACTGACACCACCAGGGAAGCCACATGCATGTGGATTCTTTTTCAGATTCTTTTCCACTAAAGGTTATTACGGATATTGTGGCCTGTGCCCTCCAGTAGGTCCTTGTTGTTTATCTATAGTAGTCTGTATCAGTTCATCTCAACCTCCTAATTTGTCCCTCCCACACTGAAGGAATCTGTATTTTTAGCCAGTGCCCTCTTCACTACCGGGTGATTACCTACAGCTGAGTCCCCTGGGAGCCCCGGCAGCCTGGGGGAGCCCTGCAGCCCTGCCCCCCAGGGGTCTCCTCCTGAAGGCCCTCGCCCCGCCCGCCCAGGGGTCCCTGTGACGCAGCCTCCTCTCTCCCTACAGCGCGGCCCCTGCGGGCGCCCAGACCTTCAGCCTGAAGCACTCGGAGCGCGTGCGGGTGGAGGTGGTGCGCGACGGGCAGGCCGAGGAGGTGGCCACCAACGGCAAGCAGCGCTGGCCCCTGTCGCCCAGCACCACGCTGCGGCTCACCATGAGCCAGGCGAGCCCTGAGGCCAGCAGCGACAAGGTACCCTGGGAGGGGAGGTGCTCCTGCACGGGCCTGGGGGCCGGGGGCCACGCCGGGCCGGACGGCCGGATCCGCGGGACCAGGGGGAGCTGAGCATGAACCACACACGTCGGTTTCAGTTTCCTCACAACCACATTAAAAGAGCAAAATGAGGGACCTCCCCAGCGGTCCAGTGGGTAGGACTCCACATGTTCTCTGCAGGGGGCGTGGGTTCGATCCCTGGTCAGGGAACTGTTAATAAGACTCCCCTATGCTGGGCGGTGTGACCAATAAGTAAGTACATGAAAGAACAAAAAGAAACAGATGGACTTAATTTTGATGATTTTTTTACTTAACTCCATATGTCCACATACTGTCATTTCAACATGGTGTCAATATAAAAAACAAGACCAAGAATTTTTCCACGCCAAGTCTAAATCTTCTGTGCATTTCACACCTGTCTCAGTTCAAACTAGCCACTTTTTAAGTGCTCAGTAAACCTTCAGCTCCAGAGAAGGCAATGGCACCCCACTCCAATATTCTTGCCTGGAAAGTCCCATGGACAGCGGAGCCTGGTAGGCTGCAGTCCATGGGGTCGCTAAGAGTCGGACACGACTGAGCAACTTCACCTTCACTTTTCACTTTCATGCATTGGAGAAGGAAATGGCAGCCCACTCCAGTGTTCTTGCCTGGAGAATCCCAGGGACAGGGGAGCCTGGTGGGCTGCCGTCTATGGGGTCGCATAGAGTCGGACACGACTGAAGCGACTTAGCAGCAGCTTAGCAGCAAACCCTCAGCTCATGGCCACAGCCACAGAAGGATGAATTCATGGCAGGTTAACATCACGGGCCTCTTAGCACAGACTCTTAGACTACTGGAAGCGGCAGCCACGAACGTCCTTGGTCTCACCGTGTATCAGACAGGATGCTGGGTGCCCACGCCCAAGAGGCAGAGCCGAGACCAGACCCCTTCTTCCCTGGGTTCTCTAATTATCAACATGAACGTCACATGTGTCTCATGTCAGTGATGCACTGGGCGATCCAGTGAGAACAGCCTAAGCCCTATCGCTGCTGAGTGGGAGCTAGGTACACAGCCCTGCAGAAGTGGGGACCGACAGTAGAATGCACCAGGGGGCAAGTAGCAGACGACACCCTGGATGCCCTCTGAGAGAGGGGAGCCCCCGGTCTAGTTGGATATTCTGAGAGAAACAGCCCACCAAGCCAGGAGCACTTCCTGGAGGAGAGGGTTCAGCTGGTTAGGGCGGATCGGCTTGACAGACTGTGAGGTGGTCCCTGCAGGTCTTCCTGCCTGTGACCTGTGACCTCTGTTCTCTCCCTCCCCGTGTGCACCCCCCCCCCCCGCCCCCATCAAGGTCACCGTCAGCTACTATGAGGAGGAGGGGATCACACCCGTCGACCAGGCTGGGCTCTTCCTCACGGCCATCGGTGAGTCAGCGTGGCTCCGTCCTGGGTGCCTTGGTTCCCCAGGGGCTGGCACTGCTGCCCTTCCCGGGCGCTTGGTCTGTTCTAAGTGCTGCCAACCTGGCACTTGGAGCTTCCTCTAATAATGCAGGCCTGCGGAGCAATGCCGCCGCGCCCAGGCCTTCTGTCCAGGCATGGGGAGTGCTGCGGGTGGAGGCAGCCTTGGTCCTACAGCAACTCAGCAGGCTGTCAGAGTCCCCGTCACAGGCTCTGTGGACCTTGGGGGAGAAAGAGCCAAGGCTGCTCCTCCCCCGCCTCTGCCCTGCAGCCTGGAGAAGAGCTCGCTTGCTGAGAGGAGAATGGCCTGTCTACAAAGCCTGCACTGTCCTTCCCAGTCCCAGCTACACCCCTGCCTTCCCCAGCCCCAGCCCTCAGGATGCAAAGATGCAGCCTGGGTCCTTAACCCACCTCGTCCTAGCCCTTCATTTGATTCACAAGGACACTGAGGCCCAGAGAGGCTAGGGACCTGGTTCAAAGTCACACGGCAACACAGTGCTGCTTGGGTCCAGAGCTCGGGCTCATTCCTTTGCGGGTTCTTCCAGTTTGCACCGCACTCCCCTCCCTTGGATGCCAGGGCACGTGGGATTCGAGGTTCTGGGGCTTCACTCCCTGGACTCTTCTGCAGTGAAGGTATCACTTGTTCTTTCAGTTTAGCTCCTATAATGTTCAAGCCAGGCGGACATTTCAGTGAGTCCTTAGTTTAACATTGACAAAGTGGCCACAGGTCAGGGGAAGGTAAGCTGTCTGTTCCTGAGAGTCAGCTATGTCTGGAGGGCGTTAAAAATAAAGTGATGTCTATTTGCTGAACACCTGCTGTGTCCAGGACTCTGGCGCAGAGGTGGCGTTTGCTGAGCACCTCCAGTGAGCCAGGCTCCAGCACCAGCGGGTTTAGCTAGCATGCGCTCAGCCTATTTTCACATCTATTCTCAGAGTACATACTATTACAGTCCCCATTTCTGTAAAACGAGAAATGAGAAAACCAAGGTCTGCCTGGGGCCGCACACCAGAAAGTGGTCTGCGGGACACCCAGCCTTTTCAATTACTTCATATTCCTCCTGGAGGGTCTCAGAACTCCTCCACAAAACAACTAGTTCCCAAGCCAGCTCCTCCTCCTTCAACCCTGTGCCTGTAGCCCCAAATAGGCTCGATAGCATTGATCTCCCACTTCTGAGCTGATTCCCGAACGGGCTTGACTGCTGGTCAGCTGCCCCTCTTTCCGCACTGAGGGAGTGAGTGCCGGGTCTCGGGGCGACGGTCCTCAGGACTCCTCGGCGGGGGAGGGGGCGCCTCAGAGATGAAACTGAAGCTCCCAGCGCTGCAGCCGAGGGCTGGCACGTGAGAGCCTCACGGGTACAGGGTGCCCAGGCTGTCTCAGGTGACCGCCCCGAGGAAACCCAATCCCAGGGGGCAAGGACACTTGAGGACGCTAGCGGGAAATGCAGCGGCCCAAAACCTGGCAGAGGAGGGCGCTCCCAGGGGGCTTATGATGCCACTGACGAGGCTCCCAACAAACACAGTGGGCCCGTGATGGGCGGCGCGGTGATGCCGCGAGGAGGCCGGCACCCGCCTGGGACTGATGGTGCTGTAACACCGTGAGGAGGCCGGTGCGGGCCGGGACTGATGGTAGTAACACTGTGAGGAGACGGGCACAGCCCAGGACTGATGGTAGTAACACCGTGAGGAGACGGGCGCGGGCCGGGACTGATGGTGCAGTAACACCGGGAGGAGGCCGGTGCAGGCCGGGACTGATGGTAGTAACACTGTGAAGAGGCCGGTGCAGGCTGGGACTGATGGTGTAGTAACACCGTGAGGAGGCGGGCACAGCCCGGGACTGATGGTGCTGTAACACCGTGAGGAGGCGGGCACAGCCCAGGACTGATGGTGCAGTAACACCGTGAGGAGGCCGGTGCAGGCCGGGACTGATGGTAGTAACACTGTGAAGAGGCCGGTGCAGGCTGGGACTGATGGTAGTAACACCGTGAGGAGGCCGGCGCAGCCCGGGACTGATAGTGCAGTAACACTGTGAGGAGACGGGCGCGGGCCGGGACTGATGGTGTAGTAACACCGTGAGGAGACGGGCGCGGGCCGGGACTGATGGTAGTAACACCGTGAGGAGGCGGGCGTGGGCCGTGACTGATGGTGTAGTAACACTGTGAGGAGATGGGCATAGGCCCAGGACTGATGGTAGTAACACCGTGAGGAGACAGGCGCGGGCCGGGACTGATGGTGGTAACACCGTGAGGAGACAGGCGCGGGCCGGGACTGATGGTAGTAACACTGTGAGGAGACGGGCGCGGGCCGGGACTGATGGTGTAGTAACACTGTGAGGAGACAGGCGCGGGCCGGGACTGATGGTAGTAACACCGTGAGGAGACGGGCGCAGCCCAGGACTGATGGTAGTAACACCGTGAGGAGACAGGCGCAGGCCGTGGCTGATGGTGTAGTAACACCGTGAGGAGGCTGGTGCAGCCCGGGACTGATGGTGGTAACACCGTGAGGAGGCGGGTGCGAGCCATGACTGATGGTGTAGTAACACCGTGAGGAGATGGGCATGGGCCCAGGACTGATGGT
>CM035293.1:53856778-53896631 GCA_020226075.1 Hydropotes inermis
GAGACGGGCGCGGGCCGGGACTGATGGTGTAGTAACACTGTGAGGAGGCGGGCGCGGGCCGTGACTGATGGTGTAGTAACACCGTGAGGAGATGGGCATGGGCCCAGGACTGATGGTGTAGTAACACCGTGAGGAGATGGGCATGGGCCCAGGACTGATGGTAGTAACACTGTGAGGAGATGGGCGCGGGCCCAGGACTGATGGTGTAGTAACGCCGTGAGGAGGCGGGCTCAGGCCGGGACTGATGGTAGTAACACCGTGAGGAGACGGGCTCGGGGCCGGGGCTGATGGTGTAGTAACACTGTGAGGAGATGGGCATGGGCCCAGGACTGATGGTAGTAACACCGTGAGGAGGCGGGCTCAGGCCGGGACTGATGGTTGTAATACCGTGAGGAGATGGGCGCGGGCCCAGGACGGGCGGCACAGTGACACTGTGAGGAGGCAGACATGGCTTCCTTGGTCCTTCAGGGGCAGAGGATCTGGGTTCGTTTCCTGGGTTTTGGGAAGATCTCCTGGAGGCAGAAATAGCAACCCACTCCAGTATGCTTGCCTGGGAGACTCATGGACTAGGAGCCTAACGGGCTACCGTCCATGGGGTCACAGAGTCAGACCTGACTTAGCGACTAAACGCCAAGTGAGGGTGCCACAGGGCCGAGACTGCAGAAGATACTGAATTCATGATGAATGACCAGGCTCGTCCTTCTGGGGTGCTGACGCTCTCACTGAAGAGTTATTTCTTTAACTGCCACAAGTTCCAGATATTTAGGTTCCATGGGTCAGTAAAATGTCCCCTCCCCACCAAATTAGTAAACCTAACAATTTTGAAGGTTGGCCCCAAAAAAGACATTAATAAAGCAATTTACCGTCAATTATCACCATTATGTTAACATGTTAGCACCTGAAAAGTAGACAGGGCATAATGTCAAAACAGAAGACAGTCGTTCACATTGCAGAAGTAAAGCTTTATGAAAAACTCACCCCACTGAACTTATGTTTCCCCAGGGAGCCTGGTGAAAACTAGGTTTCCCTTGGGACCCACCCACTGGTCTGTCTGACCCATCCGGGGCTTGTCTTCCCTCAGGGATCTGCCCCAGGAACCCAGCGGCCTGAGTGATCATTTGGGGGTGGCAGCTCATAGGCAAGAATGCCTTGAATGACCCAGGATGGTGGGACTGTCCCCCAGGAATGTATTAGTGTCCATCTCACCCTACTCCTATCCTGAGTCCACACTGGGTGGAAAGAGCCCTGGCCTCAGAGTGAACAGAAATACAGTAGGTCTAAGTTCTGGCTCTCTCCCCTCCAGCCACATTATGAACACCATTCTGGTGAACCTGTTTCCTCATCTGTAAAATGGGTTTCCAGTGTACTCTTGCACAGTGCTTATAGGGGTTCAGTGGGATGGGGCATCCCCAGGCCTGGCAGGGGCTAGGTGCTCAGGTAATGCTCTTTGCTTTTGCCCCTTCCTCTTGGGGCATGGGGCAGCCCATTTTCTCTCTGCCTCTGTGATGCTAAAGAACCTTATTGTTCCTCAGTCTTCTTCCTGGTATCCAGAACAAAATCCTGATGCTCTCGGTCAAATCAGGCTATGGTTCTCAGTCCCAGTCTCGCCAAAAACTTGTGATATGCCCTCCCCCTGTAGACCTCACTTTTGTGTGTGTGTGTGTGTGTGTGTGTGTGTGTTGGGGGGACTGTGCCGCTTGCTTGTGGGGCTTTAGTTCCCCAACCAGGGATCAAACTCAGGCCTTTGGCCATGAAAGCACAGAGTCCTAACCACTGGTCCACCAGGGAGTTCCCTGGATCTCACTTTTTCACAGCTGTAAAGTGAGTTTTGAGCTCATTGATCCCGGAGAGCCTACAAGCCCCTGGGTAGGGCTGATTCGCAACATCCTCGCTGTTAAGCGGGTTTGAAGGGAGGGTGGTGGAGAGGGGCGTAGCCTCACCCTCTTTGCCGAGGTCCTGCAAAGGGAGGGACACCTGGGCGGGACCCTGGAGGATTTTTCACATCAACCTAAGGCCCTCCTTCCTTGTGCCCCCTCCCAGACCCAGGATAACCACCCCCCGCGACTGTCGGGGAGAGTCCTCTCCCTGCCACGCCCCAAGCTGCCCCGTCGGCAGGAAGGCCAGGGGCCCTGACACCGTCCAGGGGCTGGTGGCCGCCAGAGCGCTCGTGCGGAAGCTGAGGCCGGTGTCTTGATTCCAGGGCAGGCTGCCTTGAGTCCAGTCCTGGTGACATTTCCAGTTAATCTGCCCCACACCCTGGGTGCCACCTGACACCTTGGGGCTATTCTGGGGAGCTGAGGCAGGATTTAGAGCCTCCGGGAAATGTCTGGAGCCCAGAAGCCCTGAAACAGATGTCGCCTCCCCTCCCTGGCGTGGCTCTGCCGGGAGGCAGAGTGCTGGGTGGGCCGCAAGCCTGCTCCCGTCGCCTCAGGAGCGTCCCGTTGGCGTCCAGTTAGACTGGGCCTCGAGGGGAGCTTTGAAGGGGAGAAATCCTTGAGGAATGGCTCGTAACTTGAGGGAATTTCTGAGCGAGGGCAGCGGGGTGAGGAGGCCATTCCAACTGACCATGAAGTTTTGTCAAGAGTCACAAGAGAGAAGGTGTCAAAGCACCGTGGGAAGTCGGGAGGTGGGCGATAATGGAGCCCGATTATGTGATTTCATAACAGGAAGTCAGTGAAATTTGTCCCACTTGAATAAACCGAGAAAAAAATAATAGGCCTATTATTTGGTCTTATAGAGCTTGCCTCAGGTAGGTGAGGGACAGGCTAAACAAGGAACCCCTGGGTTTTTTTAGAAGCTGTTTGGTACTCTTTTTGATTTCTTTTTTTTTTCTTTTTTTGCACTTGTGCAAATATTACATCGATAACAAAAATTTAATGTAAGAAATTCATCATGGGGAGGTCCCTGCCGCCCTGGTGGTTAGGACTTGGCATGCACCGCAGGTTCCGTCCCTGGTCAGCCGCGTGCTGCGGCCCAGAATGACGAGTTCATAGTGAAGTTCAGAGAGGCGCTCCTGGTTTCTCTCCTGCGGCCACTGCTTTCATGGACCACAGGAGCTGTGATGCCGAGGCGCCTTGCAGCCTAGAGGCCAGAGCCACGGGGTCGCCAGGGTGGGGAGTCGGCGCTCCCCTGGGCATGACCTCCAGAGGAGGGAGTGCTGCGTCTTGGAAGGCGGTTTCGGTTTTGGAAACAACGCAGGGCGGAGGTCAGCCTGAGACTGTGGAGGACGCAGCCAAGGGCGGGGTCTGGAGCCCGAGGCCCCCTGGCTCTGTACAGCCTGGGGTCTTCACAGTCACTGCCCTGCGGGCTGCCTCGCTTCCTCCTATTTGTGGCAGGATGGCTGGGAGGGTGGTGACTGAAGGGAAAACACCTATGGGAAGTGCTCCACTGTCCGCAAAGAACTGTACACCCAAGAGAGATTGTTATCCTGAAAAGCACAGAGTGATTCCTGGAGGAGGCTGTGTCTGCAGCAGGTCCCCTGGGAGAAGCTTCAGGAAGCCAGCCTCCCCGAACAGCAGCATTCCCTGGGGAGTGTCCCGCTGGAAAGTTCCTGGCTGTCTGGGAGCCAGTATCAATATCGGTCCTCCGTTTGAGGCTTCTGCCTCTAACAGTAGCTGGTGGGGCCGCCTTTTCCTCTTTCTCCATAGAATTCTCATCCCGCACCAGCCCCCCAGATCACCAGTTTGCTGACAAGTGACATCTCCAAGTCTGAGTTTGCTTGTCTATAAAGTGGGAACAATAATATTTATCTCATAGGACTTCCCCGGGTCGCTCAGACGGTAAAGAATCCATCTGTCAATGCAGGAGATCCGGGTTTGATCCCTGGGTCGGGAACATCACCTGGAGACGGGAATAGCAACCCCACTTTAGAATTCTTTTCTGGAGAATCCCATGGACAGAGGAGCCTGGAGGGCTACAGCCCATGGAATCCCAGAGTCAGACACGACTGAGCGACTAAGCTCACACACATAAAACTGGGGCTCCTTGAGAGCAGGCACTGCGGCCCGATTGCCCACCCCGATCCCCGTGTGGGGCATGGAGCACAGTCTATGCTCAGTAGTGATTTGCTGTGTGAATGGGATCAGTGGGAGGAGTTTATATAATTATTTCCTACAGCATCTAACGTGGGGCTGCAGAAGTGGGGATACTGCCTCCCTCTCCCAAGGACTCGGTGCCCTTAGAACCCCCCTCCACCTCCTTCCAGACCTGGAAAAGCCACATTCAGGGGGAGGAGGGAATCTGGCTGTGGGCAAAGGGAGGCCCTCAGTATAATCCCTGACTTAAGAGAGAGAGGAGGCACGCCTGCCCCCCCACCCCCACCCCCAGGGACACAGCTCGGCTGCCAGCAGAACCGACCAGGAACCCGTTCGTTCTCACCCAGCTCCGACCTCCGTCCAAGACGTGCTCAGCCTGAGGCCGAGCCCACAGGCCGTCCTCGACCTGGACCCAGCTTGCCTCACTCTGCCTGTCGCTCCCACCACCTTCCCAACAATTCCCCTGCCTCGCCCTCTTGGTCTCTAACTCAGGGGGACCGTGTTTCCCCCAGGGGACCTTTGGCAGTATCTGGAGACCGTTTGGTTGTCTCAGCTGGGGGGATGTTATGGGCCTCCAGGGGTAGAAGCCAGGGGTGCGGCTAAACACCCTACAATGCACAGAGTAGACCCACAACAACAACACAGCGACAGTCTGACTCACAAAGCCAGCAGTGCCTACCATTACAATTAGGGCAGCTCATCCAACAGGAACGCGCCTCATTTTACAGGTAGAGCGGCTGGGGCTCAGAAAAGCTGCCTAAGCTGCCCAGTGCCACACAGGTTATAAGCCGAGAACCACGGCTCAAGCTCAGTCCTGTCTCATGCTGAACTTTGGGCTCATTTCACTGCCCCACATAGGCCTAGGAACAGAGAAGGTCCCTCCCCCAAAGGAAGGACAGTGAGGACCCCACCCTGGGTCCTCTGGCGGCTTGGCCTCTTGGGCAGTCAGATCAATAGGAGCTGAAGATCCAGTTTTCCACCCAAAGTAAAACTCTCAGTCCTTAGAGGTGGGGTCTCGACCCCTGGGAGTTCTGGAAGAGAAACGCAAATGCACGTATGTACACACACCCAGGACAGGCCAGGAAGGCAGGTAGGGAGTCCCGTGAAAGTTTCCAACATCTGAGCTTTGATTCACACCGGACACAGTCTATGCTTCAGATCTCCTCGTGTGACCTTGTGGCCTTGTGCCCCGGGACGCGCCTTGACCTCTCTGAACTCCCAGACCCGTCTGGTGCGGCTCGGAGCCGCAGAGGAGCCGCAAGGGGGCAGGAGACCCCAGACCCACCTGGCGGCACCTTCCTGAGTTTCGCGGTCTGCACGGTGTCTCCCATCCAGCAGTGGGGTGTTGAGGCGGGGGGTTGGCTAAGGTGACCTCAGCGCAGCTCTTCCCTCGGGTGAGCTGCACCCTAACCCCGTAGGGCCCTCCTCCTCTCCCTGCCCCACCCTCTCTGGCAGCCCAGCAGCTCACCCCTGTGTCTGTCCGCAGAGATCTCCCTGGATGTGGATGCAGACCGGGACGGCGTGGTGGAGAAGAACAACCCAAGAAAGGTACCTCACTCCCAGGGCAGGCGGCCCTGAATGGGGGCTTCCTGGGCCAGAGCCCCAGGCTGGGGCCTGTAGGCAGCCTCAGTCCTCCCAGGAAACTGCGACAGCTCTCACCTTACAGATGAGAAGACAAGTTCCCAGACACACAGACACCACTGACAGAGTCCACCGAGGAGCAAGCTCCTTAGAGGAACAGCCACGGAGCTGGTCCCCAAGTCTCAGTGGCCCATCCAGAGGGTGGGGACACCCAGTTCATGCAGTTGGTGTAAAGGATGAACGTCCTGCCACAGAGGAAGTGCCGCCAAAGCATTTGCTCTTATTGTTTTGCCTTTTTGGGTTTTTTTGGCCATCAGGAGCAGAAGATTGCAATAATCATTCCCAATTCAAGGCGTGTCATCTCTCTCTCTCTTTTTTTAATGTATTATTTATTTTATTTTTTTCCCATTTATTTTTATTAGTTGGAGGCTAATTGGCTAATTACTTTACAATATTGTAGTGGTTTTTGCCATACATTGACATGAATCAGCCATGGATTTACATGTATTCCCCTTGCCGATCCCCCATCCCACCTCCCTCTCCATCCCATCCCTCTGGGTCTTCCCAGTGCACCAGCCCTGAGCATTTGTCTCATGCATCCAACCTGGGCTGGTGATCTGTTTCATCCTTGATAGTACACTGAGGCGTGTCATCTCTAATGATGCACGCACATTCTCTTCCTGGTTTTGTTTATTCATTTATTTGTTTGTCTGGGCTTCCCCAGTGGCTCAGACAGTAGAATCTGCCTGCAGTGTGGGAGACCTGGGTTTGATCCCTGGGTCGGGAAGATCCCTTGGAGAAGGGCCTGGCGATCCACTCCAGTATTCTTGCCTGGAGACTACCGTGGACAGAGGAGCCTGGCAGGCTACAGTCATGGGGTCACAAAGAGTCGGACACAACTGAGCACATTTGTTCATTCATTTATTCTCCTCAATCCTACATTCCTCACTCCCATTCTGCTCCCCTGCAAAGGACCACTTGAATGATTTTAACATGTCACTTTCCGTTCTTGTGATTCTTGCGAAACGTGGTGTGGTTAGGGTGTGAGTATTTTTAACTTGTGCAGATGGCATTGTGTTCTCCAAGTCGTTTTCCTCACCCCCGTTTTGTTTTGTTTGTATCTATTTTTAATTGAAGGATAATGGCTTTACAGTATGTGTTGGCTTCTGCCATACATCAGCATGAGTCAGCCACAGGTATAGATGCACCCCTCCCCCCTGAACCTGCCTCCCCCCTCCCACCCCTGCCCACGTCTGCAGCCCTGGTGTGAGCTCCCTGAGTCATGCAGCACCCCCCACTGGCTGTCTAGTTCACGTGTGGTAGTGTGAATCTCAACCCCGGTTTTAAGCTCCGCTGGTTTTGCTCTGTGCACATCTGGGCTTCTGTTTTCCATTTTCTGCTCTTCTAGAGCACTTAGATGTTTGCCATGAACATACATTATTTTATAATAACACCCTGTAGCCTGGTTTAAATTATATGGAGATGGATACTTTAAAGAGTAAGTAAATACAGCCCAGTGAGAAGCCTGGGGCCGGGCAGCCAGCTCCAAACTCTCCATGCGCCTCTGGGGGCTCCTCGGGGCTGTAGGGGAGCCTGCTCCCCAAGGTTCCTGGTTGGGAGGGGGCGTCCACCCAGCCCCGCCTTCCTGAGGCCGAGTCAGCCCCACAGATCTATGCCCAGTGTCTGCAGCCACACCACGGCAGGTCCCAGGGCGCCCCTTCTTCCCCCGAGGAGCTGGGGGGTCACCCAGCCCGTGTGGCCCTGGACTTACCCTGACTTCCTTCATCTGAGCCAGTGCAGTTTCATGTCTTCTTCGTTCATCTCTTAAATACTAACGTTACTGAAGCATGCTTGGTTTACAGTGCTGTGTTAGCTTCCGCTACACAGCAAAGTGCCTTGGATCCACCTGCATGTTCTCTTTCATGTTCTTCTCCATCGCAGCTCATCACAGGATGTGAATACAGCGCCCTGTGCTAAGCAGTCGGACCTTGTGGTCTAGCCTCCCTGCACATACTAGTTTACCTGTGCAAACCCCAAATTCCCAGTCCTCCGCCCCACCACCTCGGCAACCACAAGTCTGCTCTCTGTATCTGGGAGCCTGTTTTTGTTTTGTAGATGTGTTCATTTGTGTCGTATTTTAGATTCTGCATATAAATGGTACCACTGGTGTTTGCCTTTCTCTTTCTGACTTACTTCACTTCGTATGACAATTTCTAAGTCATCCGTGTTACTGTAAATGGCACTGTTTTGTTCTTTTAGTGGCTGAGTAATATTCCATTGTGTGTGTGTTCCACAGCCTCTTCATCCATTCGTTGTCGGTGGACGAGTAGTTGTTTGCATGTCTTGGCGACTGTGACCGGTGCTGCTGTGAGCATGGTGGCGTATATCTTTTCATATTATGGTTTTGTCTGGGAATATCTCCAGGTGTGGGACTGCTGGATCATGTGGCAACTCTATTTTTAGTTATTTCAGGAACCTCCATACTTTTCTCCACAGTGGCTGCCTCAGTTTACATTCCCACCAACAGTTCCCTTTTATCCACACCCTCTCCAGCATTTGTTATTTGCAGACTTTTTAGTGATGGCCATTCTAACCAGTGTGAGGTACCTCGTTGTTGTTTTGATTCATCCCATAAATATTTTTTCAACATCTCTTATGTTTCAGGACTGGGTCAGGCCTGGGGGATGCCGAGAGGAGGAGAGACAGGCAGCCCCTGTCATCAGGGAGTCTGCAGCCCAGGAGGGATGGGGGGCACGTTAAATGAAGAGTGACTCTGGCGGCGGTTTCGTCACAGTTGTCCTGAGTCCTCCCCAGAAGGACCATGTACAGTGTCGTAAGTGTGAACCCAGGGAAAGCTGCTTTGGTCTGGAATATCAGAGAGGCTTCCGGGAAGAAGGAGCGGTTATGCTCTGTGACCAGAAGGAGGGGTGGAGTTGGCCAGGTGAGGCGAGACAGGACCACTTTCCAGGCAGAGGGACCAGCACGCGAACGCTTGAGCGTGGACTCTTCTGGGAGCCGGGAGGCGGCCAGCGAGGAGGAGGCAGACAGGAAGAGAGGCCGAGGTGGGCAGGTCTCTCAGGGGCCCAGAGCCCACGGTGAGGGCCGGCAGCTTCATCCCGAGTCAACGGGGGGCCCTGACAAGGCAGGAAGCAGGGAAGCAACTCGATCTGGTTGGAGTTTGTCCTAATTTCACTCTGGCTGCAGTCTTGAAAAGGGATCACCTTATAGGTCCCACTGGGAGCACTCAGAGCAAGTTTGAAAATGGCTGGGAATCTGTTCACCCAAGAACCCTGAGCCCCTCTGGGTACGTCTCTTTTCCTTCCAGTGTTATTGAGGTGTAATCGACGTATATCACTGTGTATGTTTAAGGTATACAGCAGGATGGCTTTATTTATTTATCCAGGCTGCATAGAGGCTTGGTTGCAGCACTCAGGATCTTTGTTACATGCATGGGCTCCCTAGTTGTGACGCGTGGGCTCCCTGGTTGTGGCTCGTGGACTCCCTGGTTGTTACATGCTTGGACGCCCTAGTTGTGGCGCGTGGGCTCTGTGGCTCACAGCCTAGTGATCTGACTCACAATCGTCACAAGAAGCTCACCGCACCCAGCTCCGTGTAAACCCATCCCTTCACACAGATGCAGAATTGTTGCTCAGTCACTCAGTCGTGTCCGACCTTCTGTGACCCCATGGACCGCCGCACACCAGGCTTCCCTGTCCTTCACCATCTCCTGGAGTTTCCTGAAACTCATGTCATTGTGTGGGTGACGCCATCCAACCATCTCATCCTCTGTTGCCCCCTTCTCCTCCTGCCCTCAATCTTTGGAAGTAGAAGAAAAGTTTTCCTTCTGTTGAAACACTTAAGATTTCCTTTCTTCACAGCTTTGCTTGTAACATACAGCAGTATTTGTCTGTCTCTGACTTATTTCACTTAGGGTTATCCATGTTGTTGCAAATGGCAAGATTTTATTTTTTTTTTTGTAGTTGAATACTATTCCATTGTGTATATGTACTGCGTCTTCACTATCCATTCATTATTGATGGGCACTTAAGTTCCTTCCACATCTTGGCTATTGTAAATAATAGTGCAATAACATAGGAGTACATGTATCTTTTCTAATTTGTGTTTTTGTTTTCTTCAGATAAAGACCTAAGAGTGGAATTTCTGATTGTATGGAAGTTCTATTTTTAATTTTTTGGAGGTATCTCCACACTTTTTTCCATAGTGGCTGCACAAATTTACATTCGTACGAACAGTGCACAAAGGTTCCCTTTACTCCACATCCTCGCCAGCATCTAATATTTGTTGTCTTTTGTTGTGATAGCCATTCTGACAGGTGTGAAGTATTTCATTGTGGCTTTGATTTGTATTTCCCTGATGATTAGAGATGTTGAGCATCTTTTCACGTGCATGTTGGCCATTTGTATATCTTCTTTGGAAAAAATTCTATTCAGCTTCTCTGTCCATTTTAAAAATCAGGTTGTTTTTTGACCTTGAGTTTTATGAGTTCTTTGTATATTTTGGGTATTAACCCCTGATCAAGTATATCTGTTACAAATATCTTCTCCCATTCAGTAAGCAGCTCAATTTTTTTGTTGATGGTTTCCTTTGTTCAGCGAAAGCTTTTGAGTTTGATGTGGTCCTGTTTGTTGGTTTTGCTTCTGTTGCACGTGCCTGAGGAGATATATATATATAAAAAAAAAAACATTACTAAGACTGATATCACAGAGCACTCCGCTTGTGTTTCCTTCCAGAAGTTTTCTGGTTTCCAAGTTTACATTTAAGCCTTTATTCCAAGTTTATTGTTGTGTATGGTATTTGTAAGAAAGAAGCCCAGTCTGATTCTTTTGCACGTAGCTGTCCAGGTTTGCCCAGCACTCTCTGTTGAAGACACTGTCATTTCCCGGTATAGTCTCGCCTCCCCTGTTGAGGACTGGTGGCCCGTGTAAGTGTGACTTCATTTCCGGCTCTCTGTTCTGTCCGTTCTTCTCTGTGTCTGTCTTTGTGCCCTCACCACACCACTCTGATCACCGTAGCTCTGTCGTGTGGTCTGCAGTCAGGGCTTGTGTTGCCTTCCCTCTGGGTTCCTTAGAGCCGTCATAAAACATCCGCCTGTCCATTTGCCTTCCCTCTGGGTTCCTTAGAGCCGTCATAAAACATCCGCCTGTCCATCTCTCTGGCTGTCTTACCTTGTCTCCCCCACCCCACTCCAGGCAGGGCCACACCAGATGTGAGGCTCGTAATGCCTGAGCCAGCCTTCTGCGTCTGTCTCTGCCACTGTCCATCCCCCCCCAGAACCCGCCTTTGGTGCTAACCCTGACCCTCTCCAGGCATCAGACGCAGGACTCATGTTCGCCAGGTCACAGCTGCCCCGTGGCTGCTCCTGAGTCTCGCCCTGGCTGCCTCCCCAGTGCCCTGTGGGGTCTGCACTGAGGCTGGGAACCCCTGCAGAAGTAGAGGAAACAGCGCTGACCTCTCTCCTCGCCAACGCAGGCATCCTGGACCTGGGGCCCCGAGGGCCAGGGGGCCATCCTGCTGGTGAACTGTGACCGAGACACACCCTGGCTGCCCAAGGAGGACTGCAGCGACGAGAAGGTCTACAG
This sequence comes from Hydropotes inermis, assembly GCA_020226075.1. NCBI lineage: Eukaryota > Metazoa > Chordata > Mammalia > Artiodactyla > Cervidae > Hydropotes > Hydropotes inermis. The sequence continues at coordinate 53,867,994 of CM035293.1, forward strand.
CAAGGAAGGTGCGCGGGGTCTGCGCTCGGGGCTGGGAGGAGGGGCCGGGGGGCACTCACGCCAAGTCTTGGGCCAAGGGGCAGGCAGGTGTGACCTTGGCTCTCCTGAGGATTGGACTCAGGTATCCACTCTTGCTAAGAAGAGAGGACAAAACCATCAACACCATTCGGTTGAACTGGAACCACACTTTCTACGAAGTTGCACGTATGTTACAAAACGGAGCAGAAGAATGTTCCAGATATGTTATGGGAGGTCATCTGTGATGTTGGAGATAGCAACTAGTTTCTACGCTTTTCTATAGTTTCCATAATATATATGTTTGGGGTTTTCTTTGTCCTGATTATAAAAGTAACAGGCCAGCATTCCAGCCACAGTTCTCCTTTGTTTTGTTTGTTTTAACTGAGATAGGGTTGACAGACGGCACTGTCCTTAAGTTTAAGGCACACGGCATAGTGATTTGATTCTCATACATCATGGAGTAGCACAAGAAGTTTAGTAAACATCCATCATCTCATATGGGTACAAAATTAAAGAAATAGAAAAGAATTCTTGAGAGGAGGCCTCTTAGGATTCACTCTCGTAACGACCTTCACGTGACACGTGCAGCGGTGTTTGTGAGATTAGCTGTGTTGTGCCTCACATCCCCGATAACTGATAACTGGAAGTTTGTACCTCCCGAGCACCTTCACCCAGTCCCCCCGCGCCCCAGAGCGGTTCTCTCAGTTCCAACCTCCTCTTGCCGCCCCCAGACCTGAAGGACATGTCCCAGATGATCCTGCGGACCAAAGGCCCCGAGCACCTCCCTGCAGGCTACGAGATCGTCCTCTACATCTCCATGTCGGACTCGGACAAAGTGGGCGTGTTCTACGTGGAGAGTGAGTGTCCCAGCCGCCCTCCAGCGGCTGCTGCCCCTCGGGGAGCGCGCTCCACCCTCTAAGGCTCCCCAGGGCCCCTTAGTCATCACGGGGGCAGGTGGCGGAGAGTTCCAGGACTGGCCTCTTGGTAATGGACCAGCCATCAGCCAGGGTCACCGTGGCCCTGTGACGTCAGGGCCCCAAGGGCGCGGCCTCTCCGCCCTCAAGGAGTCAGCGGTGACAGAGTCACGGGGCCGGAGGAGCACCTCGTGAACCGGGGCAGGAAGGGCTTTGTGAGTCACCCTTCTCAGACTCACATCACCTTCGTGACGCCTGAGGCAGGTGCCCACCCTCTCCCCCGGCCAGGTGTTTTCTGCTCATCTGGGACTTTCTGAAAATGAAAAACTGCCCCCAACTTTTTGGGTTTTTGGCATGCCAGGTCTTCATTGCAGCATGGGGGATCATTAGTTTCAGCACGTGGGCTCTGGTTCCCTGGCCAGGGATCAATCCTGGGGCCCCTGCAGTGGGAGCATGAAGTCTCAGCCACTGGACCCCAGGGAAGTCGCCCCCCGCCCCGACTTTGAAAGAGCCCCTGATGGTGCTGTGGGCGCCCTCGAGGAGCAGACCCCTTGCTCATCTTGCCAAGGACAGGGCATCCGGGCCCCCAGTGTGGGAAACATGCTTCTGCGAGGGGCTAGCGCTGCGGCTGCCCGCTCTGTCTCATTCCTTCTGTGACTGGGTGTTGAGCCCCCGTATGCCGGGTGCTGGTCTCAGCAGCAGGATCCCTGGGTCAGCTCCCTGCCCGCAGGGAGGGGACGGCCTGCGAGGGAGACGTCGCAGGGAGAATGACGAGGCAAGGACACAGAATGAGTCCTTGGGGACAGCAGGTAGAGGCGGGAGCTGCTGGCCTGGAGGGTCGGTGGCCCCTCCAAGCAGGCGACGTCTGAGCCGAGACCCAGACCGGCCATGAGAAGTGCTGAGTGCTCAGTCGCTCAGTCGTGTTCAACTCTCTGCGACCCCATGGACTGCAGCCCGCCAGGCTCCTCCATCCATGGGGATTCTCCAGGCAAGAATACTGGAGTGGTTTACCATGCCCTCCTCCAGGGGATCTTCCCAACCCAGGGATCAAGCCCGGGTCTCCCGACAATGAGAAAGAACCAGCCATTCCTGAGCTAAGGAAGAGTGTTGCAATCAGAGGGAACTGTGTGTGCAAAGCCCAGAGGAGGGAACCGGTTTGGAGCACTAGGGGAGCAGACAGCAGACCACAGCTAGGGATGTGTTGGAGTCAAGGTCAGCGAACTGGGCAGGGGCCAGGGCAGAGAGACGGCTTGGATTGACTCTAAGTGCAGCAGAAAGCCATTAGAGACTTGTAAGCAGCAACTGTCAACCTCTGATTTATGTGTTAAAAAGCTCTTAGCAAAATAGTTTGCTTTGCGGTTTGCCATGGTGCGGGGTAGAGCTGCCCTGCGTGCCCATCCCTCCGGAGCCTGGGGTCCCCTAGCTCTGGAATCCACCTCGGAACAGGCCCACTCAGAACCGGGGCAGGTCCCGGTGGCACCAGACCCTCACCTCCAGGAGGGGTTTCGCCAGGACCGCAGTGGACAGCTGCCACCTGAAGCCCGTCCTTCTGATCCACCCCGGGATTGGGCAGTGACCTCCGCAGGCTGGAAGGTCCCCAGTCAGGCCGGCTCCACAGCCCCAGGGGGCCCGAGCCACTGCTGTTTACCCCATGCAGGCCGGGGTTGCCACAGCAGGTGGGGCTGCTGGCCGGGGCAGGAGGGGTACGGGCAGCCCTCGAGGTCACATTGTGCTACCGGCGGCCCCTGGCCATGATCCGGAGGCCTTTCCGAGGGAGGTGGTAGGCTGAGGTTTGGCTGGTGATTACCTCTGTCCCCCACGCTGCCTTCCGAGCTGGGCCCTGAGCAGACAGGAGCCGCCGCTGGGAGTGTTCTGTCACGCCGTCCCCAGGCTGTGTTATCAGGTTGCCATATGGTGGGGGGGCACGCCTCATGAACACAGCGATGAGCCCAGGAGAGTCCGTCTCCCCTAGAACCGAAGACCCAGGTTGCAACAGCTGAGGTCTCTGTCAAACTCCAAGTGCGCCGTGGATGAGGCTGTGTGCTGTTACACGAATGTCACGTGTCACGTGTCACTCATGTTCCCCAATGGCCGGGGGCTGTGCTGGGGGCTCAGGGACCCTGAGAGGGGTTCTGGAGCCAGGGTGTTCAGATCCTAGGTGTGGGCAAGTCTCCTCAGCAGGCCAGGCCTTGGGTACCTCATGTGGGATGTCACGCGGGGCTAAGGAGAGGCCTGACTGTCCCCCCTGAAGACAGAGATCAAATAAGAAATGTGTCAGCACTCAGTAGCCGGTCCTTGGAACGCTCCCCATAGATGACACTTGCTTCTTTCAGGGGGTTGTTATTGTGATCGTTAATTACAGTCGTTGAGGTAGACAGGCGTCCCCATTGCTGTTAGGAAGACCCAGGAGTGTGTACCCCAGCCTCGGATTCTGCCCTCGGATCTCAGAGGTCAGCACCTGACCTCTTTCTACAAGGCTGCTGTGACCAGCTTGTCCCAGTTTGCCCAGGACTTTCCTGGTTTTTGCACTAAAATCCCTCATTCTGAAAAGCCCCCTCAATCTTGGGCAAACCAGGACAGTCGATCACACTATCAGAGTCTCCTTGGGAGGTGGAATGACCCCACACTGACCAGAAGGGTGATGGCACATGCCAGCCTGCGGGCCAGCGCCTGGGGCTAAAGAGAGGTCAGGGTGCCCGGCGGGGCCAGCCCGAGGCGCGTGGGCCGCTCCATAGAGGGGCATTGTTGGCTCCTGCAGGGGGAGCTGGCCGCGTGGAGGCAGGCCTGCGTCCAGCTGGAGATGGGAGACAGGGGAAGGAGGCTCCGGGGACAGTGGCTGATTGTTCCCACCGAGTGATCGATCTGCCCGGAGCTGGCCCAAGATACTGCGGGCCACAGACAGAAGAGACTACATGCAGATGGGCCAAAACGCGTCCTTCTACCCCGCCCAGCTCCCCTGCCAGAGCCCCACCCTCCCAGGCCGAGGGGGAGCCCACACACACACACACATCCCAGCCAGCTGCCCCGAGCCGTGGGAAAGTTCCGGAGCTTTCTGGAAAGACAAGTCAGCTTCATGGCCTGAGATCACTTTCCCAGCATGAGTTCAAGTGCAGCCTGGGACATGTGGTCATGGGAGGCCCTGGGTCCCTGGGGGAGAATTTTCCTTAATGATGCAGAGCCATCTAGACCTCTTCGGTGGTTGGGATACAGGGCACGTGTCTTTTCTGCATGAGAAGGATGTCACCTTTTGCACTGAGCCGTGAGAAAGCCCTTGGGACACGCAGTGTCTCGGTCTGTCTTCCTCATTTCTTGGGCCCCCCCACAGAAAGGGAGGTGAGGTGTTTTTTCTTTGCCTTCTATTCCTAAACCATTCAACGAGAAGATCATGAGTTTTTCAGTAAAGGGTCTGCCGACACATTCACAGGTTCTCATGCAGTAATACCGGCGGGTCCCAGCTGTGTAACCACTCGTTACCCCTGGTTACCAAGCTTGCCTCAGTTCCTCATGCTGCATCATTTTATCTTGCAAGGACCCTGTGGCAGAAGTGTTACTGTCTCCCATTTAACAGATGAATAAACTGAGGCTCAGGAAGGTTAAGTGAATTCCCTGGGGTTTTGCAACTTGAAAGCCAAAGAGGTACTTGAACCCACATCTCTCTGACTCTGGAAGTCATAACCACTAAGGTAACCTGCCCTCAGAGAGATGTATGTGTAACCAGGATCTAATTGAGCGCCTTGTCCTACGTGAGGCGCTATCCTGAGCCCAGGCTTCACTGGTTCCTCTGTTCATTTTGCGCGTTTTAATCGAACGCCCTATCCCTGCGTTCTGTCACCTGCTGTAGCCCTCGGGTGCCTGCTCGTTAATCGTTCCCTTTGTTCTTGACGACAGTACTAAGCTGAGCCTGACTCTGCCCTTCCAGCTCTGCAGGGCATAAAGAAACTTCTGGAGCTGCACAGGGTCCTACCTCCGTGTGTTTGGCAATGCAAGTATCCCGTCTCCTCGCTGTGCCCACTTCTGCCGCCCCCAAGGGCATCTCAAAGGCTGCCTTTCTCCGCTCAAATGCCTCCCACCCCCCTCCCTTCCTCTGCCTCCCAGTAACCCCTCAGGCTCACTCACCGCAGAGCTCTACCATGATGCTTCCCTCATCTGCGTGATCTTATCATCAGCTGAGACTTTGGGGGGTCTGCTTCTTGACTCTCTCTGTCTCCTCCAGAGGTCCTTGCCCATGTGGTCAGAGAGCAGTGACTCAGTATATGCGCTCTGAATTGGCCTGAAGGCTCTCCCATAAGGAGTGATGTGGGAGCACTGGTGCATTCAGTAGATGTTTATCAAACACAACCTCGCTGGGCCTGGCCGGGCCCGTCTCGGCCATCACGCAGGTGACAGGCTCTGGGGGCCAACAGCTGAACACTGAGATCATGTCTGTTTAACGGCTGGGACAGGGAAGGCCGGGGTGCAGACGCTGCAGACAGAGCCCCTGGCTTGGTCTCTGGGGGATCTGGGCGCAGTTCCCAGAAGCGACACATCAGGGCCTGAAAGGAGGGAGACAAGTCTTCTAAGCAGAGGGAACAGTGCTGCAAGGAGCCAGGCGATTTCAGTGGCCTAGGAGCACGGGAGAAACCAGCCTTTCCTCCCAGCCACAAATGTGCGCAACCAGGAAGAAAAAAATGCACCGAGAGAGACCCACATGCTGATATGGCTTCCTCTATACGGAGGGGAATTGAGGGCACAAGTGGGTGTTTTCTTCATATAAACTGGAAGAGAGGATCGGGGATCAGGATTAGGGATTTGAGTCCCAGCTCAGCTACGTACTGGCTATATGACTCCAGACAAGCCATTTTCCCTTCTGGGACTGTTTCCTCCTCTGTAAAATGGGAACAGTAATTCCCTTCTTCGCCACCACTGGCTGCCCAACCCTCAGCTTCTCTCATTTCTTGTCTCCTTCCTGGGGCGAGCGAGCTCCCTTTATAGCCGAGGAAGCTGGAAGCCAGGGAGGGCGTCTGGTTCGGGGCCACAGGGCTAGGGTCCAGCAGGGCTGGCACGGTGACCAGGCTGCGGCCCTTCCGGCGGCATTTGCGGCTTGTGCCTCCTCTCTGCGTCTAGAGGACAAGGGGCTTTGCCGTCACACCCCCATCGGCGATCCTGCCCCACGGTCGGCCGGGGGAGCTGGGCCTGACCTGGGTCCTTCTTCCTCCAGACCCCTTTTTCGGCCAGCGTTACGTCCACATCCTGGGCCGGCGGAAGCTCTACCACGTGGTCAAGTACACAGGCGGCTCCGCGGAGCTGCTCTTCTTCGTGGAAGGCTTGCGTTTCCCCGACGAGGGATTCTCAGGCCTGGTCTCCATCCACGTCAGCCTGCTGGAGTACATGGCTGAGGTGAGGGCCTCCGCCGGGAGGGGCTCCCGGGGGCTGGAGTGGGCTCCCCTGGGAGGAAGTCCAGGTTTGGGGATCTAAATGCTCCCACCACCCGCACACATCTGCCAGGGTCCTCCGCTCCACCCTGGGGGTCCTCCTCACTGTACCTCCTCCGCAGGATGGTCTTCGGGTGTTTCTCTGACCTCACACCCGTCCCCAGGTCTGCCTGCTCCCTGAAGTGAGTGTGTGTGAGTGTGTGTGAGAGTGTGTATGAGTGTGTGAGTGTGTGTGTGAGAGAGAGTGTGTGAGTGTGAGAGTGTGTGTGAGTGTGTGTGTGAGCATGTGTGTGAGTGTGTTTGTGTGTGTGTGTATGAGTGAGTGTGTGAGTGTGTAAGAGTGTGTGTGAGTGTGAGTGTGTGCGCTCAGTCACTCAGTTGTGTCTGGCTCTTTGTGACCCCGTGGACTATAGTGAGGTGCCCAGAGCAGAAACAGGAAGGCCGAGTCTCGCTCGATTATCATGTGAGCTGACTTCAGGAGGAAAACTTGGATGCAACAAGATCAGACGTTAGTTGAGGAGCCAGACTCCTCTATCCACGGGATCTCCCAGGGCAAGACTATCTGGAGTGGGTTACCGTTTCCTTCTCCAGGGGATCTTCCTGACCCAGGGATCCAACTTGCATCTCCTGCACTGGCAGGCAGATTCTTTACCGCTGAGCCACCCAGGAAGCCCCCGTTGCTGTCTAGGGTGGGCGTAGCTCTGGGCGCAGGGCCCAGCGGTTAGCACGAGGAGCCAACTAGGCCATGAGCGTGTGCCCTGTTCTTCCCTCCCTAACTGGCCCCGCACCCTCGCTGTGGGTGCTGCCGACTCTGACCACAGGCCGAACCCCAAACCCAGTCCCGAACCACGTGCCCTCCCTGCGGCCAGACGTCTCCCACACCTGTGCTCCTGGTTTGCAGGAACTGAGCGGGGAGGCGAGTACCCGCCCCCTCGGGGAGCGGTGCCCCCAGCCTAGGCTGCATCCCACCCGTAAGGACCTCTCACCAAAATTGCAGCCCTGGAGCCCTGGCTCTCAGGCCCCCTCTGCTTAGATAGAGGGAGGCGCGGCTGCCCCTCAGACACGAGCTTGCTCCTTCGCTTCGCCTCTAGACCACTTCAAGGCAAGATGCCGTGGGCTCTGCCGCAGGTGAAGCTGGGCCTCAGGGTTACGAGAAGGGGCTCGTGTCAGGCTGCCCAGATCTGAGCCCGCGAGACGCTAGGCAAGTGAGCTGACCCCGTGTGCCTCGCTCTCCCCACCTGGAAAATAGAAATGACAGATGCTTCTGCTTCCTGGGGTGGCTGTGAGCATCCAAGCTTGTAGGAGCTCTTTCACAAAGTGCTCTTGAGGCCCTGGGAGGAGGGAAAGGCAGAGAAAATGGCAATAACGAGACAGGGTGGGGAGGGGCCGCTCCTACACCCCCAGTGCCTACAGCAGCCTGGCCGTCAGGGTCTCAGAGCAGCCCCTCCAACAGACACCAGCAAAAGGCAGAGCCGTGCAGGAAAGTCCACCCCCATGCTCCCCGCCAAGGGCAAGACTCGGTTTCCTATAGCTTTCCAAAGCCAGCCATGCAAAGAAATCTTATCTCATCTTCTCTCAGGTTCCAGGCAAGCTTCCCGAACCTTTCCTTAAAGAGAAATCTGGACAGAGCAAAATTTCCCCCAGTAACGTTAAGATGCTCACATGTAGAAAAGACCAAGGTACCCAGAGTAAACACAGAGGAAAGCCGGGTCTGACTCAGTCATCACATGAGCCGATTTCAGGGAAAGAACTCTGATGCAACGAGATCAGATAGCGGTTGAACTTGGACTCAACGGCCAGACTGTCCAGGTTTAAATACAGACTTGCCCCCTTCCTGATCACTTGACCTTAAGCAGCTGTGTACAGTTTGTGAGTCAGAGGTCTGTGACTCGGTTTTCCCACCTACAAAACAAGGATTAAAATAGTATCTACCCCTGAGTATGGCGGAAGTGAAATCTCACCTGTCTAAACAGGACCTGGCATACAGTAAGCACTCAGTAATGTACTAGTATTGGGAAAGACTGCAGGCAGGAGGAGAAGGGGGCAGCAGAGGATGAGGTGGCTGGATGGCATCGCCGCTCAGTGGACGTGAGCTTGAGTGAGCTCCGGGAGTTAGTGGGGGACAGAGCAGCCTGGCGTGCTGCAGTCCGTGGGGTCGCAGAGACGGGGCCGCAACTGAGCGCCTGAACAGCAATCACTGGTCTCCCTACCTGCTTAGACAGTAGGGGACAGCACCCCGACAAGACCCCTGACCTCTGCTCGCCCACGCCCAGGCGATCCCCCTGACGCCCATCTTCACGGACACCGTGACGTTCCGCATCGCTCCGTGGATCATGACCCCCAGCGTCCTGCCTCCCGTGTCGGTGTTTGTGTGCTGGTAAGCGGTAGGCACGGTGCAGACGGGCAGAGCGCCAGAGCTGAGGCTTCAGGAGGGGTCGTACTTCTTACTTCTCAGCTGTGCGACCTCGAGAAAGTCACTTGACCTCTCTGTGCCTCTGTTTCTCTGAGATGGTGACATCACAGAGCCCCTGCGAGCATCAAGCGGGATGAAGCAGGCGAAGAGTTCGTCAGGGTCCTGGCACAGAGATCTTCTGTGCTCTAAAAACGATAGCTGCCTTTTCTTTCCCGAATCTTTTGGGCCCTTGCCATAGAGCAGGGAGCCCTCCTCTGATGGCTGTCCAGCTCATCTTATTCATCCAGAGCTTCTCACTGAGCGTGTTATGTGCCAGAGGCCCCGTGAGACGAGGAGCAGGCGATGCTGGCCACGCGCCCCTGTGTGCTGAGCCATCCGCTGCCTCCGGGTCAGCTTAGCTGTGCCTTGGAAACCGGGGGTCAGAGGTGGAAGGCTGTCGGGAAGCGGGGTGAGAATTCCCGCCCTGGCTTTGTCTGCTCATGACCCTGGCGGGCGCTGCAGGAAGGGCTGGGCTTGCGCGGCCCTTGACCCCGGCAGCCGCTGCGCGGGTGAGCACAGAGGGGCTCCGTCTGCCCCGCAAGGCCCGGCCCAGGCGCCCGCCGCCGCGCCTCCCCCGTGGGGGCCTGTGCCTCCTCACACTCCCTCCTGCCTCTCCCTCTTGCCCACGCTCCTCAGCATGAAGGACAACTACCTGTTCCTGAAAGAGGTGAAGAACTTGGTGGAGAAAACCAACTGCGAACTGAAGGTCTGCTTCCAGTACATGAACCGGGGAGACCGCTGGATCCAGGTGAGGCCCCAGGCTGGGAGGACGCAGCTCAGGACTCAGGCCAGAAGAGGCGGCTTAGCGTCAGCACCGTGGCACCCAGCTGCTCCGCACGTGTGAATTCTATGTCGGATCGCACGTGTGCGTATGCACAGGGTCTAAACACGCCAGGCGGCTCACTGCAGCTGCTTAGAGGAGCAGAAGGCTGTGAAACAAACGAAACGTCCGTCCTCGGGGGAAGGGGGCGACCGTACGACTGGATGGCCTCTCTGTGGAGTGCTATACGACAGAATGAAGCCAATCCGCAAGTGCAGTGTGGCCCTCAAGTTAAAGTGTTCCTTGCAGGAAGATGTACACAGGATGCTTCCAGTTATGTTTTAAAGCGGGGTCAGTGAGTGCAGGCACACGCGGGTCGTGCAGAGACTGAGGAGGGCTGTGTAAGAAACCATGGCCATCGTGTGCGTGGGGGGGACTGGGCAGGCCGGCTGGGTTCCCCGGGGGCCCCCTGGGCTCACGGGGTGGCTCTTCCCGCTGTCCCCACAGGATGAAATCGAGTTTGGCTACATCGAGGCCCCACACAAAGGCTTCCCCGTGGTGCTGGACTCCCCCAGAGACGGAAGCCTGAAGGATTTCCCAGTGAAGCAGCTCCTGGTGAGAGGCTGAGGGCCGCCTTGCAGGATGGGGTCGGGGTGCAGCCCTGGGACTGTGCTACAGGGCAGAGCAGCAGGGAGGCCTCGGGCACCCCTCTGTGCCCGGGACTCTCCAGGCAAGAACCCTGGAGTGGGTCGCCGTTCCTTCTCCAGGGGAGTCTCTGACCCAGGGATGGAACCTGGGTCTCCGGCATTGCAGGCAGACCCTTTACCGTCAGCCACCGGGGAAGCCCCTTGGCACTCAGTCTGTCGCTTCCATCTTCTCATCTGCAGAATGGGCCGTTGGGATAGTAACCGCTAACGTCCTTTCCTGGTCTCGTAACTGGTGCCTTTCCAGAGCGGAGGAGTGAGAGCTGTGGCAGGCAGAGACCTGCCCCTGCCCCCACCTCCACCTTGCAGCGAAATACGTTTCAAGGAGGAAAATTATAAGCAATTGTTGAAAAGCATGGTTCCAACTTAAAAGCTCATTAAGACTGTGATCTCTCAGTTCATGAGTTTCTTAAAAAAGCAATCTAACCCCCACCCTTGATCCTAGAGGTCATTACCGCTCTCCTTTTATGCCCTCAACAGCCAGCTGAATGAGGACAGAACCAGAATCAGTCTCCTCTGTCCTGACCTTCTGCTCTGGACAGGCAGGGGGGCTTGGATGGAGCATAAAATGTAGGTTAGGAGTCTTTCCCAAGCTACCATGCAGGACAGCCTCCCATGAGACATCCATCAGAGCTGCTCAGAGGCAGCCCTTCACCAAGTCCACACCTGCTGCTCGAGAACATTCACTAACCTCGTCCCCTCATCACAGGGAGATGGCAGAGCCAGCGGCGTGAGCACACAGCTCTGGAACGCCAGATGGAGCTGGCCTTGAGTCCCGTTTCCACCCCTTAGCAGCAGCACGACCTTGGGCAAGCAACAACCTCCTCAAGCCTGTTTGCTCATCTGTGAGATGGGGATCAAAACGGTACCCATCTCACAGACTTGCTTCGAAGACTGAAGGTGTGATCTAAGACACCCGTGCTGCTCCCGACACAATGACTTTTATTAGCTGTTGTTCTGGTTCTCATTCCACGGCCCTGGACACTGTCCTTGGTGCAGACTGTCCACGACCTCCAACACAAGGGGCAGTCAAACCGGTCAGCAGGTGCCACAGGCCTGAGGACCGGGGCCTCTCAGATCCTGTTCTCACTTTCTCCCTGGGTCACCACCTGCCTGCAGTGTTCCAGGCTGGCCTGGCACCAGTGCCCTGGGCTGCATTGTTCCTGAAGGCCCGGGCCAAGCCCGGCTCTGCGCTGCGTGCCTGCCCGCCTGTGTGAGGCTATAAAACCCCAGCTGCCCCAGCCTCTGGCAGATCACACCTTGCTGTCTGGGGTTCCCAGAAGGGAAAGCGCTAAGCTGCAGCCATTCGCCCCTCTGGGCACAGCTGTCCCTTGAGCCTCTAAGCTGGGCCAGGATAAGCCATGTCTTCTCACTCTATGATTTTTATTAGCAAGAATGTTTGTCAGACAAGCTTCGTTCCAGCCCCAGTGCAAGCTCTCAAGCAAGATCCATACCTTTTTACCAAAAAAAAAAAAAAAAATCAAATCATGAAAGGAAACTTAAAATTCAGGGAGTGGCAGTGGCTTTACCACACTCATCACAGGGCTGCATCCTGCAACCTCAGTCTGTTAGAGCTCTGTGCTGAGGAGTCTGAGGCTGCATCTGGGCTCAGGGAACAAATATGGTTGGCTGGGGAGGGGTCGCAACTGTATATGTTACTTATCTGACGTTCTTGCACGCATTGGTCAGCTTTCACTTGGTAAGACTGTAGTAACAAACAGCCCCCATCCCTCCATAGCAAACATCAGCAAAGGTCCGTTTCTTGCTCTCATTAATAGAGGAATAGGCATGTCGGTGGCACAAAACAAGGACCAGTCATGAAATCACCAGTATCTCTCTGTGTCAATGGACAGGAGTTTGAGTAAACTCCAGGGCTTGGTGATGGACAGGGAGGCCTGGTGTGCTGCAGTCCATGGGGTCACAAAGAGTCAGACACGACTTAGCAACTGAACTGAAGTGACTCTCTGTGTTTAAGAAATCAAGACAGATGCAGAGGCTCAGATGTGTGCACGCACACACACACACTCATGTTTACACTCGCACCGACATGCTCACGGACTGAGTCTCCGCGCGCCAGGCTGCTGCTCTCAGTGGGAATAAGAGGCACATGGGTAACCCCCTGGAAGATGAGTGCTCACGGGGACAGATCAAAGGTGGTCGAAAGTGGTCGTCAGGCGGTGGCTGGGCTGGGACTAAGGGCTCCTGGCCACAGAGGACTAACCACGAGTGTGTGCCCCCTACCCAGGGCCCAGATTTTGGCTATGTGACCCGGGAGCCGCTCTTTGAGCCTGTCACCAGCCTTGATTCCTTTGGGAACCTGGAGGTCAGTCCGCCAGTGACCGTGAATGGCAAGACATACCCCCTGGGCCGGATCCTCATCGGGAGCAGCTTTCCTCTGTAAGAGAGGCCAGGGAGGGCCTGGTGAAGTGGGGGGGTGAGGTCAGGGGTTGGGGGGTAGTTGTCGTTTCTGCCGGGCAGACTGGGTTGCTCAGACGTGGAGTGATTGGCTGGGAGAATTAACCCCGCCCGTGACAGACACGATACAGACATTCTTGGAAAGAAAATCAAGTTAGCCTTTACATCTTAGTATGAATTAGGATCTAACATAAAACTGAGTAGATGACCCTCTTCCCCAAATGGGAGGGTATATAATGAGGTTATAAATAAGGTGGGGAAGGGATGCAGGAGTTAGAGAAGGAACAGTACTGAGAGAAGATGAGTGGGGGCCCGCCAGCAAAGCCCCGGGAAGCCCGCACACAAGACACGTGAGAAGCCACGGCCGGCCCCGAGGCCTGAGTCCCTGGCACTCCCGCCTGTCCACACACCCCCGCCCCTCCCCAGGTGGCCTACCAGCCAACGAAAAGGCAGGTTCGTCCTTAGTTAGGGCAGTCACTGGGGAGGACGTGAGTGCCGTGGGTCCTCACTCCACCAAAGGGGCCGCCAGGAACCTGCACATATGGGGCCAGCTGGGATCTGGCTCCCTGTGGGCCACATGGATGCGCTGGCTTCTGAGAGGAGGCCACCGGCACAGACAGTGACCATCTGCCCCCTCTGCCCACTTTCCCCCTGCTCTCAGCCATCACCCATCCATTCAGCAGGTATTTCTGAAGCCCGTGACGGGCATGTAGTTTCAGACATGAGGCCCAGCCCCACCTTCCCAGAGATGGTGGCGATAACTGGCATGGAGATAACCGGGGGTGGGTGCATCCAGTGACAGGATAACAGAGCCAGGGAAACCCAAGAGGAGCCCCTGAGGGAGTTCCCCCTCAGGGGAGCTCAGGGGGCTGCTTAGAGACAACATCTGTGGAGGGCCTTCTCTGTGCTAGGCATTGTTCTAGGCTCTGAGGAAGCAGCCATGAGCAAAACAAAGTCCCAGCTCTTGGGGAGTTTTCGATTAGGGATCGGGGCAACATAGAAAATAAACATGGAAGCCAGCAAATAAGTTAGATGCTTCTGGGTGCTAATCAGCGCAGTAAGGAAGATAAAATAGGTGCGTGGTAAACAGTGACAGGCCAGGGGCACTCTGGCTCTTGTGGTTTTAAGGAAATGACTCTGGACTTGAGGCTTGAGTGATGAGAAGGAAGCAGCCATGGAAAGATCAAAGGGAAAGCGCATTCCACATACAAGGAACAGCCAGGGCGAAACCTTCAAGGTGACAGCCTTAGCAGCTGGCTGGATCAGACAGAACAAGGAAGAATAAGATGAAGTAGGAGAGATAGGCGGGGGACAGATCGAAGACGAACTTGCCAGCCACTGTGAAGATCTTGGGTTATAGTGTAAGGCTAATGGGGAGATTGAAGACCTCGGGGAGTGTAGAAGTCAAGAAGGGCTGCCTGGAAGAGGCATCACTTGATTGAAGATTGAAACTGAGAAGTTCCTAGCCAAGAGGGACATAGACAGCGGCAGATTTTGGAACCCTGCCTGAGCCTTAGCCCCCTCCAGCAGTCCTGAGCACAGAAGCTGGCCTCCCTATACCCACTGACACCCTCAGGGGCTAAAGGCCGGGCTCCCTGCCCTTCACACGGACCATGGCTGCAGCTGGCACTTCCTTCTTCCCCCCTGGACTCAAGTGCCTTTCCGCCTGTGCCAGTGTCTCTGCAACTCAGACTCCTTCTCGTGACTTTTCTGCTGATGCCAGGCTGGGTCCAGGCTGGCTTCCAGGGGCTGGCCTCCTCCTGCAAGCCCTCTGGCGAGGCAGGCGCCACGGGCAACTTCTGAAGAACTGCCCCCTCCCAACCCCACCCAGGTCCGGGGGTCGGAGGATGACCACGGTGGTGCGGGCCTTCCTGCAGGCCCAGCAGGTGCAGGCGCCCGTGGAGCTCTACTCAGACTGGCTGACAGTGGGCCACGTGGATGAATTCATGACCTTCGTCCCCATCCCAGGCACCAAGGTGAGCTGATGCTGAGGCTGGAGGGAGGAGGCTAGTGTGGAACCCCTGTTCTGCCAGCTCTTGTCAGCAGCGGGGACGATCTACTGGAAGTGGAGTGTATAGAGGAAGAAGGAAGTAGGCTGAAGCTGGCTTGTATGTTGTTGCAGTGGCCAGTAAACGTTTAACCCAATAAATCTGAAGTTTTAGCATTTCAACATGTAACCATTATAAAAATTATTAATGACAGGTTTTGCATTCTTTTTCTATACTAAGTGTTCAGAATTGGTGTGTGTTTTATTGTTCACACGTCTCCACTAAGAGCAGCCACAGTTCAAGGGTCCAGTAACCCCACAGGGCTGGTGGCCACTGTACTGGCCGTAATGCCCTAGAGAGCAATGGGATTTGGGCCTGGGGCGCTAGAGAGATTCTTCCGTTTTCTGAAGTGAAAAGAAATGTCTGTAGCTTAATACCCTGGAAATCTGGAGCAAATGGCCGGGCCTCTTGGCCCCTCGGAGAAGCTCTTCATCTCTGCCCAAGGTCACCTTTTACTCTGAGCTTCAACTCAACTGCATTGCTGAGGCAGGAAAATTTCTGTAGAAGGAAGGGTGAGAAATAGTCCTCTGAAATAGAGACAACCTGCCAGGCAGCCTTCGCCGCTCAGCACGGGCGGCGTGAGACGATATGCAGGCAGGCCCCGGGGCCACAGTGCAGGAGCCCCCTGCTGACCGGCGGCTGGACGGCCTCTCGCAGAAATTCCGGATGCTCATGGCCAGCACCGCAGCCTGCTACAAGCTCTTCCGAGAGAAGCAGAAGGAGGGCCACGGGGAGGCCATCATGTTCAAAGGTGAGTGCCCACGGGGCCCTGGCAGCCAGCCGGGCCCCCGGGGGGCCTTTGGGAGGCCGGACCGGTGAGCGCTTTGACCCCGACACCCAGCTCCGCTTCCAGTCGTCCAGCCCGCTCCGAGGCCGTGGGGTCACCCTGGCAGGGGGCGGCCCTGCCTCTGCGCTGCGGTCAGCCCCACCTCAAGCCGCCCGCTGCCTCTTATGATCCTCGACAGTGGCCTGGGGTTCTTCGGGCCCCGGTGTGGGAGGCTTCAAAGGGCACCAGCCCCCGAGGAGAGTTAAATGGTTCAAAACTGAAGCGCGATCTGCGTTCTGGGCCCTTGTGTTTTGGAAGGAAGCTGGCGAAGCGCGTACAGACTGCGGTTTAGGGGCAGGGAGAAGAATGGGAGCTCGCAGACACGGTGCGAGGGCGGACGGCATCGCCGCTAGTCCCAGAGTGGGAGACCGTCTGCTTCGTCCAGGCATCCACTTAATTCACACAGACTAACTGGGATGGGCTTTGCTCTGAAATTAATTGTGGAAAGAAAGAAAGCTGATGAGGCAGAGACAGTGAGCCAGGTTGTTAAGTGTTTTTCATAGATTACTTTTTGTCACTTTTCAGGTTGGCGTCTCTAATCCACCTACTCCCAAAAGTCGGTATCCCTCAGGCTGGTTGATACTTACATACATGACCACCCTCCTGTGTTCCTGTTAGTGACTGGTGTCTGGGACAGACATGATGAACTTAAGACCACTATCCTTTTTTAATTCCCACCAATAGGAAATTTTTTTTAGATTGGCAGGCATGAGTCTCAACTTTCTGGAAGCTTCCTTCTACATTAACCCCTCAAAGTTACCCATAGGGTACAGGAACTATCATCTTTGCACAAATAGGTCCAAGGGGTTGGAGGCAGCCCAGCAGCAGCCCCCATCCGCCGCTGTCACGCCGTGAGACAAGGAGACACGGTGCGCCCGCCTCAGCGGGGGAGGGGTCAGTAGCTTGGGCCCTGGAATCAGACTTCCTGGGCTGCCCACTGGCTCAGCCACCAACTGTAAGACCTCGGACGCGTCGTGGGGCTTCTCTGTGCCTCCGTGGCTACATCTTTAATGCTAGAAGCTACCTGATAGGAATGGGTGGGCGCAAGACTACTGAGTTGATCCGAGTGAACATCTGGAAGACTCCCTGCTACGTAGCAGGTGCTCCCTAAGCATTGGGCATCACCAGTCAGAAGCCACATGGGCCACCACAAAGGGGACAGGAGGTAGATGCAGGCTCAGAACAGTAGCGGGGCCGGGCGGGAGGCAGGTCTGAAACAGGAAGCTGTCACCGCTTCTGCCACCCGCCCCCTGGTCTGCTGCTCGTCGTCCTTGGAAGCAGGCCTCTTGTGCCACCCCACCCTCCGGCCAGAGAGAGAGCGAGGCAGCAGCCGCCTGCTTCCCTGGTCCCAGTGACATGGCCAGCCCCGGGGAAAGGAGCGTCCAGGGGGGCTGCCCTCCCACCCCCCCGCCTGTCCCTGGCCCGTCGCCCTCAGCCTGAGAGGTAGCCCACAAGCTGAGAGTCTTGGCAAAGAGGGGCACCAGGCTGGACACAGACCGTCCCCTGTCCTCTGACCCCACAGGCCTGGGCGGGATGAGCAGCAAGCGCATCACCATCAACAAGATTCTGTCCAATGAGAGCCTCGTGCAGGAGAACCAGTACTTCCAGGTGAGCAGGGCCAGGGCTTGTGGGAGGGAGAGGCTGTGACGGTGGCGCCTGTCACAGCCTTGGGGCTGCCCCGGGGGACGGCGAGGGCTCCAGGGCACACACCAGGGGGAAGGGCCTCCGAGCACACGGTCCGCCTTCCTGACTTACCCCTGTACCGGAAGCTGAATGATGTGGCAGCGGGAGGACGTGCAGGTCAGCAGAGGCTGGAAGCAGACAGGAAACCAGGAAGATGTATCAAGCAGTGCTCGAGAGCCGAAGGTTCTGTAAGGCTAGAGCCCGCAACGTTTGGGGGAGACCCACAGACACCAAAATATGAAAAACCACAGACCTTCTTCCCAGAAAAACTCTTATATGAAGATATGCCCTGCAGTTTTATTTTTTAGGGGTCACAGATTCCTGAAGTTTTCTATCTATGGATGAATTCTACTTTCTGAATCCCTCAATCTCAAAATTGTATCGAGAAGTAGAAACCAGTCAACAGGGTCCTATTTAGTTGAATTAGATCTCTCTTTATTTGCATGGGCATATTTAAAGCACCAAGTTAAAAAAAAAAAACAACTCAGACACGTTTAAACAAAAGGGCATGATTGGCTCATACAATTGGAAAGTTCAACAGTGGCGTGGATTTCAGGCATAGGTCGATCCGGGCTCTGGCTCCATCTCTCTGCACTTCTTGGGCTCTGCAGGTACCCTCATGGCAAGAGCTTAGTTGCAGCAGTTCAAGGTCTCCCACCCACCCCCCATACCATCCAGAAAGAGGGAGGTCTTATATGCCCCCAACAATCAAACAAAAGCCTTGCATTTCACTCTGATTGTGCCAACCTGAACCAGTTCTTGTAGCCAGAGGAATTCCATATCCTGATTGCCTTAATCCTAGTTTATTACCCATCCTTGAACTGATCCCTGGAACAAAGAGGTGGGGGCACTAGCTGTGAAACCCAGCCCGATAAGTGGCTGCTACTTTTCAAGGGGAGGGGTGGAGTGGATGCTGGAGAAGCACCCCCAAAATTCCAAAAGTTCCCTGAAGGCCTCACGGCTGTTTGAAAGTTAACTTTATCACGACTCCTCTCTGTTGTCATTTTTTGGCGTCATGTAGATCGAGGTCATACCATGACCCCTCACTTTCGGCTAGGACTCTGGGCCACTCACTAAGGACCCTGCGTCTTAGGTTCCCTCATCTCTAACACTCAGGGTGTGTGTGCTCAGGCTGTCTGTGACCCCATGAACTGTAGTCCTCCAGGCTTCTCTGTCCTTGGGATTTCCCAGGCGAGAGTGCTGGAGTACGTTGCAATCTCCCCCTCCAGGGGATCTTCCCGACCTGGAGATTGAACCCGTGTCTCCTGCATCACCCGCCTTAGCAGGCGGATTCTTCATCACCGAGCCACCTCATCTGTAGCAAGGAGATACTGAAATTGTCCACCTCATGAGACTGAGGTTAAAATAAGTGACGTGTGTAAGGCGCTTAGAACATACACTTCGGGTACTTGTACATCTTAGTTTTTATTATTGTTAATCGAATCCACTGTCGCTGTTATTCTTAGCACCTGGGGTGGCCTGAGGATTCAGCGGGACACTGCATGGCACGCACTTGGGGTCCGACTCGTAGCTGGTGATCAGTAAAAGAGCACTGAGTGTCCTTTCTGTGAGCTTCTGGTGTGAATTCTGTACCTTTCTCCCTCGTTCTCTGCTGCTCGTACGGGTGGGAGGCGCGCCAGAGAGGTGGCCCCGTACCGGAGGAGCCCTGCAGGCTGCCTGGAGTGCTGGGGCCCCAGGTCTGATGCCTCGGGCAGGGGTGAGGGGGGCAGGGGTGTCGGGTGCCCCTCACCGCCCGCCTTCCCTTCTTCCCCATCACCCAGCGCTGCCTGGACTGGAACCGCGACATCCTCAAGAAGGAGCTGGGATTGACGGAGCAGGACATCATCGACCTGCCTGCCCTGTTCAAGATGGACGAGAGCCGCCAGGCCAGGGCCTTCTTCCCAAACATGGTGAGGTGCTCTGGGCTCCAGACCTCACCCGAACCGTCAGTGGGGGCGGCTGGACCCAGAGGGACCCCTCGGCTGAGGCTGGCCAATCGCGAGGTCCAGGCCCCAGGCCCCAGGCCGGGCTGAGCTGCTGTGTGGCCTCCCACCCCAGCACTCACCCTGCTGGGAGGATTGCTCATCCTGGTTGCCCCCTGGGGCCCTAGGGGAGCCTTCACCTTAACACAGTGGAGAGTGCTTTGTAAATTCAAAAGGCCTCTACAGACAAGAGAGATTCTTGTTATCATAGAGGAGAGTCTTCTATGAGCTAGAAAGAGGTTAAAACACACACACAGAAACATAGATGTGTATATACACACATGAAAACACATGTACACGCATGCCTGCAATGCACACACCGATGCATACATGTATAGCTGCATGCACATGTGTGTCCGTACACATACATACAGGGGCGGGTGGCTAGGCTTTCCACTTGGCTCTGCTGTGTATGGGGTGCTTGCCCCCTCTGAGCCTCAGTTTCCGCATCTGTAAAGTGGGGATGGCCACAGTCCCTAGATCCCAGGGCTGTTGCAGGGTTTGGAGCGGGGCGGGCAGGGCAGGTGCTCACTAACCGTAACTGCGGCCCCGCCTCCCCGTCCCAGGTGAACATGATCGTGCTGGACAAGGACCTGGGCATCCCCAAGCCGTTCGGGCCCCAGGTGGAGGAGGTGTGCTGCCTGGAGACGCACGTGCGCTCCCTGCTGGAGCCGCTGGGGCTCTGCTGCACCTTTGTGGATGACATCTCCGCCTACCACAAGTTTCTGGGCGAGGTGCACTGCGGCACCAACGTGCGCCGGAAGCCCTTCGCCTTCAAGTGGTGGCACATGGAGCCCTGAGCCGCCCGGGGCTGCCGTGAGCGGGGCGCAGCCCGTCGGCTGCCCGTGCTGGGGCCGGGCCAGCCTCTGTGGTCCTCGGTGTGGTTGCAGGATGCCCTTCAGCAGTAGCCATCAGGGGACTTGGGGGAAAACGTTTCTACTTTCAATTTTACTTTTACTTACAGGACCTGGAAATTAGCTGGCACACCTGGGGCCACACAGCGAGGTCACGGGAGGAGAGAAAACCCCCGAAATCGGCTTCTGCTCACGTGGGGGCTGAGGGGGGGGGGGTCTGGTTTTTCGAGGGCTTTCTCTGTCTTGGTGAGTTTTAAATGGAAGAGTGGAAATTTAAGGCAAGGGAAGAGGGGGGGAAGGTGACCCCAATTGTCAGTTATCAGAATCTACTAAGATCTCTAGAAGAAAGGGCCTCAGTGAGGCGAGACGGCCTGGCTCCTTACCTAGTCGTGTGGCTGGCAACGTGTTTACTCAAGGTCACCGTGTTTGGAGTGAGTACTCAGCAACCAAAGCTGAGTCAGGCACTTGGATAACAAAAAGGAGGAAACCCAGCTGTCGGGGCTGACACACAGGGGCCCGGATGCCCCCTCCCTCCCTGACTTCTCCAGACCTCCCCAGAGCACCCCCTGCCTGAACTGGACTGCAGGCCACCACTGAGGGGCCTTCAAGCAACGGGGAGGGGTTTGGGGTATCCGTGCCTTGCCCTCTCTCAGAAGGGCCTCAGCATCCACAATGTCACCTCCCCCTGTGAGCCTCCATTCTGACCTTCCTGAAAATAGCTGAACGTTTGGCCAGAGTCTGTATAGCCCTGATGTGAAAAACAAACAAAAAATCCCAGGACCCAAAACCTTCCCCCAGAATCTTTAGTCTGTTGTCCAAAACTAGATGAGAGGAGAAGGAGGTTCTGGGATGACCAGTTTGCCAAGTAGCCACACCCCAAGGGTCAAGGCAGCCAGCTTGGAAAAGGATTCTGGAATCCAGATGTACCTTGAACTGCCACATCCTTTGAAATTCACTGCCCTTGGGGTGTCCAGGGGGCCGCCCCCATTTATTCATTCCTCTCCAACCTGCCTCAGATGCCCTCGGCTTGCCCTCTGCAGTGTAGGTACCACTGGCAGCCCCCGACTCCCTGAGGGTCCAGTCATCAAGCTCAGAACCTTTTGCTGGAAGCAGATTTTATCAGCACAGCCTTCTCAGTTTCCAAGACGCTCCTTCTGCCTCATCTTTCTCATGGACCCAGGCTCTCCCAGATGTTTGGGAGTTCCTCCCCACACCAGCATCCATGTGGCCCAAGAGTTCCTTGTACAAAGATGCCCCAGGGTGAGCTGTGTAATCCATCTTTTCTGCCGGGTTCTCAATTCTCTGGCCGCCCCGACCCCTCTCCTCTCACGGCCGCTACTTCCGGCTCCCATGCCGTCTCTCCAGGCAGCTAGACAAAGGACCGCATCCCCGCCAGCCAGGCTCAGACCTCCCCACCGCAGGACACTATTGGAGGCCCGCCTCTCCTCTCCAGGTGTCAGGCGCAAGACATAAAGACCCTAACCTCCAGCCCAAACAGCCAGTTCTGGGCCAGCAACTGGCCTTAGAGATGGACCGATTACCCCCACTGAAGTTTCTTAGTACATTTGCTGAAAATCCTTTCATTTGGACATAATCAGATTCATTTGCTGGCTGCCACTGAAAAGACTTAGTTTCAGCTTTAAAATTTCCTTTTAAGGGCAGCTGACTTTGGAGAATAAGTGAATTATAATTCCACTTTGAGGGTTGAAAAGGAGCTGATTTATAACCAATGAAAAGTTTGTAAATTTGGATTCCTGAAGAATTGAGATTTTCTTCTTGGATTATTCACTCATTCAACAAACCTATATTGTGTGCCTGAGTACCAGGCACAGTGGTGGGCTCTGAAGGTGCAGGGCCCAGTAGCGAACGGGGTCTGGCCCTTGCCTCCAGGAGGCAGCCACCCGCATTTAAATGGCCAGCATTTGCCCTTTCCGCGATGCGCTCTTTGGAAATACCAGTTCACTATATTCAGGAAATGAACAGGATGCAGAGCTTCCACAAGTCACTATCTCAGTGAAATGAGAGGGGCGGGTCTTCTTTAAACAAGCCTTCTGCCCGTCCAGCTGGGCCAGTACTCCCCCGGCAGATGGGACCCCAGCGCCTTCAGAAGCTGTTGTTCCTGCTTTGGGAACAGTGGCTTCTGCCTTTGGGGGCCCAAGCCCCAGGTTTCTCCAACCCCAGAGCTGAAGACACCAAGTGCCTATTTGTGAATGTTTATCTGGAGACTTAGAGTTTGCTGTGTGTTTTTGTGCTTGGTTAATGTGTGTTTTGGGGCTTTCTTTTTTTCTTTTTTAGTCTGCCTTAAGGGGAAGTGGGCACTTCCCATGTGGAGATGGTGTGTATTTCTAGATTTTTCTAAGGCTCTCCCCATCATTAAGTCAGCAGTTTCTGATAACTCCGAAGCCCCCAGGCCTCAGACACCCTTCCCCATCTTGCTTGCCCACCTGTGTGACTACCCTTGCTGTGGATTTTCCCCCCAGCATTCCTGGACTCATCATTCTTCCCCACCCACCACTTATCTATCAACGTAGGCCTAGAACACACTTCTGTGTTGCAAAACTCAGCCAAGGTCCTGTTTCGATCTTTACTTGGAAATATTTTAAATAAGAGAGCAGAGGGTATCGTGAAGATGACGAGAAGTGGGACATGGTTTCAACTTTCCGGATGAGAGCCGATGCAGGAGATCATGACATGTTTGGGAAAGAGCCTGATTAAACAGCAACAAAATAAATGCTTGGAGGGAAGTCATGTGGCTGTTGGTGTGATGTTCATGGTTGCGTCATGGCCATGGCCTGGAGGGGGGCAGGCCACACACGGGCCCTCTCCTGGCCCCACCGGTCCCTGCCCTTCTGCACACACAGCCAGGGCTCTCAGCAAGAGTATCCCAGGGGTTTGGAATCCCACACACAGTCAGTGGGTGTGTATCACCTGGCCACCACCCAAGGTCAAGACCACACCCACAGTAAAGTCTGTTTTCTGGTAGGGTTCCCCAGAAGGAAAAGCAGAGGTGAGCTTTTGGGAACAAGTGGCTTAAGGGAGTGCCTCCAGGAGAAACCAGAGGAGTGCAGGGAGCAGGACCAGAAAAGGGAAGAAGCCAAGAGTGTGGCTTCAGATGTAGCCTCAGCCTGCTCCCAGGAAGGCCTGAGCAGAAGTGGCCGCTCAGTCATTCCATCTGGGGCCAAGTCTCATGACCTACACCAGTCAGTCGCTGGCTGTGGGGACTTCAGCTCTCTGAACAGGCAAGGGGGTACCTGTAGCCCACAGGCAGTCATCTAAAGGGGATCACAGCTGTAGTTTTGCCATGCCTCTCGACTTGCAGGATCTTAGTTCCCTGACCAGAGATTGAACCGCACCCCTGGCGGCTGTAAAAGCATAGGGTCCCAACCCCTGGATGGCCAGGAAATTCCCCGCAGCTGCGCTTATTAGCAGCAGAGCCCCAGGAGCTGGGGGATGGGTTCCGAGAACCAGAAAGGGATCTGGGCAAAGCACCAGTGCGCCCACTGCTCTGAGTGATGGCATGTTCTCATAATACAGAGTTGTTGCACAGGGTTTATGATTTGATCCATGGGCTTCCCTGGTGCCTCAGACGGTGAAGAATCTTCCTGCAATGTGGGAGGCTAGGCTCGATCCCTGGGTTGGGAAGATCCCCTGCAGGAGGGCACAGCAACCCACTCCAGTGTTCTTGCCTGAAGAATCCCATGGACAGAGGAACCTGGTGGGCTACAGTCCATGGGGTTGCAAAGAGTCAGAAATGACTGAGCGACTAAACACACATATAAAATCCATAGCCATGATCAACAAGGTCTTTGTGAATAAGCTCCTAAGGCCCTAAAATAGAATCACTTAGTTGGTTACTGAAACTGGAAGCCACTTTCAAGCTCTTCGGGATGCACCTCAGGGCTTCCCACCTCTCAGCCCATCTTGGGTTTCTGGACAGACATTCCGGTGTGAAATGGAAATCACCAGTGCTCTTATTCCTGGATGCCACCCACGGGCCCAGTCCTCCGAGGTCACTCTTCCAACTAACATGGCCTGAGCCCACCCTCAGTGGGGGTTCCTGACTTGCCTATGCCTGGGACTCCCCAGGGGTGCGAGCGTGCTGACTCCATGGTGCTAGTGCTTTCACATCTTGGCCACTCACCCGCCTCAGAGTCGCTGAAAGTCGTCCAGAGACTTCTGGAACGGCACCTTCCAATAGAAACACAGGGCAAGCCACATATGTAATTTTAAATTTCCTGGTAGCCACATTTTTAAAAGTGAAAAACAGGTGCAGTTAATTTAATAATGTCTTCTTTATTGCAGTATATCCAAATTATTATCATTTCCATAGGTGCTCAAATTTTTAAAATATTTGTGAAATATTTCACATTCTCTTTTTAGTAGTAAGCTCTTGAAAGCTGATACATATTTTATATTTAAATCACATGTCTCTTAGAAAAACCACGTTTTAAACATTCAGTAGCCACGAGTGGCTACCATATTGGGCTTCCTTGGTAGCTGGGGGTAAAGAGTCTGCCTGCAAAGTGAG
Source organism: Hydropotes inermis (assembly GCA_020226075.1). Lineage (NCBI taxonomy): Eukaryota > Metazoa > Chordata > Mammalia > Artiodactyla > Cervidae > Hydropotes > Hydropotes inermis. Next base: position 53,892,589 of record CM035293.1, read on the forward strand.
AGATGCGGATGTGATCCCTAGGTGGGGAAGATCACCTGGAGAAGGGCATGGCAACCCACCCCACTTTTCTTGCCAGGAAAATCCTGTGGATAGAGGAGCATGATGAGCTGCGGTCCATAGGCTGCCAAGGGTCGTGCGTGACCAAAGCGACCGAGCGCAAGCTTGGGCACAGGGTCGCGCGTGACCAAAGCGACCGAGCGCAAGCTTGGGCACGGCTCCCACTGGACGGCGGAGTTACAGAGTCATCTCCACCAGGCTGAGTCCCAGCTATAGAAGTAGATGCATGCCTTGAACCCTCAGAACCCAGCTAGACGGACTGCAATGGCTAACAAAAGAGAAATGGAGGATGGATATCAGCCCTCCTTGGCCCTGATGTGCAGCATCTTGCCCGTCCAGAAGGTTCTCTTGCCTGAATCGTGGCTGCTGCCACGTGACCAGGACTGGCCTCTTGGCAAACGGAGTGCCTTTGGCCAAGTCCCCTCTGCTCCCTTCAGGAAGAGAATCCCGTCAGCACCACAGAAAGGGAAAACATAACTCCCTCACCTCCAGCCTCCTTCCTATCGCCATTCCCTGGGATACAACTTGATTCTGCATTTTAATATGTCTTCTGTTCCCAGGTAAAGGTCATGGGGTGCCCAGTATATCAACCTTTTCCTTCCAGATGGGATCTGATCCACACCCTGGTGTAGCCAGAAGCCTGTGGAAGTAGAACCCCTCCTCCCCAAGCAAAAGGGCAGCCAGGGATGAACTCTGCCTGCCCAGGAAGACTTATCCAGGATCCTCGTCCAAGGGGCATCAGTTCAAGGGGCTGACGGCAATGTTACTGATACTCAGTACAGTGTGGTGATACCAAATGACGGCCTGTGGTATCCCTTCTCCAGCTGGACAACCAGAAAAAAGACACTTTCAGGCAGAAAGCCCAGCTCTGCAACCTTGTCCCAAGCCTGGATGATGTGAGCGATGTGATTTTCACCCGTGGCTCACTCCCCAGCCAACTGGGTTCCTGTCAACCCTGATCTTGTGCACACCAGGACCCAGAGACCCACAGAGACTGAGACAGAACCGTGTGTGTCTCCTGAGGAGGGCCGGGTCAGCAGTGGACTTCTGCAGAGGCAGGGCTCTGGGTGCAGCAGACCTGGGCATGGCCCGAGCCCTCTTGGAGGAGGTCGCCGTTAACCCCACCATAGAACTGTCAGAGCTTACACAAAACTGGGGACGCAGACTCTTGCAGGGCACAAACAGAACCTTGTGTGCACCAGGACCCAGAAGAGAGTCACCCCACAGGAGACTGACCCAGACTTGCCCGTGAATGGCCAGGAGTCTCCGGTGGAGGCGTGGGTGATGCTGGCATGCTGCAGGGTCGGGGGCACTGAGTGTAGTGGTGTCTGCATGGGACACTTTTGAAGGAGTGGCCATTATCTTCATTACCCCCACCATAGTTTGGACCCAGGTAAATAACAGGGAAGGAACACAACCGCACCCATCAACAGAAAACTGGATTAAAGATTTACGGAGCATGGCCCCGCCCATCAGAACAAGACCCAGTTTCCCCCTCAGTCAGTCTCTCCCACCAGGAAGCTTCCATAAGCCTCTTATCCTTCTCCATCAGAAGGCAGACAGAATGAAAACCACAATCAAGGAAAGCTAACCAATCTCATCACATGGACCATAGACTTGTCGAACTCAATGAAACTATGAGCCATATAGAGACACCCAACACGGACAGGTCGTGGTGGAGAGTTCTGACAAAACGTGGTCCACTGGAGAAGAGAATGGAATACTTTTAAGTATTCTTGCCTTGAGAACCCCATGAACAGTATGAAAAGGCAAGATAGAGCTCTGAAAGATGAACTCCCCAGGTCCATAGGTGCTCAATATGCTGCTGGAGATCAGTGGAGAAGTAACTCCAGAAATAGTGAAGAGACAGAATCAAAGCAAAAACAACACCCAGTTGTGGATGTGACTGGTGACAGAAGCGAGGTCCAATGCTGTAAAGAGCAATGTTGCACACAAACCTGGAATGTTAGGTCTAAGAATCAAGGCAAATTGGAAGTGGTCAAATAGGAGATGGCAAGAGTGAATGTCGACAGTTTAGGAATCAGCAAACTAAAATGGACTGGAATGGGTGAATTTAACTCAGATGACCATTATATCTACTACTGTGGGCAGGAGTGCCTTAGAAGAAATGGAGTAGCCATCATGGTCAACAAAAGAGTCTGAAGTGCAGTACTTGGATCCAATCTCAAAAACAGAATGATCTCTGTTCTTTTCCAAGGCAAACCATTCAATATCACAGTAATTCAAGTCTATACCATGACCAGTAATGCTGAAGAAGCTGAAGTTGAATGGTTCCATGAAGACCTACAAGACCTTCTAGAACTAACACCCAAAAAAGATGTCCTTTTCATCATAGGGGACTGGAATGCAAAAGTAGGAAATCAAGAAACACCTGGAGTAACAGGCAAATCTGGCCTTGGAGTACAGAATGGAGCAGGGCAAAGACTTTTGCCAGGAGAACGCACTTGTCATAGCAAACACCCTCTTCCAACCACACATAGAGAAGACTCTACACATGGACATCACCAGATCGTCAGTACCAAAATCAGACTAATTATATTCTTTGCAGCCAAAGATGGAGAAGCTCTATACAGTCAGCAAAAACAAGACTGGGAGCTGACTGTGGCTCAGATCATGAACTCCTTATTGCCAGATTCAGACTCAAATTGAAGAAAGTAGGGAAAACCACTAGGCCACTCCAATATGACCCAAATCAAATCCCTTACAATTATACAGTAGAAGTGACAAATAGATTCAAGGGACTAGATCTGATAGAGTGCCTAATGAAGTATGGATGGAGGTTCATGACATTGTACAGGAGACAGTGATCAAGACCATCCCCAAGAAAAAGAAACGCGAAAAAGCAAAATGACTGTCTGAGGAGGCCTTACAAATAGCTGTGAAAAGAAAAGAAGCAAAAAGCAAAGGAGAAAAGGAAAGATATACCCATTTGAATGCAGAGTTCCAAAGAATAGCCAGGAAACACAAGAAAGCCTTCCTCAGTGATCAATGCAAAGAAATAGAGGAAAACAATAGAATGGGAAAGACTAGAGATCTCTCCAAGAAAATTAGAGATAGCAAGGGAATATTTCATGCAAAGCGGGGCACAATAAAGGACAGAAATGATGTGGACCTAACAGAAGCAGAAGATATTAAGAATAGGCGGCAAGAATACACAGAAGAACTATACAAAAAACATCTTCAAAACCCAGATAAGCATAATGGTGTGATCACCCACCTAGAGCCAGACATCCTGGAATGCGAAGTCAAGTGAGCTTTAGGAAGCATCACTACAAACAAAGCTAGTGACGGTGATGGGATTTCAGTTGAGCTATTTCAAATACTGAAAGATGATGCTGTGAAAGTGCTGCACCCAATATGCCAGCAAGTTTGGAAAACTCAGGTGGGCCACAGGACTGGAAAAGTTCAGTTTTCATTCCAATCCCAAAGAAAGGCAATGCCAAAGAACGCTCAAGCTACCACACAATTGTACTCATCTCACACGCTAGCAAAGTAATGCCCCAAATTCTCCAAGCCATTCAGCAATACGTGAACCGTGAACTTCCAGATGTTCAAGCTGGATTCAGAAAAGGCAGAGGAACTAGATATCAAATTGCCAACATCTAATGGATCACCTAAAAAGCAAGAGAGTTCCAGAAAAATATCTACTTCTGCTTTACAGACTATGCCAAAGCCTTTGACTGTGGGTCACAACAAATTGCGGAAAATTCTGAAAGAGATGGGAATACCAGACCACCTGACCTGCCTCCTGAGAAATCTGTATGCAGGTCAAGAAGCAACAGTTAGAACTAGACATGGAACAACAGACTTGTTCCAAATAGGGAAAGGAGTATGTCAAGGCTGTATATTGTCACCCTGCTTATTTAACTTATATGCAGAGTACATCATGAGAAACACTGGGCTGGATGAAGCACAAGCTGGAATCAAGATTGCCGGGAGAAATATCAATAACCTCAGATATGCAG
>CM035293.1:53896731-53953037 GCA_020226075.1 Hydropotes inermis
GTTCCAAATAGGGAAAGGAGCATGTCAAGGCTGTATATTGTCACCCTGCTTATTTAACTTATATGCAGAGTACATCATGAGAAACACTGGGCTGGATGAAGCACAAGCTGGAATCAAGATTGCCGGGAGAAATATCAATAACCTCAGATATGCAGATGACACCACCCTTATGGCAGAAAGGAAGAACTGAAGAGCCTCTTGATGAAAGTGAAAGAGGAGAGTGAAAAAGTTGGCTTAAAACTCAACGTTCAGAGAACGAAGACCATGGCAGCTGGTCCCATCACTTCATGACAAATAGATGGGAAAACAGTGACAGACTTTATTTTTGGGGACTCCAAAATCACTGCAGATGGTGACTGCAGCCATGAAATTCAAAGACGCTTGCTCCTTGGATGAAAAGTTATGATCAACCTAGACAGCACATTAAAAAGCAGAGACATTATTTTGCCAACAAAAGTCCATCTAGTCAAAGCTATAGTTTTTCCAGTGGTCATGTATGGATGTGAGAGTTGAATATAAAGAAAGCTGAGCACTGAAGAATTGATGCTTTTGAACTGTGGTGTTGGAGAAGACTCTTGAGAGTCCCTTGGACTGCAAGGAGATCCAACCAGTCCATCCTAAAGGAGATCAGTCCTGGGTGTTCATTGGAGGGACTGATGCTGAAGCAGAAACTCCAATACTTTGGCCACCTGATGTGAAGAATTGACTCATTTGAAAAGACCCTGATGCTGAGAATGATGGAAGGTGGGAGGAGAAGGGGACGACAGAGGATGAGATGGTTGGATGGCATCACCGACTCAATGGACAAGTTTGAGTAAACTCAGGGAGATGGTGATGGACGGGGAGGCCTGGCGTGCTGCAGGCCATGGGGTCGCAAAGAGCTGGACACGACTGAGCTACTGAACTGAACTGAGACAGTGGGCGTCCCTTTTTAGGAGTTAGCCACATAACCCCATCCCATATTTGCTAAACATCATGTTGAAAACCACCAGATCTAGACCCGTTTACCTTTTTATGTGCAGCAAAATAGTCATTAAATGAAGTTAAAGCCTAATCAAAGTTAAAAGTTACATCATGTCCATAGTTAAAGTACAAAGTGTTGCGCCAGTCCATTTTAGGATTGCTAGATATCATCAGATTAAAGAGAGGCATCACACATGATTGCTGGTGAAGATAAAAGCAGGCCCACCTAGATTCTCAGGCCCATCTCAGTTCCTGATCAAACAGCAGCTTGTTTGACTCAAAGGCTGGGTCAGAAGTCACCTCCCAGAGTTTCTGTAATGTCTCTTGAAAGGCTGAAAGCTGACTCACATAGTTAATTCTAAGGCTTCAGGGTCTATAACAATGTCTGTGCCTAAGAAGGGTCTTCCATAGATACATTCAAAGGGGGACAGTCCTTCCTTTTTAAGGGCAGTCCGAGCCCTCCTTCAAGCTAAGGGTAGAACTTTCAGCCAAGTGTCCTGAGTCTCTTGAGTTAACTTATGCAAATGTCTCTTGATAGTGTCATTAGCCTTTTCAACCTTTTCTGGAGTTTGGGGTCTCCAGGAACAGGGTCAGTGATATTCTATTCCTAGAACTTTTGACACCCCTTGAGTCACAGCAGCTTTAAAGGTGGACCCATTGTCATTCTGGACTTTAGAGTTTAAGATCCCACTTACATCATGAGAAGTGAGCACAGTGAGGTTTTGCCCATTCCTTAACCTCGGGCTTTAGTGGATACTGCTTTTGATGTGAAAATAGGTGAGGGTCTTTCAGCTTGATAACGACGGGAACAGCATTTTGTGCTCAACGCACAGTTTTTTCATCAGCTCACACTCTAGGATTTACAGTCTGTTTCATTAAGAAGAGTGGGTTCCATACTCATGAAAACAGAGGCCTGGACCTTGCTCAGTAAATCCCTCCCCAGAGTCCCCAGGTGGGACTCTGGCATGATCAGAAACTCCTGAGAAAACAGCACAGAGTCCCAGTTGCAGCTTAAAGGGTGACTGACATAATCATGTTCGGCTCATCCAGACTGTCCCATTACAGTGTTGGATCGGGAGGAAAGCGGACCAGGGCCTTCATTGAGCACAGAGAAAGTTGCCCCAGTGTCCAAAAGGAAACTGACAGGTTGCCCCCACAGTTATTGATACCCGGGGTTCCTCAGGTGGGATTAGGACGGGGGCATGCGTGGGGACGCTTCCTGACTGTCCTGAGAGCCTGACCCCTGGGCCTCCGCCTCTGGGCGAGTCTCTCCTCCAGTGTGGCCCCTTGCAGACCAGACATGGAGCTGGGGGCAGCTTAGATACCCGAGGGCAATCCCGCTTGAGGTGCCCCTGCTTTCCACAGTAACAGCAAGCCCATTCCTTTTCACCTGGGTCCCTCTGGGCATTTTTCTCAGGCTGTTTCAGAGCAGGTCTCACAGCCATTGAAGGGGCATCAGTCTTCTGCCTGGCCTTTTTTTCCTCTTATTTTCCTCTTCATATTCTCTACCATAATACACAGTCTGAGCCAGCTGCAGCAGATTATCTAAAGACTGATTTGGTCCAAATGCATGTTTCCATAACTCTCCGCAGTTATCTGGAGCTGACTGAGTGAGAAATCTATCTTTTAAGATCATTCCTCCTTCGGCACTTTCAAGATCAATGTCAGTGAACTTGTGGAGAGCCTCCACAGTCCATTAGGAGTTTGTCAGGAGTTTCCTTCTCTCCCTGCTCTTGTCAGCCAGCTTAGCGCAGTCTAAAGTCTCAGCGTGTGCTTGCTAAAGTCCTTCAAGAATACATCCGGCAAAGTGACTATTATTAGAACCGCTTGGCTCCCAGTAGGAAGGAGAGTCATTTCATGTTCCCTTTTTCCCCTTGCCTCACGCTCAAGCCATTCATCTCCGAAAGTACTAGCTTCTCCAAAAGTCAAATTTTCGAGTCAGGAGTCAGCATACATTACATAAGACATACATTACATCTCTTCAAGGTCATAAAGGAACGTCGGTCCCGTAAAGGCTTCTATATACTTCTCTGCATCCTCTAGATAGTCCCGAGCGCAGTTGGAACTGTTTGAATTTCTACCGAGACTGAGGCAACCAGTCCTGGAAGGGTGCGCTGACTCTCGGGCTGTTCAGCTGGGAGCCCTGGATACGGCGGCCAAGCTACAGAGCAGGAGGGAGCTGAAGGCTGTGAAACCTCTGCGCCCTGAGGACGTAAGTCTGGCCTGTCTCCAAAGAGACAAAGAACCACACACAAGGCACTTCTACCCATTTCCTTTATTTTCTACAGAACCAGTCTAGGTATAAAATTGTAATAATTGAGATCCTTCAACAGGTCAGTGTTCCCCATCTTCCAAAGGACGCTGTGAATCCAAAGGATTCAGTATCACAGAAGATCAGGCGTGTCTTTTTAAATTCTGGGGATCGAACTTGTCCTTTTTTGTTTTTTTTTAATGCACTGTTAAGGAGTGGTTCTGGAACTGTATGCTCCCACATGTAAGAGAAAAGCGGCATCCACAGCCGTGGCTTTTTTCCACCAGAAGCGTCCCTCCCTGCTCTAGATGGGAGCGTAGACATACTTTCCAACGAAACTTTCCTTCCCTGGTTGGACTTTGTCTGTTACCGACGCAGGCATCTTATTCATCCCTCCCAGTTCTATCACCAAGGCGGGGTGGAGACACCCCAGGGGTAGACCTGATGGCATCCCAGACTGACTTAGCTCCATACCACCAAGACCTTTTATTTGCCCCTTTCTTCTGATGCTTCCCAGGGTGGAGCAGAGTAGCCTTCCCAGAACGTTTCCCAAGCTAGGGCTCCCCGGGGAAGCGTGTGAGTCATAAAGGGACGAACGGCAACCAAGACATCCCCCCTGAGTGTCACGGCAGCGATGTGACAGCAAAGAGGTGGTGGAGGGCTGGCCGGCAAGGAAGAAGAGATTTCTGTTCTCCAGCTATTAGGGCCGATCCTTCCAATGCATCCCCACAGATTCCACAGAAAGAATGTCTGAGAAGTTGAGACAAAAGTCGTCAGAGAGCCTCCCCTGGCCCGCTAAGAGCCAGCGCTTCCAAAGGAGGAAGCCCACTGCGTTTCCAAGCTGACCAGATCCTGCAGGTCCCGATCTGTGTCCTCAGAAACCTCAGGGTCAGCAGCAGCGCTTCTCTCCACAGAGACAGGAGACAGGCCGCGACAAAGACTCACTTTCAGGTCGCTGGGCCCTGGGGCAGGCAGCCAAGAGGGCGATCTCTAGCCTGAGAGACATTCCTGCAGCCAGAGCTCCGCCTCGCTCCAAACATGCTCCTGTAACTTTCGGCTCCTAGCAACCCCAGGCACTTCCATACATGGGGTCTAAGTAAAAGCGCATAGTAACAACGTGGATCACAATTCCCTTGAAAGTCTGTGATCCGACAGATTAGGTTAGTAGTTCTAATTCCCCACACAATTATGAAATGGTCAAAGAGACCAGGAAAAGATGACCGAGAAAGGAAAGTTCAGTCCACACGCTTTGCCCGTCTCTGGCCGCTCCCCTAGCAGGGACCTTGGGTGTCTCTTGGCCTTGGCAGGTCGGTAAAAACCCCGACAAGGCTCCCCTTTTTGGGGCTGCCTTCAGTCATTACGAGGCGCCACAAAACCGCAGAGCAGGGCTCATCACTTGCTTCGCACAGGGCGTGTCATTCATTCACACAAGGACACAGAAGAGTTAAAAAATAAAGCAGAACGTGTGTACACCGAGAAAGCTGAGAGGCTAGAGCTCTGAGTATCCTTACCTCATCCCGAGGGCCCCAGACGGGCCCCCAGGAGGGTAGCTGATGTGGACAGTGTCGGATCCACGACCTCCAAAGAAGATGCAACTTCAGGACCAGGGACCAGGCTTGATCACTCAAGAGCGTTGGTGTATCAGAGTTTTATTAAAGAGAAGGGACAGAGAAAGCTTCTGACAGAGACATCAGAAGGGGGACGGTGAGTGTCCCTCTTGTGAGTGTTAGCAAGGGAGTTGTCTACTTTTAAATTAGTCATTACAATAAATCAAAAGAATGTTTCAAGCTTGTGAAAATTTTACCAGACCCACTCCCACAATTTACATTTTAGGATAACGGGATTAGAATTTAATAGATCCTACCAGACCCACTCCCACAATTTACATTTTAGGATAACAGGATTAGAATTTAATAGATCCTACCAGACCCACTCCCACAATTTACATTTTAGGATAACAGGATTAGAATTTAATAGATCCTACCAGACCCACTCCCATAATATACGTTCTAAGATAGCGGGACTAGTCAGAAGGTTTTCAGGAAGGAGAAACTGTCCTCAAGCAGGATACACTGTTGTCATATAATCCCTAATACAGAGTTTAAACTGAGTTGTGTAATCATCAGTTCCAGGTTTAAGAAAAAAGCTGTTTTATGTGGCTAAGACTAAGGAATGTAGAGGAAAGAAAAGTTTGTCCTTTCCTCCTCCTTGAGAATTCCAGACCCCTATCTCCTCCTCGAGAACTACAGACCCCCTTCTCCTCCTTGGGGTCCCCAGACTTCTTACCGACCTGCCTAGCAACTGGCTCTCACTCTCACACCCGCACGTGACCACTGAAGAAACCACAGCCTTGACTAGACGGACCTTTGTCAGCAGAGAAATGTCTCTGCTTTTTAATGTGCTGTCTAGGTTTGTCATAGCTTTTCTTCCAAGGAGCAAGTGTCTCATAGTAGTCAGTGCTCAGAAAGTGTTTTGAATGAAAGAATGAAATGCCTGTTCAGTTAGGCCACAGAAGCCGAAATATCAATCCAGTCAGACTGATACTGACCAGGGTTCTTGGCCTTCTCCAATCAACAGAAATTGTCTAGAGGTCAGACAAGAGATTCAGGCAAGGCTTTGTTGAGACTCTTGTGCTGATTGCGGCAGGGAGTGAAAACAAGCAACAGGTCCCTTTGTTTCTTCCCTTCCCCGGGGGGTGGAGGCGGGGGCAAGCTCTTCCTTCCAGGGGGTGTGAGGATAGGGTGTGTCCAGGGGTGGGCCGGGGGCGCGGCTTAGGTGGCCGCCCACTGGTTTGTGGTGTTGAGCTGGGGCAAGCTCAGTATCCTGCTTTTGTTCCCAACTTTCAGCTTTTGTTCCTTGCTCTTCAGAAATGGCAGTTGGGTTTTGGGGGAAGGGTTGTCTCTTTAGGTCCAGAATTTCCCCCAGCTGCACATGCACACAGGTTCCAGTTCCATACCGTCGCTTCGTGTTTTATAACTGGAAGAGAGGCGTGTCCAGGTGCCAGCTTCACAGCAGAGGGCCCCAGGTCCCAGGCTTGCAGGATTGGCCACCGTTTCTCAAATGCTGATTGCCTACCAGGCACCTGCCACGTTAAACTATGTGATATGCCATTTTAAAGCTGATAAGGGTCAAATAGCGATGGCTTCATATGGTTCAGCCTGAAGTTCACATTCATTGCCTCATCTAATTCTCACAGCAGAGCTGTGAGGTTGATGCCAGAATTTTGGTTCACTGTCCACCGATGCCAAGTAGAAACACAGAGCCAGAGTCTGGAGGAAAAAAGAGCAGTAACGTTATTCTCTTCCAGGCGAAGGGGAAACAGCCAGCTAGAACCTCAAAACTGTGCCCCCGCTCCTTGCTTTCGTATCTGCCTGAGGTTCTTGCTTTTTTTCCTCCTTTTGCAGAATTTCAAAACAGCCATGGTTGGCATCAGGCAACTTGGTAACTGGAGGTGGTCTTTTATGAAGTTAGCGGCCTGTGGTCTTCTTTCTGAAATGAAGACTTCAAGAGAGTGCAGGCGGAGAAGAATGTCAGGCGCAGAGCACATTTCAGATGGAGCCAGAGCGTGATTAGCTTTGGGAAGGCCAAGTCCAGCTGTGAGTGCTTGTTACTTGCTGTTGCTTGCTGGCTCAGCCGTGTCCGATTCCATGCGACCCCATGGACGGCAGGGCGCCAGGCTTCCCTGCCCTTCACCATCTCCTGCAGTTCGCTCAGACTCGTGTCCAGTGAGTCAGTGATGCCATCCAAGCATCCCATCCTCTGAGGCCCCCTTATCCCTTGCCGTCAGTCTTTCCCAGCATCAGCGTCTTTTCCAATGGATTGGCTCTTTACCCCAAGTGGCCAAAGTATTGGAGCTTCAGCTTCAGCATCCGTCCTTCCAATGAATATTCAGGACTGATTTCCTTTAAGGTGGACTGGTTGGATCTCCTTGTCAGTAGTAGTGGCTAAAGAATAACCAAGATTGCCTCACTCTCTCAAGCCGGTTTATGTTGTTTCCCCAGCCGGTTTATTGTTTCCTCATTTAAAGAAAAGTCTCATTTCTCTTTGTGCCACAGCAAGGTTATTATCCCCACTTTATAGATGAGAAAACTGAGGCTCAGCAAAGAAGTGACTTGTTCCAGTTTACACAGCAGGAAGCCGCCGAACGCTGACGCACTCAGGGGTCTGACTCCAGAGCCCACAGGCTGAACCTCTGCTCTTGACTATTGCATCTTAGGAACAACTTTCTAACTAAAGTTCAATGAGTCATTCTTTAAAAAAAAAAAAAAAACTTTTTTATTTTGTATTGGGGTAGAGCCTATTAACAACGTTGTGATAATCGCAGGTAAACAGCTAAGGGATTCTTCCATACATATACATGTATCCATTTCTCCCCAAGCTCCCCTCCCATCCAGGCCGCCACGTAACATTGAGCAGAGTTCCATGTGCTGTACAGGAGGTCCTTGTTGGTTACCCATTTTAAATTCAGTGTATATACACGACCATCACAAACTCCCTAACTATCCCTTACCCCACTCTGACAACCATAAGTTCATTCTCTAAGCCTGTGAGTCTCTTTCTGTTTAGTAAGTCCATCTGTATAATTTCTTTTTAGATCCCACATATAAGGGATGTCATACAATATTTCTCCTTCTCTGTATGACGTACTTCACTCAGTAGCATCACCATCCTTTTAATTAATAAACGTTGCCTTTGCACCCGTCATTTTTCAGCATACTAGAGAAACTATTAGAATCTTATAACAAGAACACCTGCAAACAAGTTTCTGGAGATAATAGGATTCCTAGATGGTATCACTGACTCAATGGACATGAGTTTGAGCAAGCTCTGGGAGTTGGTGATGGACAGGGAAGCCAGGCGTGCTGCAGTCCACGGGGTCACAAAGAGTCGGACACGACTGAGCGACTGAGTAACAACAAAACCCTTCAAAGACAGTGGAGTCCGGAGTGAAATAACCTCTACATAGTACAGAATGGATCATGGTCCATATAGTCACGGCCATGGTCTTCCCAGTGGTCACGTACAATTGGGAGAGCAGGACCATAAAGAAGGCAGAGCGCCGAAGAATTGATGCCTTCGAACTGTGGTGCTGGAGAAGACTCCTGAGAGTCCCTTGGACTGCAAGGAGATCCAACCAGTCCATCCTAACAGAAATCACTCCCTAATATTCATTGGAAGGACGGATGCTGAAGCTGAAACTCTAGTTTTTTGATCATCTGATGGGAACAGCTGACTCACTGGAAAAGCCCCTGATGCTGGGAAAGATCAAGGGCAGAAGGAGAAGAGGGCGACAGAGGATGAGATGGTTGGACTGCATCACCGATGCAATGGACATGAACTTGGGCAAACTCCGGGAGATGGGGAGGGACAGAGAGGCCTGGCATGCTGCAGTCCATGGGATTGCAGTGACAATTGGGGGACTGAACAATACAGAATGTGCTCTCAAGTCTTCCACTCTGCTGAGTGGCACCTCAAAATCATGAAAAACAAACTAAATTCATTCATCCACTCATTCATTTTTTTGTTGATATTGACTGTTGATGAATCTATTGTGTGTAAAACTAGAGTGATCAGATAGTATTTCATCCAAACCAGAATGAGAGTTGGACCATAAAGAATGCTAAGTGCTGAAGAATTGAGGCTTTCAGATTGTGGTGCTTGAGAAGACTCTTGAGAATCCCTTGGACTGAAAGGATCAAACCAGTCAACTCTGAGTATTCATTGGGAGATCTGTGGCTGAAGCTGAAGCTCCAATATTTTGGCCGCCTGATTCAAAGAGTCGACTTGTTGGAAAAGACCCTGGTGCTGGGAAAGATTAAAGGAGAAGGGGGCGGCAGAGGATGAGATGGTTAGTTACCATCGCTGACTCAGTGGACATGAATTTGAGCAAATTTCAGGAAACAGTGAAAGACAGAGGAGGCTGGCATACTGTAGTCCATGGGGTGGCAAAGAATGGGACACAAGTTAGCCACTGAACAACAAGGACAGTAATAATCCTACCAGTTTAACAGGTGAAAATTGGAACCATGCTGAGCAAACCAGAATGTCTGTTCTCCATGGGAACCTGTGTCTGAGACATGATCTCATCCCTCAAGGAACTGAGAGAGTCAGGGAGACAGCAGAGCAAAGAAGCAAAATGATAGAGTAGACACTTGATAAATACTTGCTGAACAGCGGGACGAACAAGGCACAGGCGCCGTGGAGTCATATGCACACACACTCACAATTATTTCCCACTGGGGGAGTGGCCGAGGGCAGCCCTGATGTTCAGCTGAGCCAGGATGAGTGAATGTAGGGAGGAAGGTCTGGGCAGAGGAGGAAGGGAAGGCCGCCAAGCTGAACAGGAACAAGGGTGGAGGGGAGGACAGGTTTAAGAAACAGTGACCACAGGGAATGGCAGAGCTGTAGACTGAAGTCATCCTGGAAATACTAGGCTTTGACCAGTGGGAGCCCCGCAGCCACGGCAGCTGCGGCCACTAGACTGATTCTGCGTTTCAGGAAGAGTGCAGTAGCGTGTATGTCTTCATTGCTATTAAGAAACTACCCTGGCTGATTCATGTCAATGTATGACAAAACCCACTTCAATACTGTAAAGTAATTAGCCTCCAACTAATAAAAATAAATTTAAATAAATAAATAAAAGAAACTACCTGAGGAATGATCAAACCATTGTACATCCCCATATTTACATATTTTGCAACACTTAAAATAAGTACTATGTGTACTGACAAGGAAAGAGTTCCAAGACAGAACACTTGATGCTGGTATTAAAAAAAAAAAGTCTGGGACTTCCCTGGTGGTCCAGGTATTGAGTATCCACCTGCCACTGCAGGAGACACAGGTTTGACCCCTGGTCTGGAACTAAGATCCCCCGTGCCTCGGGGCAGTTAAGCCTGGATACTGCAACCACTGAAGCCCACGTGACTAGAGGCTGCGTTCTGCAAAAAAAAAAAAGGAACAAAGAAGAAGCCACGGCAATGAGCAGCCCACGCACCACGACTAGATAGCAGCCGGGCTCGCCACAGCTGGAGAAAGTGCATATGGAGCAACAAAGACCGAGCCCAGGCAAAAACAAAGAAAGAAATATGTTTTTTCAAAGTCAAGCAAAACCAGGGATTTCTCTAGAAACATACATATGTATATACATATGCAAAGCAAAAGATACGGGAGCAATCCCATGAAACTGACAATAGTAATCACTTCTGGGAAAAGAAGTGTGACAGAGGGGATTTAAACTTTATCTGTGTTGCTTGAAATTCTTACATAGTGAGAATTTAACTACATGTATATTTTTTAATATTTTTAAAGCTGCCTGAAACCCTTGGCATCTTATTTATGCTGAAATCTTCCCATCCTGACTAGCAGTCTCTTCCCCCTAATAACTCACAGTTCCCTTTTACTTTTTTCTGCCCCACAACCTGGGCTTCCAACACCGGTTTAAGACTGGCAGCTCCTCACTGATACTCATTCATTTACTCCCCGCTCCGTGAGGAGAGTATGATTCTTGACCCCGTTTTACACAGTAGGAAACGACTGCGCAGGAGCGACCTGCTGAAGGTCACATAATGACGCCTGATACAGCAGGAGCCGAATCTCCCAAAGGCCTTCACACGTAACCACGTCATCTTCCTGCCTTCCTGCCTGTCTTGCTTTTTTTTTTTTTTTCCTGGCCGAATAGCACAGCATGCGGGCAGTTCCACCACCAGGGATCAAACCCATACCCCCTGCACTGGGAGCAGAATCTTAACCACTGGAACGCCAGGAATTCGCTCAACTTGCCTTTAACATTCTGCAGTCTTCTGGTTTGATTTGCTTTCAGCAAGCCAGTATCTAGCCCCAGCAAATGCATATTCACCACCATTCCCTCTTTGCGTTTCAGTTCCCTGGCGCTGTCTCTGAGCCATGTAAGGGGTGTTCAAAATTCAGATTCAGCCGGAAAGGGAGTGTTACCTCCTGCCGTGTTTGAAAAGCACACGCCCACACACAGCCAGAGGATCAAGCTCACGGCTAAGGTGAGCCTGCTGGCGATGTGCCAGGCAGACAGGAGACCGGGGGGCGCAGGAATGGAGCTCTCGTCGCGGGCCTGTGCCTGTGTGTGGCGCCGCGGGGCCCAGCACCGGGTCAGTCCCCGGAAGCCGCGGGCCACTCGCTCAGTCCAGCAGCTGAGCTGACTTCAGCTGTGCGAAACACGGCCCCATCTGGAGTGGGGGTGGCTCGTGACCTTTGCTCCGGGAGTTCCACAGAGTCCGCTCATGAAACTGGAGAAGTCTGTAGCATATGATTGTCCCCATCCCACTCAGAGAGAATATTTTGAGCAGGCTCATTACACGGTGAGAGTTGAAGGGAAGAGGGCTGAGATGAGCCCTTCCTAAGGGCAGAGTGGAAGGGGCTGGGGCGCCCGGGTCGGTCTGTGCGGCAGGAGCGCCCTCTGCAGCCGCTGGGCTCCCGAGGGCCGTGGGGGCAAGCCCCCAGCCCACCCAGCTCCCAACAGAAGATGCTCGCCTCCTAGCTGTGTGACTCCGGGCGAGTTGGTGACCCTCTCTGGGATTCAGCTGCCTCAACTGTTGAGGACAAACATCCCTACTTCGTGATCAAAGAGAGAGAACGCACCCGAGCTGCTCTGTGAAGGTCCTGGGACGCAGTAAGTCTTCTTAATGCGGCCGTGACTAGGAGCAGCTCAGCGCCTGCCTTGGCATCCTGAGCGGCAGTGGGGACGACCCCTGAGTGACCTGGCGGAGGGAGAAGGGCTCCTCGGAGAGTAAGCGCGGGCAGGCAGGTCGCGGGCTGGAGATTGGGGCCAGGTGGCCAACAGCTGCTTTTTTTTTAATATTAACCATCATCTGAGCCTTCAGTGAATCGTAATCCGTTCTAATTTTATTTTGTACTCTTATTTGTCTACTTGTCTGCGTTGAGTCTCCGTTGCGGCACACGGGCTCAGCAGTTGCAGCGCTCAGGAGTAGTTGCTCCAGGCGCATGGGATCTTAGTTCCCCAACAAGAGATCGCACCGCATCCCCCACAGGGAAAGGCGAGTTCTGAACCTCTGACCACCGGGGAAGTCCCCCCGACAGCATTTTGTTTTCCCTGCTACGTCTATTCCAGTTCTGGGGGACGGTTTTTGCCTCCTCTTCTCCAAAGAGCCCCACAGTGACAAATTAAGCAGCTTCCAGGAAGAAAAGGACCCCAGGCAGAGAGCTGGGGTATACCTGAAGGAGCCCAGATGTTGGCAAAGCTCACAGTGGTGGCAGGCTTGCTTGTGGGGCTCCACGGAAGGGACTCCTTCCCCAGCCGAAGGGAAAGAAGAAAGAGCGACACTCTCCTACCGTCTCAGCCCGCAGCCTCTCTGTAAGGCTGTCCCCGGGCACCCAAGGCCTCCCTGTAGATGAGACGGCCGGATCAGCTGGAGGCCTGGGCTGTGATCGCCATCACCACTTTCTCCCTCCATTCCTGCCCACCCACGCCCACTCCTTCCTTCACCCTGGTCCCTGAAAAAGCACCCAACCACTTTGATGTGTCCTAAAAGTTCTCTGGTGCTAACCACAAGGAAACAAACAAGGGTCAGCAAGACTAAGACACAGTGGAGAAGTTACTGAAAATAAGTCAAGAAAGAGTGGTCCTCTGGTCTTCACCAGGGCCAAAAGGAACCAGGGTGAATTGCTCACAGCTCCCTTGACTGATTCGGTTCACTGGTTTTTCTTGAAGAATGCTGTCTTTACTTAGAATGTTGATGTTTCAGTCGTGACATTTTTGCATTTTTAATAGTGCATTAAAATATATCTTAATGACTGAGTTTTTTTTTTTTTTTTTTTGTTTTTACCACTGTAAATGCCATGCACTCACTTTGCCCAAGTCCTGGCCCAGAGATAAAAGCTGCCTGGGTCTCCAGGGGGCTCCCTCCTCCCCCAGCCACCCACCCTCAAGCCCAGCCTCCCTTTCCACCTTCTATGAAGAACAGGGACAGCTCATCCTATATTTTTATTTACTCCTTCATTCAACCAATATTGACCACATACCTCCTGTGTGCTAGGTCCCAAGCCAGGCACTTTGGAAACAAAGACGAATTTGTTCACTCGTTAAATGCTCACTGGCCACCATTTGGGTACCAGCCACTGTGCCAGATGCTGGGGACATAACAGTGAACAAGAAAGACGTGGTTCTTGACCCCCGGCATGAGAGGCTGAGATGATAAATATATTCAGAAGAATTAAAAACAAACTTGCAGATAGCAATCAGTCCTACAAAGAAAATAAAGTGAATGGTCCAGGCCCTCAAGATGCCCACAGTTTGGGGAAACAGACATGTAAATGGGTAACTGTGAAACCAGGAGTGATGTGCCTGGATGGCAGATGCAAGGGATGTTTTGACGGGGGTGGTCAAGAGGTGATTTCAGAGAGAGGAGACAGTGGAAGCTGACCCTTGAATTGGCCACATGGAAAAGGGAGAAAGATCACTCCGATCCCAGCGTAGAAGTGAGCGAAGACTTGGAGGTGAGGGGCAAGGAGGGGACAGAGCTCTGGTTTTATCACAGGGATGAGGCAGGAGAGGACAGTCTTGGAGGCCACTGGGCCCCAGATGGAGATGTTCAGAAGATGGCTGGAAACGGAAGACAAAGGCCGATCGGTCAAAGGCAAAGAAAACCCTGAATTTTGGATGAGAAGGCCCCTGAGTCCCACCACAGGGGTCTATTGAGGCGAAGTAAGTTTCTCTCAGAGGCAAATAGGTCTCCTAGGCGATAAAATCATCAGGTATTCCCCCCCTAAATCCAACCTTCTTTAGCCTCTGCCTGGGGGGTGGGCAGTCAGGTTGTCCTAAATCACAAGACACTCAAAATATAGTTGGGTGTACAAACGACAATCGATTCTAGGCTTCCTGGTTTAAATTTTTAATTTCCAGCCCCTGGAGAAAAAAGAGGTCCTAAAGCAAGATTTCCACCGATAATGAAATGGAGTTTGGTCATGCCAGCCCCAAAGGGTTGTTAGGAGGAGTAAAGGAGACTGCTTATGTAAACACATTTGTGAGTGATGAGATTCAGAATAAGCATAAAGCATCTAGCTGACTGGCGAAAAGCAATACTTTACTAGCTAGACAAATGGAAACAGGCCAAGAAACTTTGGGTCTTATCACAAAGACACCTTGGGAAGATACGTCAGGAGCAGGCCATGAAAATCTCTCGGTCCTCCTGCAGCTGAGCCTTTCTGGAATCCCAAAGTTCAGGGCGGAGGTACAGCCGCCCAGGAATTTATTTCTCCATAAATTTGAGCTCCCCAAATCCCTATGAAGCCCAGGAATGATGTGACTGCAGGGCATGTGGGTCCATTGACACCAAGAGCCCCTCCATAAATCAAGGTCTCGCTGCCGTTGGCCTCAGATTGCTCTGTCCAAGGTGACCTGGACAAAGTAAAAAGGCAGTCCTTAACCTAGGAGTAGCATCTGCATTTGAGATGAGAGAACCTAAAATGCCTGCAGAATCAGTTCTCTAGAAACATATCCCTAGGAGGGAGAGGTCACTCTTCGCTCATCTCAGAAAGTAAGGAAGCTAGGAGGACTTCAAGGGAAAGTGACAATCTTTCAACGATGCCATCCAATTAGGGCAGCCCCTTGGGGCAGACATGGAGGGGCTCTTTTTCAATGCTGGGTCAGCCCCAGTGAAAAGTCAAAGTGACCTCAGCCCTGTCACCAGTTACCCCTAGGCCAGCCCCTCAAAGCAGCCCCCCCGAGGCAGCCATGTGATTCACAGAAAATCAGCTTGTCCAACACACTGATGATACAGGCAAGGAGGCCAGAAATGAGGGCCTCTCCCACGGGAAGACCAGTCCATGGTCACGCATCCTCCAGGGGAAGAGTCAAGGTTAGACCAGGGGTCCTGGTTATTCCTGGTGCCCTCACTACACACCTCCTCTAATGAGGCCACCTGGTAGTTCTGGCCTGAGCTGCTCTGCTAAGTCCCTTCAGTTGTATCCAACTTTTTGCAACCCTGAGAACCACAGCCCGCAGGCTCCTCTGTTCCTGGGACTCTCCAGGCAAGAATAATGGGATGGATCGCCCCGCCCTCCTCAGGGGATCTTCCTGACCCAGGGACTGAACTCACGTCTCCTACATCTCCTGTATTGGCAGGCGAACTCTTTCCCACTAGCACCACCTGGGAAGCCCAGGACTCCACAAACTAAGCCTCATCTGCCAATTCAATTGACCATCTTAATTTCTCCAGTAGCATTTAAGTTATGTGAACATGGAAGCCAAAGACTATAAAATGGTGTCTTTCACAAGGGTAGAGGAAAGAGGGACAAACTACTAAGTAAAATAAATAAGATTCAAGGATATGTAGTACAATAGAGGGAATATACCCAATATTTTATAATAACTATAGATGAAACATAACCTTTAGATTTTGTGAATGACTATGTCATACACCCAGGACTTATATAACAAGCTATAACTTCATATTTCTTCTTTTGGCAGCACCGCGCAGCTTGTGGGATCTCGGTTCCCTGACCAGGGGCTGGACTCCAGCCTCTGTGGTAAGTGCCAGTCCTAACCACTGGGCTCCCAGGGAACTCCCTCAGCATTTTAAAAAGTGAAATGTGGAAGTTGCTCAGTCGTGTCCGGCTCTTTGCGACCCCATGGACTCTACAGTCTGTGGAATTCTCCAGGCCAGAATACTGGAGTGGGTGGCCTTTCCCTTCTCCAAGGGATCGAACCCAGGTCTCCTGCATTGCAGGCGGATTCTTTACCAGTCGAGCCACAAGGGAAGCCCATATTTTAAAAAGGTGGCTTTCATGTGTCAAAAAACAAGTAGGAGGAGAAGGAAGAACATTATTCTGGGAAACACAGGTACCTGTAAAGTAGGCTAACCACATAACCTGCAGAGGCGACTGACGAGACCAAGTAACTTGGAAGACACAGGCCGCACCTGCCCAAGGTAATCAAGCCACCAGAGTCAGTACCAACCAGGGTTCTCAGCCTCCATAATCAACAGAAGTTGACAAGAGGCCAGACAAGAAATTCAGGCAAGGCTTTACTGGGGATCCTGTGGCAGCAGGCGGAGTGAGAACAAGTGACTGTTCCCTTGCTCACTCCTGGTGGAGGGGAGGGTTAGGAGGGTGGGGGTCACTGAGCTGGCTCCTTACCTGTGGAGAGGGTAGGGGTGTGACCAGGGGTCAGCCTGGAGGGTTGCCTTAGGTGGTTTTCCCACCCTTTTGGCAGTGTTATGTGCAGGGGGGATGCATGGAACCCTGCTTTTGCTCCCAATACCCTGGTTTTGCCCTTCAGGAGTGGCAATTGGGTTTTTGGTCTTTTTGTATCATGCTGTTCATAATTTGCCCCAACTGCAGCATGCATGCAGTTATTTTTAGTCCCTGATAGTTTCTTTGGGGCTTCCCTGGTAGCTCAGTTGGTAAACAATCTGCCTGCAACACAGGAGACCCAGTTCCAGTTCGATCCCTGAGTCAGGAAGATCCCCTGGAGGAGGAAATGGCAACCCACTCCAGTATTCTTGCCTGGAGAATTCTTTGTATTCTGTTGCTCCAGAAGCTATTTGTCTCCATGAAAACACTGCAGCAAAAGGTCCCAGGTCCCAGGTCTGAGATGGGACAGGGGTCTGGAAAAGCAGCTGAGGCAACTGAAATGGAACTTAAAACACACTCGCACAGCCTAGCGTATAGCAAAGGGAACTCTACTCAGTACTCTGGTGACCCAAACAGAGAGGAAATCTGCAGAGTGAGCACGTGTACACGTGCGGCTGATTCACTCTGCTGCGCAGCAGACAGGAACAGAGCACCGTGAAGCGCCAGTGAACACAAACACACAGCTTGCCCATGAGACTGGTGTGGGGACTAGGAGGATGGGTCACAGCGTGTGGCACATAGCAGGTGCTCAAAACATGGGAGCTGACACTAGATGACTAAGCCATGGATGGCCTGCTTCCCTCTTAGCCCGCTTTCCAGAGTGGAGCTGACTGTACTGCAACTGTCCAGTTACTTGTCGATTTCAGAGTAAATTAAGTGAGGGCGCAGCCTCACCTGGCTGCCCACTCGCAGCATCCTAGCGCCCGGCACATAGGTTCTCCATATATATTTTTGAACAAACGATGGAAAAATGAATAATGAGTGAATAAATGACACCTTTGCCCGCCGTCTGTTAAGTCCCCTTGGTTCATTCATCAGCTGTCCTGATTCGCCTGGGACTGACCACCTGGAGGAGGAAATGGCACCCACTCCAGTATTCTTGCCTGGAGAATCCCATGGACAGAGGAGACTAGTGGGCTCCAGTCCACAGGGTCGCAGAGTCAGACACGACTGAGCAACTTAGCAGGCACGAGGAGTTTATCCGAACCCAGGAGTGCTGAAACCTGTAAAGTCTTAGGCAAACTGCACTGTGTCTCACAGAAATTACTCAGAGACTGAGTGAGTGATGTGATTGATAAATTTTTCAGAAGAAAGAACTGCAGTGATGGAGAAGACTCTTGAGAGTCCCTTGGACTGAAAGGAGATCCAATCAGTCCATCCTAAAGGAAATCAGTACTGAATATTCATTGGAAGGACTGATGCTGAAGCTGAAACTCCAATACTTTGGCCACCTGATGCGAAGAACTGACTCATCTGAAAAGACCCTGATGCTGGGAAAGATTGAAGGCGGGAGGAGAAGGGGACGACACAGGATGAGATGGTTGGATGGCATCACCGACTCGATGGACATGAGTTTGAGTAAACTCCGGGAGTTGGTGATGGACAGGGAGGCCTGGCGTGCTGCAGTCCATGGGGTTGCAAAGAGTCGGATACGACAAAGCGAACTGAAAAAAGGGGTTAAAACCCGGACAAGGCTTGGATCGGACGGCCCCGCCCCCTCGCGCATTTAACCCCGCCCCTTCCCCTGACCCGCCCTCAAGCCCCGCCTCCTTCCTCTGGGAAGGTCACCTTCCACCCCGGGAAGCCCAGTGGGCCTGCGCCGGCCCCCGCACCTGCGCACTCTCGCGGTGGTTCCCCAGCCTTCCCTTTGCCCCCTCGGGGACCGGAAGCCCCGCCCACTCGGCGGCGCTTGCGCAGCTAGCGGGGACTCGGCGGGCCCTGGCGTGGCGCCGCGGTGCTCGGCGGGACGCGGGCGGAGCGCGACCTCGGGCTCGAGGGGTGGGGCTCGACGTCAGGAGCCAAGATGGCGGCAGTGGTCGCTTTCTCCTTGAGGCGCCGATTCCCGGCCGCAGCCTTCGGCGTGGCCCGCCTGCAGGTGAGCCGCGGCGCTGGGCGGGGGACGAGGGCTGGCGTGAAGGTCGCGGAGACCGCCTGCACGTGAGGGGGCGGCGGCGGAGGTTGAGGGGGCCCCGCCCCGGGGAGGAGCGCGACCCGCTCCCGCCGCCCGGAGTTTGATGCCGGTTTCTTTCTGCACCTTTCTGCCGCCCGCGAGGTGGTCAGAGCGAAGGGGAATTTTTAGACATAGTGGGAGAAAAGGGCTAGGGAGGACGCTTGGATTGTCCAGGGTCACATGGCGAGCGGGTGACGACTGACTGGTGGAAGCAGAGCGCGAATCCAAGCGTTCGGACGCCAGGTCCTTGTTCTGCCCGCAAGCCGTCACCCTGGGAAAGACAGACCCGCCGGGGCGTGAAGGCCAGGGCCTGGGAGGCAGCCCTGCAGGGCGCGCGGTTGGGAACTCGGGCGAGAGGGAAGGCACCGAAGGGAGAAGCGGGGGGACCCACTTAGCCCCCGGGGACCCGAGCGCCCGGAAAACACTGGTCTCCCCAGTGTCGTGTACCGACTTCGCAGTCTGGACTTGGATCGGATCCAGAGGTTGGCGCTGCGCTTATTTATATCGTTCAGGGTGCGTCGGTAGTTTTTCGCCACATCCCTTGTATTGTCAGGAAAATGGGAACATGGAGAAGGGGAAGGGAAACTGCCATTGCAATCTGTGTATATCAAAGACTAAGGTTTTACAAACCCCTTTCAGATCTTTTTCCCCTGGAAAAAAATCCTGTGAGGTGGGTGAGCAGGAATTCTAACCTCCTTTTTAGAGATTTGAAAACTGCTGCTGCTGCTGCTAAATTGCTTCAGTCGTTTCCGACTCTGTGCGACCCCATAGACAGCAGCCCACCAGGCTCCTCTGTCCCTGGGATTCTCCAGGCAAGAATACTGGAGTGGGTTGCCATTTCCTTCTCCCTTTGAAAACTGAGGCCCCCAGAAGATTATTTTTCACGTGCTCGAAATATCACAGCCAAGAACCAGGTGATCTAGGACCTAAACTCACTGTTTTGAACATAATGTGTGGAAGACTTGTAGCACAGATCAAGACACATGATAGGTGTACAAAATATATTCATCTCTCTCCTCTTCTTGCACTCCTGTGAAAATACATCTAGTATTAAGTTATTTCTCTGGTTTTACAACACAGTGCCTGTGGCCCATCTTCTAATGCTAATTCTTTCCAATATGCTGTCCGTGAACCTGGACAAGTCATTTTATAGTCATTCTGAAAAACAGGGATGGGAGTGAGGCCTGCCTACCAGAGGCTCAAGCTGGTGCCCTCTGAGCATTAAATTGGTGATCGATAATGACCTTGTTTACCAGTTCCTTTTATAGTTGCTGAGCAAGCAATCAAATTGTGAGAGCCTCACCAGTGAGAGTGAGTTCTAAAGCTCAGGTCCCTCTTCCAAGAATGAATTCTGGAGAAGGCTGGTGTCATAGGTCAGTGTTGTAATTCCTGGGGAGGCCATCCTAGGGCCCTGAGGACAGAGAAAACAGAAGATTCCACCCCCACTCTCACTATCTTCTAGGAATATGCATTCATACCTCAAACGCCACCTGAAAAGTAATGAGCATGATGTATTACCTCTGGGTGTGTTCAGATTCATAGGAGTCTATAATATAGTAGGATTTCTCTTCTGAATTCCTTTTATGCTTTAGTTTGCACCACTGAACCACAGTTCTGCCTCTGAGTATTTAACTGTAATGTATTAATTGTTGCTTGTGGTATTGCTTCATTTTCTTGTCTAGACTGTGTATTCCTTGAGGGCAGTTACCACCTACTTTCATTTGTGTATATCTTTGCTCCTAGCACTGGCAGGGTTAGGATATCTGTCTGCCAATCAGAACAGTACAGGAACTGATACGGTTGCCAGTATTGAAAAGCAGAAATTATTTTCTGAACAATTCTAGGAGCTTGGCCCTCCACTTAATCATCTAAGGTAGATGTTAATACTCCCCGCCTTGTTACAAGGAGCTAAAATCAGAAAGGTTATGTAATTTGCCAAAGAACATTCAACCCCCTAGTGGTAAGCTTTGATTTGCACCAGTGCTACTGACACATAAGAAACAAGCCTGACCTTGTGTTCCCCTCAGGTGTGTACAGACCTCCCTGCCCTCCTCCTCTCCATTTCTCACCTTTCTGTCGCCCCTCCAGACCTGCCCCTTAAGGAAGCTTTCCTAGAGAACAGACCGGCTGCCTCCAGCATGGTGGAGAAATCCACCCTTCTTATCCTCAGTTCCATTTCAGTCCAGTTGTTGAGGATCTCGCTTCTCCCCTTAAATTTAAACTGTGTGTTTCATCTTATCTAAGGTGTCCTACAAAGGTGCACTCAGCCTTGAACATGCTTTAGTTTTGTAGATTGAGGTAGAAATGCTTTTGAAGGACCCACCTTGCTCTTGGGTTTGGAGTATGAATTGCTAGGTAGGCTACCAAAAAAAAGACCTCAAATTTTTGCCCACCTCTTCACGTCTGCCTGTATATTGCCCTTTCTGCCTATTACTGTGAGAAAATTGGCAACACTCCTCTAGCTACCCTTCACTCGTGCTCTCGTCCCATCGCTTATTCAGAGATTTCCAGAGGAGGAGAATTCCAGAAATTCTCCTCTCGCCCCCTCATGATCAGGTTTTCGTTCTGTATCAAATCAGCAGCAGCACACAAACTTGGTATGAGTTTCTCATCTCAGAGGAAGCCGCATCCAGCCGCCACCCCAGGTCTCCACTCGACTTTATAAAAAACCTTCTCAAGAGGTGTCTGACCTCACCAACCACAGAGCATCTCTCCACATCTTCTCAGAACCTATTCCAGTCAGACTTTTCACCCTTAGCACTTCACGGAAGATAACTTGGGTCAGGGTCACCAGTGACTTTGGCTTTGTTAACTCCAATGTCAGTTCTCATGGTACTTTGCTCCCTGAGGCATACTGTTAACTCCCTCCTCAAAACGTGTTTTTGGCATGCCTGCCAGGCTCCAGGTGTTCCTCCTCACGTGTTGGCAGTCCTTTCTCTCTCCCTTGGCTGATTTCTTCTCATTGCCGCAAACTCTAAACACTGGAGTCTGTCCTTAGGCCTTGTCTTCATAGATACTCCTTTGGGCTTTAGATGCCTTCTAAATTTATGTCTCCAGCTGAGACGTCACCCCAAATCTTCAGACTCAGATGGCCACCCAACTGTATTCTCAGAATTTCCACATGGGTATTTAATAAACTTTGTTGGTGTGAAACCAAAATCCTGACACTCCCCCTGACACACACACACCAGCCTTCTCCTCCCGTCTTAGTTGATGGTAGCTCCATCCTTCACATTGCTTCAGTTCAGTTGCTCAGTCATGTCTGACTCTTTGCGACCCCATGGACTGCAGCATGCTAGGTCTCACTGTCCATCACCAACTCCCAGAGTTACTCAGATGCATCTCCATTGAGTCAGTGATGCCATCCAACCATCTCATCCTCTGTTGTCCCCTTCTCCTCCTGCCTTCAATCTTTCCCAGCATCAGGGTCTTTTCAGATGAGTCAGTTCTTCGCATCAGGTGGCCAAAGTATTGGAGTTTCAGCTTCAGCGTCAGTCCTTCCAATAACCATTCAGGACTGATTTCCTTTAGGATGGACTGGTTGAATCTCCTTGCAGTCCAAGGGACTGTTAAGAGTCTTCTTCAACACCACAGATCAAAAGCATCAATTCTTCGGCACTCAGCTTTCTTTATAGTCCAACTCTCACTTCCATACATGACTACTGGAAAAACTATAGCTTTGAATAGACAGACCTTTGTTGGCAAAATAATGTCTCTGCTTTTTAATATGCTGTCTAGGTTCCCTGTTGGCTCAGCCGGTGAAGCATCTGCCTACAATGCAGGAGACCTGGGTTCGATCCCTGGGTTGGGAAGATCCCCTGGAGAAGGAAATGGCAACCCACTCCAATACTTTTGCCTGGAAAATCCCATGGGCGGAGAAACCTGGTAGGCTGCAGTCCATGGGGTCCCAAAGAGTCAGACACAGCTGAGCGACTTCACTTTCACTTTTTCACTTTCAGGTTGGTCATAACTATTCTTCCAAGGAACAAGCGTCTTTTAATTTCATGGCTGCAGTCACCATCTGCAGTGATTTTGGAGCCCAAAAAAATAAAGTCTGTCACTGTTTCCACTGTTTCCCCATCTGTTTGCCATGAAGTGATGGGACCGGATGCCATGATCTTAGTTTTCTGAATATTGAGCTTTAAGCCAACTTTTTCACTCTGTTTCACTTTCATCAAGAGGCTCTTTAGTTCTTCTTCACTTTCTGCCATAAGGGTGGTGTCATCTGCATATCTGAGGTTATTCATATTTCTCCTGGCATTCTTGATTCCAGCTTGTGCTTCATCCAGTCCAGCATTTCTCATGATGTATTCTGAATATAAGTTAAATGAGCAGGGTGACAATATACAGCCTTGACGTACTCCTTTCCCGATTAGGAACCAGTCTATTGTTCCATGTCCAGTTCTCACTGTTGCTTCTTGACCTCCAGATTTCTCAGGAGGCAGGTCAGGTGGTCTGGTATTCCCGTCTCTTTCAGAATTTTCCACAGTTTGTTGTGATCCACACAGTCAGAGGCTTTGGCATAGTCAATACAGCAGAAGTAGATGTTTTTCTGTAACTCTTGCTTTTTCAGTGATCCAGCGGATGTTGGGAATTTGATCTCTGGTTCCTCTGCCTTTTCTAAATCCAGCTTGAACATCTGGAAATTCATGATCCTCGTATTGTTGAAGCTTGGCTTGGAGAATTTTGAGCATTACTTTGCTAGTATGTGAGATGAGTGCAGTTGTGCGGTAGTTTGAACATTCTTTGGCCTGGCCTTTCTTTGGGATTGGAATGAAAACTGACCTTTTCCAGTCCTGTGTCCACTGCTGAGTTTTCCAGATTTGCTGGCATATTGAGTGTAGCACTTTCACAGTGTCATCTTTCAGGATTTGAAATAGCTCACCTGGAATTCCATCACCTCCACTAGCTTTGTTTGTAGTGATACTTTCTAAGGCCCACTTGACTTCATATTCCAGGATGTTTGGCTCTAGGTGAGTGATCACACCATCGTGATTATCTGGGTCGTGAAGATCTTTTTTGTACAGTTCTTTTGTGTATTCTTGCCACCTCTTCTTAATATCTTCAGCTTCTGTTAGGTCCATACTATTTCTGTCCTTTATTGAACCCATCTTTGAATGAAATGTTCCTTTGATATCTCTGATTTTCTTGAAGAGCTCTCTAATCTGTAACATTTTACTGTTTTCCTCTATTTCTTTGCATTGATCACTGAAGGCGGCTTTCTTATCTCTCCTTGCTATTCTTTGAAACTCTGCATTCAAATGGGTATATCTTTCTTTTTCTCCTTTGCTTTTTGCTTCTGTTCTTTTCTCAGCTATTTATAAGGCCTCCTCAGACAGCCATTTTGCCTTTTTGCATTTCTTTTTCTTGGGGGTGATCTTGATCCCTGTCTCCTGTACAATGTCATGAACCTCCGTCCATAGTTCTTCAGACACTGTCTATCTAATCCTTGAATCTATTTGTCACTTCCATTGTATAAGCGAAAGGGATTTGATTTAGGTCATACCTGAATGGTCTAATGGTTTTCCCCAGTTTCTTCAATTTAAGTCTGAATTTGGCAATAAGGAGCTCACGATCTGAGCCACAATCAGCTCCCGGTCTTGTTTTTGCTGACCGTATAGAGCTTCTCCATCTTTGGCTGTAAAGAATAGAATCAGTCTGATTTCGGTGTTGACCATCTGGTGATGTCCATGTGTAGAGTCTTCTCTTGTGTTGTTGGAAGAGGGTATTTGCTATGACCAATGCGTTCTCTCGGCAAAACTCTGTTAGTTTTTAACCTGCTTTATTCTGTACTCCCAAGGCCAAATTTGCCTATCTGGACCAACTGCCACCTGAAATCTTGCTGATTATATGAGTAAAAAAAAAAAAACATATTGTTTGGGGAAAGGAATTATCTTTTTGTGCTATTCTGTTTTGGATTTGCATTTTCACCACTACATATAGCAGCTACAAGGTGGACTTTGGGGTTAGATGACCTGTGTTTGAATCCTGTCTCTTTTGTTTTATGACCTTATTCTTATTGTTTAATTAAGAATAAAAAAGCTGTCCCGATAAAGATGTCGTAAAGATTAGAGATACTTTAGTACAATGTCAGGCACATGGCAGAGGGCTCAATGATGAAAGCTGTGATTTCCACTTTTACTTCTGCTGTGAACACCTGCAGAACAAATGTTTAGATTTCTCTTCAGGGAATGTTTTTAAATCACTTCTCCCACGATCCTGTGGATCAGCTCTTAGTGCTCAAGGTGAGCAAAGCTGCTCCGCCTTTGGAGCCACAACCTGCTCTGTTCATTTTGATGTCAGTGCCTTCTATCCTCATGCCTGTTAGCCCTCCCCCCTACTGTATCAAGTGTTGTATAAAATATGGTTTTAACTCAAAATTAACTTAAATTAGTTGTTTTGGGAAAAACAATCAGTGACACTTCGGGGTACCCCAGAACTTAGGTTGGGGTTTACCACCTTCTGATACTCCGATATTCTACTGCAGTGCAGACTTGTTTTGTTTTTGTCTTGCATCATCCTTACGATAAGAGAGTTTAATGATTTCTAAGCAAACGCAGTTTCTTTGGGGCGACCTTCATGATCAAGTTTAGACCTTTGCCTCTTTGTAAAGTAGACAGGAAGCAAATATGTATTAGAGGTGTTAAAAGTGAGGGCCCATTGCAGTAACCATGGTCATTTTTGACAGGCCTTTTGTGGGAGTTAAACTGAGCTTAATAGAGCCGGATACCTATGCCCATTGACAGTACTATCAAATCAGGTCTTAAAAGCAGGGAGTTGTAGCTGACAACCGCAGAGTCCCAGGTTCTTTTTAAATTCCTAGTTTTACTAATGTTTGGATTAAAAATTTGCAGAAGTTAATTTTTTATAGGTATTTTGCCCTCTCCCCCTACTACCTGGCTCAGGCACAGCAGCCCCTACTTTGGAACACAGTTTATTGAAAGTTAAACCTTCTGCTACCATTTATGATTGCTGTTCAGTCGCCCAGTCGAGTCTGACTCTTCGAGACCCCGTGGACTGCAGCGCAGCAGGCCTTGCGTCCCTCACCAGCTCCCAGAGTTTGCCCAGGCTCATGTCCGGTGCATTGGTGAAGCCATGCAACCATCTCGTCCAGCGTTTCCCCCTTCTCCTTCTGCCCTCAATCTTTTCCAGCATCAAAGTCTTTTCTCATGAGTTGGCTGTTTGCATCAGGTGACCAAAATATTGGAGCTTCAGTTTCAACATCAGTCCTTCCGATGAGTATTCAGGGTTGATTTCCTTTAGGATGGACTAGTTGGATCTCCTTGCTGTCCAAAGGACTGTCGTGAGTCTTCTCCAACACCACAGTTCAAAGGTATCAATTCTTGGGCACTCTGCCTCTTTATGGTCCACCTCTCACAACTGTATGTGACCACTGGAAAGGCACTAGCCTGAACTGTATGCACCTTTGTTGGCAAGCTGATGTCTTTGCTTTTCATCACACTGTCTAGGTTTGTCGTAGCTTTCCCGCCAAGAAGTAATCATCTTCTGATTCCATGACTGTTTCAGTCACTACACAGTGATTTTAGCGCCCAAGGAAAAGATGTCTGTCCACATTTTCCCCCTTGATTTGCCAGGAAGTGATGGGACCAGATGCCATGGTCTTAGTTTTTTAAATGTTGAGTTTTAAGCTGGCTTTTCACTCTCCTTCTTCACCCTCATCAAGAGGTTCTTTAGCTCCTCTTCACTTTCTGCCATTAGAGTGGTATCATCTGTATATCTGAGTTTATTGATGTTTCTCCTGCCAGCATTGATACCAGCTTATAACTCATCCAGCCTGGCATTTCTCGTGTGCTCAGTGTATAAGTTAAATAAACAGAGTGACAACAGACAGCCTTTTCATACTTCTTTCTCAGTCCTGAACCAGTCCATTGTTCCATGTCCGGTTCTAACTTGCTTCTGGACCTGCATACAGGTGTCTCAGGAGGCAGGTGAGGTGGTCTGGTATTCCCGTCTCTAACAGTTTTCCAGTTTGTTATGAACTACACAGTCAAAGGCTTTAACCTAGTCAACTAAACAGAGATAGATATTTTTCTGGAATTCCCTTGCTTTCTCTGTGATCCAGTGAATGTTGGCAAATTGATTTCTGGTTCCTCTGCCTTTTCTAAACCCACCAGTTACACTCCTGGGCATTTACCCCTGAGAAGTGGAGGCTTATGTTCACATAGAAATTTGTCCACGACTGTTCATTACAGCTTTATTCATAATAGCCTCAAACGTGAAAACAGTCTTCCAGTGGTTGAACGGCTTAACTGTGGTGCATCGGACCATGGAACACTGCTGGGTAATAAAAAGAAATTTGTTGAGGCATGTAACTTGGCTGAATCTCCAGAGAGTTACGCTAAATGAAAACCTCCCCTCAAGTTACATAAGAGATGATTACATTATATAACTTTTTTAAAATGACAGGATTATAGAAATGTAACAGATTAGTAATTTCTGGGGTGAAGGAGTGGGGATGGGAGGCCTGAGGGGCCTGACTGTGACTGTAAAAACGCAGATCTTTGTGACGATGGAAGTAATGTTCTATACTCTGTGTGATGTGTCCGACTCTGCGACCCCGTGGACGATACAGTCCATGGAATTCTCCAGGCCAGAATCCTGGAGTGGGCAGCCTTTCCCTTCTCCAGGGGATCTTCCCAACTCAGGGATTGAACCCAGGTCTCCCACATTGCAGGCGGATTCTTTACCAGCTGAGCCACCAGGGAAGCCATACCTTGACTGTTTCGGGGCAAATATTCTGGTTATACGGTTGTGCTGTAGTTTTGTACATTGTTACCACTGAGGGAAAGCCAGTACAGGACAGGTGGGATCTCAGTATTGTTTCTTGTAAATGCATGGGATTCTACACTTATTTCCAAATGAAAGGTGTTAACTTAAAAAAAAAGAGCAGCAGTCTATGAGTATATGCAGCAACATGAATGAATCTCAGAAGCATTTTGTGGAGCAAGAGAAGCTAGGCCCACGATGTGTGATCTCATGGTATTTATATGGAGCTCTGTCAGAGGCGGATCTGCAGTGGTAGAAAGCCAGTCCGATGCTGGGGGTAAGGGGTGGGCACTGACGGCAGAGACACTAGAGAACTTCCTTAATGGAAGTGTTCTTTGTGATTGTGGTAGTGGTTACACAATCTTACCAAGACTCATCAAACTGTACACTTAAAATTGGTGTATTTATTATAATGAATATACCTCATTAAATCTCACAAAAA
This sequence comes from Hydropotes inermis, assembly GCA_020226075.1. Taxonomy (NCBI): domain Eukaryota; kingdom Metazoa; phylum Chordata; class Mammalia; order Artiodactyla; family Cervidae; genus Hydropotes; species Hydropotes inermis. The sequence goes on from CM035293.1 coordinate 53,924,467, forward strand.
AGAGTGAAGAAGTGAAATGAAGTCGCTCAGTCGTGTCTGACTCTGCGACCTCATGGACTGTAGCCTACCAGGTTCCTCCGTCCAGGGGATTTTCCAGGAAAGGATACTGGAGTGGGTTGCCATTTCCTTCTCCAGGGGATCTTCCCGACCCAGAGATCGAACCCAGGTCTCCCACATTGTAGCCAGATGCCTTACGGTCTGAGCCACCAGGTAAATCACCAAAAAAGGGGTGGGGGGATGTTAAGCAAGCAAAAGCTTGCTAGAGCTAATACCTTCAGCCGGGAATTCTTGGCGGCCTAGTGGTTAGGACGCCCCTTTTCACTGCTGAGGGCAGAGGTTCTGGGCAACTGAGATCCTGCGAGCTGTCAGGACAGCCAAAAAATGTCTTCCAAGAATCATGTTCACCTTCTCTTAATCACCACAAGGTGGCATTAGCCAAGCACTCCTGACATTTCACAAAATGAAGTCCCTAGTTGGAAAGTGTTCATTTGCAGAAATGACTCCTTTTTTTAATGATCTTCACCAGCTTGGTGATTTGATAAAATAGTTTTCATCCTCACCTTCACTTTCATTTTCTTCATGCATTTTCTTCCCATACTGAGGGCTGATATCTTCAGCTTTATTTAATTTTGGTGGTTTTTGCCAGCCAGTAGTAAACTCCAGTGCATTTCTTGTAATTACTGAGTGAACTTTAAGAGTTTTTGCTTTCTTTAGCAGTTTATAAGAGAATTAGCTAGCCTGGAATATAGTTTGCATTTTGCAAAGTACTCTTTGGACTGGCAAGATACTTCCCCCCTCCTCACAGCCACAGTAGAAGCTCAGCAGGACTTGGTGTGGTCTCTGCCTCGTTCTGTCTGCCTAAATGCAAAAGGGCTTCAAGGACTAGGGGCTGGGGGCGGCTAGCAGTCATCATAGGGGTGCCACAGGGGGCACTTTCACTTCGTAATGGCTCGCTGTGGGTTGCACTATTCAGCCTTTTAAGGTGCATTTAAAATAAACCGCATTTTTGCATTATTCTAATGCTCGGTTTTTGCTCTTTTCTTCAATCTTCCCTAACCATGGATTGAATTGCTATGTGCAAAGGCCTGGACCAGGTATGCTTTGAGACGTAAAATATATGTAAAGTATAGGTTTCATACTGTTAAATGTTCTGTATCAACTTGACTACACCCAGATATTGGGTCATATGTTTTTCTGGGTGTTTCAGTGAGAGTCTTTTTGAATGAGTTTAACATTTTAATTGATAGATTGACAGAGGAAGACAGTGATTATATGATATAATTTATACATGGAATCTTAAAAATACAGCAAAATATTGAACAAAACAAAAAAGGAAGCAGATTTACAGATACAGAGAACAAACCTGGTCGCCTGTGGGGCAGGGGAGGGGCAGGGGGGTACCGCCTGCTGGGTGTGAGATGGGCGGGGACTGTAGCCAGTCTTATGTAATAACTGTAAGTGGAAAGTGAGCCTTAAAGTTGTATTAGAATTGGTGGTCTGGTGGTTAAGACTTAAGGCTTTCACTGCTGAAGACTCGGGTTCAGCCCTTAACTGAAGATCCCACAAGCTGCACAATGTGGCCAGAAGATATAATTTTTTAAAAAATTTAAATTTTAAAAAAGCTTTTAATTATGTTTAAAAAAATATGATAGACGGAATAAAGCATATTGCCCTTTCTAACATGGATGAGCCTTATCCAGTCGATTGAAGATATGAATAGAACAAAAAACTGGCCCTCCTTCAAATTAGAGGAAGTCCCTCTTCCAGGCTGGGATATTGATTTTTCTTGCCTTTGGACTTGAAGTAACAACTCATCCTGGGTCTTGAGCGTGCTGACCTTTGAACTGTGGCTGCGTCGTTTACTCTCCAGCTTGCCAGTTGAGGGTCTTGGGACTTGTTATCCCCATAATCACGTGAGCCGATTCCTTATACTAAATTTCCTATTACACGTGTGTGTATGTAGGCACACACCATTGGTTCTGTTTCTCTGGGGAACCCTGACTAATACACTTGAGCTTAAGCAGTTAGGATGTAAAGAGAAGAAAACACAAGAAATGAAAGAAGAGGCCTGAGACGGGTTCCAAACGAACAGAATAACGATGGGAACACGGGCTCTGGAGCCAGACCTGGGCTCCAGTCCCGGCTCCACTCGGCAGCTCTTGATCATGGGCCCATCACTTGATCTCTGAACCTCATTTGTCTCATCTTCAAAAATGAAGATTCAGTGGAGTCATCAATATAAAGAAAGCATTTAATACAGTGCCTGGCAATAATAAATAGTGACTTTAGGATGAGTATAAATTTAAATAGGAAACTTTCTGAGCAGAGCACCCTTTTTGCAGATGCGTTTTTGTGAGGAGGCTGTTCTGCTGGAAGGAAGGCGGGAGGCCGGGCCCCCTCACCCTTGTCTCCCAGCCCCAGGTGGCACTCCAGGGCCCCGTGGCTTGCGTGAGACCGACCGTCACAGGCTGTGACAGCCCAGGAGCTGTGACGGACCCTGCAGAGCGAAGGTCTCTGCTGCTTGTTAGTGCCCAGGTCTTATCTCGTTTTCGGATCCCGTATGCTCTATTGTGTTTCCCATACTGCTGTACGCAGCTGTACTGCTATGGGTGGATTGTTTGTGTTCCCCCAGGATTCACACGTAGAAGCCCTAATCCCCAGTGTGATGGTACTTGAACTTGGGGCCTTTGAGAGGGAATTAGGGTTAGATTAGGTCATGAGGGCAGGACCTGTGTGATGGGGTTACTGCCTTTATAGAAAGAAGGAGAGACCTGAGCTCTCTTTGCAGCATGTGAAGATAGAGCAGGATGCAGCTGTCTGTCCTCACTTAGACACCAGATCTGCTGACAGCTGAACCTTGGACTTCTAGCCTCCAGGACCATGAGTAGTAAATGTCTGTTGTGTTAGCCACTAGTCTTTGGTGTTTTTTTTAACAGTGGCTCAAACTAAAATGCCCAATCTAATTTTGACCAGCATCTCATTTCAACCACCAAATTCTTTTCTAACTGGTTTCCCTAGATGTCATCTGATGAGTCTTCCTTTGTAAGCCAGTGGTGGTCTTCTCAAAAATAAAATGATTATGTCACCCACCTGATAAAATTTTGTTAGCTTCTCATTGCTCTTAAGATCAAAACTTAGAAGAACTCTTTCTTGACTTCCTGGAGTCTGCCCCATCTAGTCACTCCTCAGGCCACCCTGCTGCACAGTGGACGTCTCGGTCCTCACAGGGATCTGTGCTCTGCCACCCAGGCCTCTGCACACTTTCCTTCAGCTTGTAATGCCCCTTCTCCTTGCCCTTCACCCCTAGTCATCAAGCCTCAGCTTAAGTGTCCTTTATGGAGACCTCCCTGACCACTTAGACTAGTGTAAATCTCTGCTGCATTCTTCCCTCGCTGTATTTTATTATGAGTATTTCATTTCTCTTCTGGCTCACTGCACACTGGTTTCTGTGAGGGCACAGGCTGTGTTTATTAAGCGCCATTCCACCAGCCCCAGCGCCATCGCTGGCATATTGTTGCTTAGTGCTGTGGTTGGATCTTGGATGGCTGTGTTTCCCAGGAAGACTGTATCAGTAATGTACGAGTTTCTATCCAGTATTGCAGTTTATAGTGCCAACTAAGTAGAATGATTTATCTTGTATTTTCAATGATTCTTTTTTTCCCCCTTCTTGTGAACTTTTTAAATTTCAGGCCTGCCGTGGGGCCCAGACAGCTGCAGTCGCAGCACCACGAATCAAGAAATTTGCCATCTATCGATGGGACCCAGACAAGACTGGAGACAAACCTCACATGCAGACTTACGAGATTGATTTGAATAAGTGAGTATCTCTGTGAAAGCTGGGTATTTGATAAATGAAGGTGAGCTCTTAATGTGATTCAGGGACACATTTTTCCCATCCTTGGAAGGTTTTAAAACTGAGAATATCCAGTTTTTAAAACAAGAATGACATCGATACTTGATTCAAAAAGATAATACCAGGAGAGAGGCTCAAGAGGAAGGGGACATATATATACCTATGGCTAATCCATGTTGATGTAGGGCAGAAACCAACACAATATTGTAATTCTCCTTCAATCAAAATTAAATTAAAAAAATAATAATCTGGGATTTTAGATTAAAAAACAATAATACCAAGAAGAACAGCTTTTATGAAATTCTTTTCCTTCTTCCAAATCAAAGTGTAACAGTTTCTAGGAATACTTCCATCTCGAAGTATAACAGTAGTGATGGTTTTATGCATAGATCTGAAATCATTAACACAGTAATATTCTAAAAATACTCAGTGTTTTTATGTTAATTTATGAGTACGGACATATGTTTATAAGTACCATAAACTTGTCCAGAATGGTGATGGGCCAAGATAGGGCCCATCTAAAATATTAAAAGTGATCCATTCCTATTTATTAGCATTCTCTTTCTGTAGTAATAATTGCCCAGATTTACAGGCTTAAAGCAACATAGATTTATTCTCTTAGAGCTCTGTAGGTTAGAAGTTTGATAAAGGTTTCATGGCTAAAATCAGGGTGTCAGCAGGCTGTGCTCCTTCTTGGAGACTAGAGAATCCTTTCTGTCCTTGACGCTGTTCGCAGAAGTCAGCTGTGGGCCGTTGCGGTGTTTAGAGACCAGCTCAGTCCTTGGCTCACAGTCCACGTCTTCAGAGCAGCAGCAGCAGGCCAAGTCCCTCACGTTAGGTCTCTGAGCCCCTCCGCCCCCCTAAAGGCGCTCACAGAGACCAAGAGGAAGGAAGGGTAGGGAGCTGGGCTCGCCTCCCGCCGCCACCTACCTCTGCCTCTCCAGTAACATCAGCACTGTTCTATTTAGAAGTGTTTAAGTTAAATATAAATAAATATAAATGAAATACTGTTTAATTAAAATAAATCAAATACAATTAAATATTAAATTAAATATAAATAAATATAAATATTCTAAATATAAGTGTTTCCTTTGAACAAAAGCTTACATGGCACCAAAAAAAATGTTTAAAGACTACCAATATTCTAAATGCTTTTTTAAAATTCTGTCAACCCGTAAACTCTTTTAACAGAGTTAACTGATATATGATCTTCTCAGACAAAATTATCAAAAATTTAGCAACTGAAAATTATTAATAGAATCCAAATAAAGGAAAATGGTAAAGATCACACTTTCCGACCATAATACAATAAAACTAAAAATTCATATTAACAGCAAAAAACTATAATTACTTGGAAATTAAAAAGCACTCTTAAATAAGTATTTGATTAAGGAATAATAAAAATATTATCAGATACTTAAAAAATAAAAACTTTGCAAATTAAAACTACAGAATGTGATTAAAACTGGAAGAGTTAAATTTATAACATTTTTAATGACAAAATTTTTTTTTCTTTTCAAAAAAAAAAATTTTCTTTTGATCGGTTGCATTTAGTTCCAGCAATGGCAGAATAGCTTTCGTTAGAGTGAAAGTGTTAGTTCTCAATGGTGTCCAGTTCTTTGCAACTGCATAGACTGTAACCCACCAGGCTCCTCCGTCCATGGGATTTTTCAGGCAGAAATACTGTAGTGGGTTGCCATTTCCTTCTCCAGTGGATCTTCCTGACCCAAGGATCGAACCCAAGTCTCCTGCTTTGAAGGCAGACGCTTTACCAATCTGAGCTACCAGGGAAGCCCTGACCGTTCCACAAACAATAACTGAACACTCTGGTTTAAAAAATAAATATAAGATATAAGAAGCAATGGGGCTTCTCTGGGGGTCTAATGGTTAAGAATCTGCCTGCCAACACGGGGGACACAGGTTTGATTCCTGGTTCGGGAGGAGCCTGCATGCCAAAGTACTGGTCCCATGTGCCTGAGTCTGTGCCCCACGGCAGGAGGCCCTGAGCGAGGAGCCCGTGCACTGCGGCCAGGACCCAGCATAGGCAAGATACGTAAATCTTAAAAAGCAGCAGCAGCAGCAGCAACCAAAGGCACAGGAGAGCAACCGAAGTAGGCAGACGCTGAGACAGAGTTGACAGTTGGAGTATAGAATGCTACTTGGAAAAATCAACTCTTTTTGCATGTTCTTTAACTGAGGGCAAGCCCCCACTGATGTGGGAGTGCAACGGCTAAAACGCAATTAAAAAACCACAGTCTTACTGTGGTCACTAGCTTCCATAACCAGAATATTGGAAGCTACCACAGCAACCAGAAAGTGAGGAGGAAATCCTGGAAAGAGGTACAGAGGGGGAGTCCCAAATTCTGTTCATGAACTGCCCAGATCTTGAGTTCAGTGATACTAATTGTTGCTTTAACAGCAACAACAAAATCATCACTATTCTGAGAAGCACAATACAGTCCAGGGTTACTGCATCGTGTTATTTACATGGTCCAACATACAACCAAGAATTGCTAATACACAGGATTACTTATACACAGAAGCAGTGCAACTTGGTACATGCTCAAGTGAAAAGACACTCAACAGGGACCAGCCTTGAACCAACTCACTTGTGGGAACTAGCAGAAAGGATAGTAAGCAATTGTAATTGTGTTCTTAGATAAAGGAAGATATACTCATGGTTGGGTAGGAAATCTCAGCAAAGAGTTAGAAACTTAAAGAACCAGTGGAAAATCTAGAACTGAAAAGTACAATATCTGAAGTAGAAAATTCACTGGATGTGCTTAGTTTAAGAGCAGGTTGGAACTGACAGTAGGAAAATTTGGTGAATCTAAAAGTAAATTACTAGAAATTAAAAAAAGAAAATTACTAGAAATTGTCTGTTGTTAAGACAAAAAGGAAAAAAGAGATTTTTTTTAAAAGCATTTCATTGATCCATGGAACAGTATCAGAAGCTCTAACACATGTGTAATTGGAGTCCCAGAAGAAGTGCAATGGAAGAATAAGCAAAAAATATATTTGAAGAGGTAGTGGCCAAGAATTACTCAAGCTGTGAAAAGCATAATTTACATACTCAAGAATCTTAACGAATTCCAAGCAGGGTAGTACATAGAAAACCACTAGGCACATCATGGTCAAATTACTGAAGATAAAATACACAGGAAATCTTGAAAGCCGTGAGAAAAAACACACATTGTGTGCTGAGATGTGAATGATTGTTTACTACTCATCAGAAATTACAGAGGCTGAAACAAAATGGAATGACTTCTCTAAATTACTAAAAGGAAAGCTGTGAACTGGAATTCTGTATTCAGCACAAAGATCCTTCAAGATGAAGATGAAATTAAGACATTTTCAGATAACAAAAAGTGAAAGAAGTAACAGCCAGAGACCTGTGCCAAATGAAAGAGGAAGTTTTTCAAGCCGAAGAAAAATACCTCGTGGAATCTCAGTTCTTAGGAAAATAATAAAAAGCACCAGATATGATAAATATAAAAGTAGATGATGACCTTAAAGCAGCCTGAGGTATTACATACAGCATGACTGTCACAGATGCGGTGCGTGTGGTGACTCTCCTGTGTTTTTGGCGGCGCTGGGTCTTCTGTGGTCGTGGCGGGCGGTGGGCGCTCTTGGTCTTGTGCGTGGGCTGCTCCTTCCTGTGGCTTCTCCTGCTGCGGAGCTCGGGCTCTGGGGTCTCGGCGCTCAGGCTCAGTTGTTCCACAGCAGCTGGGATCTTCCCAGACCGAGAGCTGAACCCCCGTCCCCTGCACTGGCCCGAAAATTCTTAGCGCTAAACTACCAGGGAAGTCCTGATAACTGTATCCATCATAAGAGCTGAGAGCAAGTTCACCTATAAAGGTGGAAGGTGGTTACCTGAAATGATGCAGTATTGAGAAGTTAAGGACATACAATTCTAGAGTGACTGACTGGTTCAAAACTGGGAAAGGAGTATGACAAGGCTGTATATTGTCACCCTGTTTATTTAACTTCTAAGCAGAATGCCAGGCTGGGTGAATCACAAGTTGGAATCAAGATCGCCAGGAGAAATATCAACCACCTCAGATATGCAGATGACACCACTCTAATGGCAGAAAGCAAAGAAGAACTAAAGGGCCTCTTGATGGGGGGTAAAAAAGAGCCAAGTAAAAGAGTAGAGGGGCAAAGCTGGCTTAAAACTCCTCATTCAAAAAAGTAGGACCATGGCCTCCGGTCCTGTCGCCTCAAATAGAAGGAGGGAAAGTGGGTGCAGTGACAGATTTTCATTTTCTTGGGCTCCAGAATCAATTCAGACTGACTGCAGCCACAAAATTAAAAGACAGCGTATTAAAAAGTAGACTTTGCCAACAAAGGTCTGTATAGTCAAAGCTGTGGCTTCCCAGATGGCGCTAGTGGTAAAGAACCTGCCTGCCAGTGCAGGAGACCCAAGATACCTGGGTTCGGTCCCTGGGTCAGTAAGATCCGCTGGTGGGGGGCATGGCAACCCACTCCAGTAATTCTTCCCTGGAGAATCCCCTGGATAGAGGAGCCTGGTGGGCTATGGTCCACGGGATCGTAAAGAGCCAGACATGACTGAAGCAGCTTGGGACACACATGGTTTTTCTAGTAGTCATGGAGATGTGAGAGTTGGACCACGAAGAAGGCTGAATGCCAAAGAATTCATGCTTCTGAATTGTGGTGCTGGAGACTATTCAGAGTCCTTTGTATGGCAAGGAGATCAAACCTGTCAATTCTAAAGGAAATCAACCCTGATTATTCATTGGAAAAACTGATGCTGGGAAAAAAAAAAGAAGCTCTAATACTTTGGCCACGTGATGCAAAGAGCCAGCTCATTGGAAAAGACCCTGATGCTGGGAAAGGTTGAAGGCAAAAGGAGAAGGGGGCGGCAGAGGATGAGATGGTTGGATAGCATCATGACTCAATGGACATGAATTAGAGTAAATTTCCAGAGATAGTGGAGGACAGGTAAGTGTGGTATATTGCAGTCCATGGGGTTGCAAAGAGTCAAACACTGCTTAGTAACAACACACACACAAACACAACTGTGTTTAATGCCAAGAGACATAGGTAAAATGGAATTGGAATATATAAATTAAATATATATTAAAATAGAATTTTTGAAATACTAATGTAAAAATACTACTAAAAGGAAGGCAGGAAAGAGGGCTTCCCAGGGCGCCAGTAGTAAAGAACCCACCTGCCGATACAGGAGACACGGGAGACGCCGGTTCAGTCTCTGGGCCATGAGATGCCCTGCAGGAGAGCATGGCATGCCACTCCAGTATTCTTGCCTGGAGAATCTCTCGGGCAGAGGGGCCTGGGGCTACAGTGCAGCCTGTCACAAGAGTCGGACACGACTGAGGACTCTGCATGCACGCACTTTGAAAATGTTAAGAAATGGAAGAAAACACAAAATGTTCATGTGGCCTCAGGAAGGAGCATGGTCTTTTAGACTTCAAAGAGGACAGTATCATAAAAGGAAAAGTGGTTGACTTTTAACAGTGTGAACATTTAAATTTTTTGCGTGTTTTAAAATTTTGACTTTCAAAATCAGAAGTCAGATAGCCAGTTGCTGGTTGAGGGAGGAAGCAGGATTAGCATCAGATGTGTTAGGTGTGTGACACTGTGGTATATGTTTGGTCTTGGGTTTCTGGTTTCTAAAACCCTTGTAATCCCAAACAACTATCAGGTCATCTTTTGTTATGTTTTGTTTGCATTCTCAGTTCCTCAAATAGCTTCAGACAAATAATAGAGGTGAAATGGGTATCTTTTTTATAGCAAGCTCATTTCAACCACACCTGAGTTTATATTAAGTGATTTCTTAAAAGCACCTAAATCCATTCGATTAGGACTGGTTGCTAGGAGAACCAACCGTAAGATTCGAGGGCTGACCTCCCAGGAGGGGAGCGGGGCTAGAGGTTGAATCACTTATTAGTGACCAGGGATGTAATCAGTCTTCCCTACATAATTAAACCTCCATTAAAAATCCTTGATTACAGGGTTCAGAGAGCTGAGTCAGTAAAGCCCAGGAGGTGCTAGGATAGAGTGGCCTGCAGGAGAGGGTGTGGAGGCTCTCCTCCCTTCCGAGTACCTTTACCTTGTGCGCCTCTTCCTTTTGACTGTTGCAGGGCTGTATCCTTTTATAATAAACCAGTGACCTAGTCAACAAACTGTTCTTTTTTAATTCTGGGGGGAGTCAGTCTAGCAAACTGGACGAGGGGGTCTTAAGGGCCGAGTTGATAGTGTCAGCTTTGAGCTCCACTGTGGGAGTCCCCCTTGGTGTTGCAGAACTTGGCATGGAAAAACACCCACAGTTGGTGACCAGAAGTAAAGTCCTGGGAGTGAGGAGCATAGAGAAAAACAGAAGAGTTTCTCTTCTAGAAGATGGTAGTTCAGACCTTAAAAAGGAAAACTCCCCAGACTTCAGTAAACAAAGAGGCAAACAGCATGGAGAGACTGAGTCTGTAAGGTTAGTCCACTAGAATGAGAGCTGCCTTTGGCAGGAATTTGTATCTGCCTTGTCCTCTGGTGGATGTCTAACACCTGGAACAGAACCTGGTACAGAGCAGACTTTCAATAAATAATTGACGTGAGGAAAGATCAGTGAATTTATGGCAGATATTCAACCACTGGAGTGTCCAAAAATCTCAAAACAGTGACAGTAATAACACATCTCCATTCTCAGAATAGCAGGTTGTTTTTTTTTTTTTAAGGTTACAGTTCCCAGTGTTAGCAGAGGTACAATGGAAAGGGTATGACATATTGTTGGTAGCAGTACATACAGATAATGCAGATGTGTTAACTAACCAACCTTGTTATGGCGGTCCTTTCACTGTATATCAGATTATCATGTTATACACTTTAAGAAACGGAAAAAGTGGAAATAGTGACATTTTATTTTCTTGGACTCCAAAATCATTGCAAATGGTAACTGCAGCCATGAAATTAAGATGCTAGCTCCTTGGAAGGAAAGCTATGACAAACTTAGACAGGTATTAAAAAGCAAAGACCTCAGTTTGCCAACAAAGGTCCATCTAGTCGAAGCTGTGATTTTTCCAGTAGTCATGTTTGGATATGAGTTGGGCCATAGATAAGGCTGAGCATTGAAGAATTGATGCTTTCGAATTGTAGTGTTGAAGACTCTTGAGAGTCCCCTGGACAGCAAGGAGATCTTGAAGGTAATCTTAAAGGTCAATCTTAAAGGTAATCAGTCCTGAATATTCGTTGAAAGGAGTGATGCTGAAGCTCCAACACTTTGGCCACCTGATGCAAAGAACTGACTCACCAGAAAAGACCCTGATGCTGGGAAAGATTAAAGGCGGAGGAGAAGGGAACGACAGAGGATGAGATGGTCAGAGAGCATCACTGACTCGATGGACCTGAGTCTGAGCAAATCTGGGAGTTGGTGAAGGACAAGAAGCTTGACGTGCTGCGGTCCTTGGGGTCACAGAGAGCCAGACACGACTGAGCGACTGAGCAGACTGAGCAACTGAGCAGCAGCGACCGCGTGCCTCAAGTTTACATAGTATTTGTCAGTCGGACACGACTGAGCGACTGAGCAGCAGCGACGGCGTGCCTCAAGGTTACATAGTATTTGTCAGTCGTAGAGTTGGCTGGGGGGAGAGAGAGACGGCATATAGAAAATTGGGAGGGGGCATATTTTTTTAAACCTCATGCATAGAGAAATACTGAGAATAGGGTGGAGGTGTCAGCCAGGAGGTAGGTTTGCTAAACTATCTGCCAGCTACTCTGAAAACTGCAATTTTTTAAAAATTGAAGTACTGTGTAGTTGATTTACAATATTGTGTTAATTTCTATAGAGCAAAATGGCTCAGTTACACATATTATTTTTCATTTCTTTTCCACTGTGGTTTATCACAGGATACTGAATATAGTTCAGTAGGACCTTGTTGCATGTTTTTATTTAATCTCCATAATTTGATATAAATATTAATTCCATTTTACAGATGCAGAAACTGAGGCTCTGAGAGAATGAGCCATTTTCATTGAATCAGTCTCTGCGGTCACAGTAGACTGACCGTGTGTGGCAGACGCTGCTCTTCGGTGCTTCGTCTGCCCTGTGCGTTCATTCACCTACTGCAGTCCTGTGATTGCTCTCTGCGCCTCAGAGCTGAGAAGCCGCTAACTAACCGTTCAGAGCTACTCACTGTTTTCATCCAAAAAAACAAAACTGAAATTTGAAATAAATTATTTGGGAAAACTTTTCAGAGAGCTTTAGAGGAAGGAACAAAAGCTGCCAGTGTGTAGAAGTTGTTCCCTAATCTAAACACGTCTCCATTTCTTTATGCTCCGTTTCCTAGAAACGCACATGCAGTGTGGTCCTCAGGGTAGAGCTCAGTGGTCCTTAAACTGAGAGAGTGCACGTTCCACTGTGTGCACACAGTGAGAACTGGAAAAAACTCTGAAGGTGACCTCAGAAGGCCAGTGGGTGAGAAGAGCCGCTAACACGTGTCACTGTCTCAGACTATATCATGGTAATGTGTCAGGAGATTGGGCTTCACATAAATACAGCTGCGTCTGTTATTTTTGTGACTTTTTTTTTCTTCTGGTCAGCTGTGGTCCTATGGTGTTGGATGCTTTAATCAAGATTAAGAATGAAATTGATTCTACCTTAACCTTCCGAAGATCATGCAGAGAAGGTAAGCCTTTGCTTCCCTGTTGTTAGGCTCGGACACTTTGTCCTGGTTCCCAAAAGAGGCCTGGGCTGGCCAGAACCGATAGTGGGGCTACCTGGACAGTGGCTGTAGTGCTTTGCCAGGTAGCCCCGCCACAAGTCACACTTGCTTTTCTGGGGCAGAAGTGTTAGGAGTTTTCACTCCGGATACAGGTTCGGGTTTCTGAGTTTATTTCCCTTGAGGAGCTTTCACTTGCATGGTTAATGCGTCTGACGGCCCCTGTGAGCAGCTGCACCCTTCGGGGACCAGCTGAGATACTCTGCCTGGCAGCCATAGAGCCCCTCCACTCAGGTGGTGGGGGGTGGATTTCTAGACACTCACCACTTATCCAGCAGGGGAGTTGCGCGTCCCATGCCAGCTCCTAGCATCACACATGCCCAGAGCAGGTGGTCAGTGGGATGTTCTGGGTGGGAACAGCGGTTGCTACATTGCGCTGCTGATTCCAGGCAGTGTGCACCGACATTGTTTACTTTCATAGCTACGTACTAGAAAAATATAATTATGACAGTGGAACCGTGGTAGAAATGATTTTTTAAATAAGAATTTAAGTTAAAAGGAGCTGATTTAAAGAAAACTCCTCAGTAATCATCCAGAGAGTTCTCCAGTGTGGGAAAAACCAGAGGGAGTGCTGTGATGGCTGACGATCCTGCCAGCTGTGGAGCACAGACTGTGCACACTCCCTGCCGGGCATTCCACGTGAGACACACAGGCGCTGCAGTCATTGACACTCGGCGGACATGTCAGGAGACGGAGGCCTGGGGAGGGGCCGGGCTTCTGGATGGACCCGGAGGTGGTCCCCAGCGTGGGGAGCCAGGGCTCAGGCAGAGCTGTCAGATTCTGGAATTAGTCCTCTCAGGCGGTACACTCGCTTAGCCTGGCTTGGAAGCCTGGGATAAAACCAGAACAGGGTCACTGGGGCCGACCACGGGCTGTGGCTGACTTTCTCCCTAAAATACCTTCTGTACAAGGAAAGGTCGTTAGAGCTGTCAGCCCACCGCGCTTCATCTGTGTCCTGCTGGAGTCTCAAGCATTTAAAGTCCTGCTGCTAAGACGTCTGTTTTGATTCAGCTAATCTTACAGGGCTGGATTTAATGTAGCCTATGGTGCTAACACGTATGATTATTTGGCTGGATCCTGCTGTTGAGGGAACATCCCGCTGTAATTAAATACCAGCCTCACAGCACAAGAATAAAGACACTTTTCAGTAATCTTTCTGAGCCAGGAACACAAGGTGTGGCCCATGTGAGCTAAAAGTAAAAAAGGCAGAATGATAGTGACTGTGGCTACTTTTGTTTCTCTTGTAAAGAAAATTTCCAGGCAAGCCCTGGAAATTTCATTGTATTTTTTTTTAAAATTAGAGATGTGGGGGGGGGGGTGCGTTAGACTGTGTAATCATTTGTAACCCTGAAATACCTAGGAAATTCCATACACAGGAAATGAGTGCAGGCTAAGGAATTTCTCATTTCATGGTGCTTGCTCAGCACCTTCTTTTGCTTACTTTGGTTGGTTTCACATTAGTTCATCCTCCTTGGGAGGTCGGTGCTAAGGCAACTCAAATGGGCTTCATACCCAGAGAGTAGGCACCAGCTGCTTTGTGGAGACAGAATCAGAGCAACCTCTGAGGCCCCTGTGTCCAGGCCTCAACTTTAAGATGCCCAAAACAGTGTTGATTTATTTTGGGGTCTTAATCTGTTGAGGGTTTGAGTTTGGTGAATTCCTGGCAGTCCAGTGGTTAGGACTCTGAGCTTTCACTGCCAGGGGTCCGGGTTCAATCCCTGGTTGAGGAACTAAGATCCCACAAGCCATGTGGCATGGCCAGACCAAAAAAGAAAGTTTGGTCCAGTGGGGACCAACACAACGCTGTGAAGCAGTCATCCTTCAATTAGAAATAAATAAATTGTTTTTTAAGTTTTTAAAAATAATTCAAGTAACAGTGACTTTAAACGCACACACACAGAAAAGGCTGTTTTTTCCTCTCCGAAGACATGGGGCAAGGAGCTAGGACCCAGGGGGCCCTCGGGCGCCAGCAGCGCCATCCTGGGCGGGCACCTTCGAGCCTCAGGGTTGCCCCTGGTCTCCCAGAGTCTCTGTTCTAGGAAGGAGGGTGGGAAAGGCGGCGGGCACCTGCATGGTTGTGTCTGCGCCGCGCCCCCGCGGCTGCTGGAGCCCGGAAGGGAGCCGGCGCGGCGGTCACGGCGCCCCATGCTCTCTCCAGGCATCTGCGGCTCCTGTGCCATGAACATCAACGGAGGCAACACTCTGGCGTGTACCCGCAGGATCGACACCAACCTCAAGAAAGTTTCCAAAATCTACCCTCTGCCACACATGTATGTGATAAAGGATCTTGTTCCCGTAAGTTTTCCGTTTGCTAAACGGGCTGGGAGGTGCGTGTGTTTCGCTGCGGTTCTTCAGGGCAGGTTTCTTTTTTTGCTGTGAGTGTAATTAAGGAATGTGAATGGCAGAAGGTAACTGGCCCAGAAGGCCCTCCAGCTGCTTGTTTGGTGAGGATTGTTTGGGAATAACAGCGCACAGGATTTTATACTTGGAACAGTTTCAGAAATGAACAATTGGGCCCTAACAACAAAGAATTCATGTGGAAAATCTCCATTGGGAAAGCGGCCGTTGTCTTGTGTTTGAATTACCATCTCCTAATATCTGACCACCTTTCCCTTCACTCACTGGGTGCTTTCAAGGGTATCAGGAGAAAGAATTGCAGGATGGGAAAGTTTCTTACGTGGCTAAAGGAGAGATTTCCTGACCACGCTTACATGCGACCGTTTCTCCTTTCGTGGTCTTTGCATGTAGCTGTGCCAAAGGTGGAGAGGCTGGCTGCTGCCATCACGGGGCGGGAGCGTGGGCAGTGTCCAAGAAATGGGGTACATAAGAGCGCTGAGGGTGGCGGTGGAATCTGACCCGTTTCTTCCTCTTCCCCTCAGGACTTGAGCAACTTCTATGCTCAGTACAAGTCCATCGAGCCTTACTTGAAAAAGAAGGATGAATCCCAGCGAGGCAAGGAGCAGTACCTGCAGTCCATAGAAGACCGTGAGAAACTGGTCATTAGTCCCCGTTTGTTGTCTGACTTGAGGACTTTGTTGCAGAGATGTTTACCCAGGGCTCTGGGATGGGGTGGGGAAGCTGGCGTGTGGACCATTTAGCATCTTCCGGAAAGGAACTTCGGAACTAACTATCCCAGGGTTGGACACGCAGCCTGTCAGAGCCAGGTGGGTAGTGAGGACCCAGAGCGGACCCAGAGAGGACTGGGGACTGGAGCGCCCTGCCTGGAGCAGCACGATGCTGCCGCGGCGCCAGACCCTTGTCTTTTTCACGGGAAACTAGAGTGTCAGTTGCCAGGTTTTGACAAGTGAAAGCCGCGTCAGTTAATCCCTTAACAGTGCAGACGAATAAAGCACATGCTGGCCGTCTGCGGCCCGGCTGCCACCACTCTATCTAGGGACGGGAGTGAGAGGTGATGGCAGAGCCAGGACCGGGGCTTGCTGCTCCCTGGTAACGTGCTGTGGGCTTGCGACAGGCCTGCTCACTCTGGGAGGTGCTGCCCCTGGGGGCAGGCTGTGAAGCCTCTGAAGGTGAAGGGGTTGTCATCAAGGGTTTAGTCTCTCGCACACTTTTACCTCCTCTAAGTCTCTGGCTCGCACACTCCCAGCACACTCCTCTGGAGAGGAAGAGGTGGAAAGGGGGACCAGACGGAGACAGGTCCCAACATTGCCTCTGCATGAGGCAGGGACTCACGCTGCCTCAGGTCACCGCTTCATTCATTTATGGGACAGTCCACTGGCAGACCGAGCCCACCTCACTGGCGGGCCGTGCCTCACCCTTTCTGGGTCCCATGGCATGAGCCATCTTACCAGCAAATACTAGTTGTGTGAGTGAGTAAATGAATTTTGCCTTTTTAGGTCCTGGGGGATATTTAGCCTCTCTTCTCTTCCCTGTTGGAGAAGGAAATGGCAAACCCGCTCCATATTCTTGCCTGGGAAATCCCACCAACAGAGGAACCTGACAGGCTGTGGTCATGTAGAGTCAGATATAGCTGAGCATGCACTCATACATACCTCTTCCCCATAAAACGTTAAGAAAGGAAAGTCCTTCAGACTTCCTGGTGGTCTAGTGGTTATGACTCCAAGCTCCCTGTGAGGGGCATGGATTCAGTCCCTGGTCAGGAAACTAAATCCCATGTGCCACATGGCACAGCTCAAGAAGCAAATAGAAAGTCGTGGTAAGAGTGCCCAGGCCTGTCGTCATGGAGACGTCAAGGGTCAGCATGGTGAAGAAGTCAGAGCAAGCAGCCAACTCCTCTTTCAAGAGTTTCTTGTTCTCGGGACGTAGCTACCCCTAATTTCTAACTTCAGGGAGTCTATCATATCAAGTAGACTAAATAATATGACTGTTATTAAGGCTCTGACCTTAAAAGGTCATGAAAGCTGTGACCTTATGCCTTCTAGACTGTGGGGCTAGCTTACATACTTACCAGCTGAGAACACAGGTTTTGTTGGAGACCTGCGGTTACCGTGGTAACCATCAACTCTGCCATCTGCTTATAGCTGTCACTTCAGCTGTCAGCTTGCCCTTCTGTTTCGCCACTTGTAAGCAGTTTCTGTTGTTCCCCAAATCAAAGTCCGGTCTGCTGAAGCCTGTTGGGCAGGTTGAGTCTGTGAGTGTGGCAGTGTTAGAGGAGGCGTTCCAAAGCAGGCCGCCCAGCGGCCCATCTCAGCTCTGCTGTTGGCAGCTGCGTGACGCTCAGCAAGGAACTTAACTCCTCTGAGCCTCTGTGCCTCACTTGTAAAATGGGAATCTAACAACACCTCACCCCAGGGTTACTGTGCCAGTTAAATGAGGTCATTTAGGCAGTAAGGCTCGTAGTGCTCAGTGTGGGTTGACTATTTGGGACAGTATTGGTGTTCCCCCTGGAAACCTTGAGATCCCTGCTGACCCAGGGCAGAAGCTGGTGTACACTCTGGATGCCTCAGCACATGGGGGCTTTTTTTAATTTCTGCTAGACTGCATTCGAGGTGGTAAGTTCTTTTTTTTTTTTTTTAAGATAAGTGAGGTGTTATTTACCAAAGGATAAGTACATGTGGACTTAAGAACTCTGGGGTCTGATCCAGCACATGTCTGAAGATAGTTCCACGATCTTTTTTATGAACATGGTAAATCTCTGCAAACCACTCCTAGGATTTTGCCAAGAAAACTCGTGCAAAACAAACAAAACTCAGTGCACTTTGTCCGTGTGCTGACCCCACACGCCACGTTTAATCAGCTCAGGGCACAGCCGTCTCTCCCGCGATGGGCTCCTGATTGCCCTTTCTCCCCACACAGGACGGCCTCTATGAGTGTATTCTCTGCGCCTGCTGCAGTACCAGCTGCCCGAGCTACTGGTGGAATGGAGACAAGTACCTGGGCCCCGCGGTCCTCATGCAGGTGAGGTGCCCTCCTTACCGTGAGGGCAGCTGAAACTCGGGCATCCAGAACTCCAGAAGGACAGTGTGCTGGAAAGTAGCCGTTCCGAGGGGCGGTGGTGTCCTTCCCTGGCACCTGCTACAAGCAGGGTCATGGATCGCATCGCCTTCACTTGGCTTCCGATGAATCTGGTGCTTCCTCTGCAGGCTGCCTTCGTTGAGTGTGGCGATGGCCACACCGGGGGCTGGTGGCTGCAGGTTGGCAGGCCGTGCCATGCAGCTGGCTCTTCGCTGCCCACTTGCCTGCTTTCCCTGACTCCATCTGTCAGAAAGCTCCTCACCTCCCTCTCAGGGATTTTCAACATGCAGGCAGGGCAGAGAGAAGTTTCTTTGAGGGGCAGTTACCCAGTGAGAGGTTGGAGGTGGTTTCCCGGCTAATGAAAGCCTGCAGTGCTGGGTGGAGGCGTGCTGCTTTTCATCTCCTTTGACTGGATGTATAGTTCATGGCCAAGGGTCACTGTCTTTGTTCCCAGAAAGCTCATACTTTTTAGATTTGTGGTCAGTGCTTTTCATAGACCCTTAAGCAGCTCAAAAAACAACTTGTTTCTCATTTTCCCATAAAAAGAGAAGTTCTGTGGTTCTGTTACCAGTTAGCAGTACTGATCCTGGCCAAGTTAAAGATTGAGTAGTGAGGTATGTTCATAGCTGGCACTTAGACCAGTGTCTGAGCTGCTGGGAGGCGTAGAAGTCCCCTCGGTCACACTGCTGGAGCAGGCGTGGTGATCAGGAGCTTAGTCAGTGGTCAGATGGCTGGTCTCAGGCTGCCTGGATGGCTGTGCTAATTAAAAGATTCAATAAGAATAAACGTTAAGTCATCTGTTTACTCAGAGAAGGTGAGTAGGTGCTGGGGAGGCAGTTAGAGAGAGTCAAGCATCCCATCCTTGCCTCTGCTCTTTCATGTCTAGGAAGGAGGCTAACGAGAGAGAGCAGGAGATCAGTAGTTGCAGACGTGACGCCCACTGGTGTATAATTGGGCACCAGGGACCAGCTGTGGCTTAGAGGCGCGTGGGCCTTAGTCAATGTGATCAGAAGGTGTTACGAAAGGGAGGAGAGCCTTTCTCTGAAAGAGAAGGAGAAGTGAAGGGTGTGGAGACGACCTCTAAGCCGGGCCAGCAGGTTCTCTGCACGCGGGGAGCTTCGGTGTCAGTCAGGGCCGCTCCGGCTCACCCCCGCCCGCTCCCTAGGCCTATCGCTGGATGATCGACTCCAGAGACGACTTCACGGAGGAGCGCCTGGCCAAGCTGCAGGACCCCTTCTCTCTCTACCGGTGCCACACCATCATGAACTGCACGCGGACCTGCCCCAAGGTAGGGCCCGCGGCCCGCGCCTGCCTGTGCCTCCCCTGGCAGGCGGAGCCCGCGGTCGCCTCGGTGTGGACCCGGGGGTGTCGGCCCCTCGGCGCTGTGCGCAGGGCCCCGCGGGCGCAGACACGGCCCCTCCGGAGGGGTCTCCGGCAGGGTTCCCGCGGGCGGGTCGCGGGTTCCTGCTCGGATCCGCTGGGTTCGCCCTGACTGCGAGCACAGGCAGCCGTGGGGGCTGCGGTCCGCCGGCCCGAGGGCTCTGCCCGCCGCGCTCCGCGCTCTGCCCTCTGCCCGCCGCGCACCTCGGAGCTCTGCTTGCCTAGCTTTCGCTCCTTCTGTTCCCGCCTCGGGGCTCGCCCTGCCCACCGCCTCAGCAGCTGCCTGTCTCCTCATTTCTCAGCGGGAGCCTCGTGGCCCAGCTCAGCTCTCCCGGCATAGCCCATGGCGGCAGCTGTGGTCCGACCCCTGCGCGGGGAGCCGCCAGGACCGCCCTCCGCGCGGGACTGTGGGCAGAGCAGTTGCCTTTTAAAGGACAGGCAGCAAGATGGAAGACTCGCACCCACCCAGTTAGCGGTGCAAAAAAGAAAAGGCGGCATACCTCAGCGGACGTGAAATCCACACCGGGCCATGCCGCTCTTTCGGGCCCCAGCCCCAGTCTGCCCGTGGGGCGTTGGCGCGGGAATTGGCAGGCCTGCTGGGTGCTGCCGGGCGGAGAGCACGGGCCGCAGGCAGCGCTGCCTCTTTCCCCGGGCTCACAGAGCCGTTTGGCCCGGAGGCGGGTCCCGCCGCTGACGTTCTCAGGGCAGGGCCTGGCACAGAGTGAGCGCTCAGGAAAGGGGACCCTCCGTTATTTAGAACAAAATAGGTCCTGGCCCGGGTTGGCCAGTCCATCAGAGAACAGCCGCTCCGAGGCAGCCTGGCTTGGGTGCGTGTTTTTTAAAAGTTCCACAGAGAATCCTGGGCATGAACCTGTGCGCTGCAGAGGGCAGCAGACGGACCAGCCAGGGGCCGACTCGGTGTCCCGCGCGCCCCTGGGCTCCAAGGCTGCACACAGGCCCCGAAACCATCGAGTCTGCGCCTTTCACACACGGGGAAGCGGAGCCGGCGGCCGGGGCAGTGTCTGGCTGGGGCAGGGCTAGAGGCCCGCCACCCGCCTCCCAGCGCCAGCGAGGGCGGGAGTCTCGGCCAAGGTCATCGGGCTCTTCATTCACTGTCACTTACATTTCATATTGATGCTCTTCTCCTTTCTTCAAGGGGCTGAATCCTGGGAAAGCTATTGCTGAAATCAAGAAGATGATGGCAACCTACAAAGAGAAGCAGGCTGCTGCCTGACTCTGCTGTGCGCAGCCTGCCTGCAGCCGGCTCAGAATGCAGCTGACCTCCGAGTTCCTTCAGAGGTCGTGGCTTCCCACAAGTACAGCA
This sequence comes from Hydropotes inermis, assembly GCA_020226075.1. Classification (NCBI taxonomy): domain Eukaryota; kingdom Metazoa; phylum Chordata; class Mammalia; order Artiodactyla; family Cervidae; genus Hydropotes; species Hydropotes inermis. The sequence goes on from CM035293.1 coordinate 53,945,207, forward strand.
TCTACAATAAACAGTCTAAGAAATAAATAAACGTTATTCTAGTTTATTAACAAAAGAAAGCAAGCCTGTTCCTTACACGTGTCGCGGCGGGAGGTGCAGGCGCCGTGAGGAGGGGCCCCGTCCTTGAAGGGGACCCTGCTCCAGAGCCGGGCCACGGGGCGTGCGTGGGCGCAGGCGCGGCACCGGTGCCGCAGGGCGGGGGCTCGCTCCCGGCTCTGCCGCTTGCCAGCTGGACGACCCCGGACACGGCATCTCTGCTGCCCCGTGTGCCCGTCTGGGAGGGGCTTCTCGGCCCCCGGAGCGCGGGCGCCTCCCTCCCTGGGCTCTCCGCAGGCTCTGGCCCATGGTGTGCAGCATCCCGGTTTCTACAGCTCCCAATATTAGAACTGCTTAAAACCACGTCTCGCCAAGCCTGTGTCTGTCTCATGGAGACAACATCACAGAGTCCCCAGCACAGCTGTGAACTCGTTCCACGGCGGCCCTCCAGAGGCCTCGGCCTCGGGAAGCGTGGACTCCCACCACGGCTGCGTGGCTCTGCTGCTGCCCCCAGAGTGGCAACGCTGAGAAAAAAGTGGCGGTGTGTCAGCTTGAAACTGGAAACCCCACCAGCTCACCAGCTTTCACATCCCCTGCTGACCGTTCACTTCTTTCCTCTAGAGCTTTGTCATCTCAGATGTGTGGAGTTCTTCATTCCCTTCAAAAATGAGGTACAAGATAGTAATAAGTTTCTGTTGTTTTTCCGCCTTGTGGTAAAATGCACATAACAAAATTACCACCTCAGCCATTTTTCAGTGGACGATTCAGTGGTATTCAGTATTCACATTATTGCACAGCCCTCTCCATCTCCAGAACTATTTTCATCTTGCAAAACTCAAACTCTGTTAAACTCTTAAAATTTCTCCTTCCATAGCGCCTAGCCACCATCATTCTACTTAGTATGTCTGTGACTTCGACTAGTCTACCTCATGTAAGTGTAATTAAATGGTGTTTGTCTTTCTTGTAACACCTTTCAGTTAGCATAAAGTTTTCCAGGTTCATTCCTGTTGCAGCAAGTGTCAGAATCCCCTTTTTTAAGACTGAAGAATCCCATTGTATGTACACAGCACATTTTATTTATCCAATAATCCGTTGATGTACATTTTGGTTGCTTCCATGTTTTAGCTACTGTGAACAACAGCAGCTTTCTACTTTTACCCCAGGATATTTGAGGTCCACGGTGCTACTAAAGATCTGTGTGTGTGTGTGTGTGTTTCTAATACACGTTCTGGTGCATTCACTCTGAGGAATACTCCAAGGCTGTTTTTTCAAGTTCTAGCACTGAGATTATCCTGGAAACAAAGGCTTCTTGTATCAGGAGGCTAAGAAAAATGTCTGACTCACTGAGAATGAAACTTAATGGGCATTTCTGGCTTAAATAGACAGTTTGGCCTTCCCTGGTGGTCCACTGGTTAATAATCGGCCAGCCGTGGGATGTCGCTGGTGGTCTAGTGGTTAAGACTGCCCTTCCAATGCAGGGGGCATGGGTTTGATCCCTGGTGGGGAGCTAAGATCGCACATGCCACACAAGAAATAAAATTCCCGCCTGCCAATGCTGGGAACACAATTTGGATCCCTGGTCCAGGAAGATCACAGACCGAGGGGCAGTCACACCCGGACTGAGCCTGTGTCCTAGAGCCCGCTCCCCGAGAGCCTGCGCCCCCAACCAAGGACGCCACCGCAGGGAGACCCCAGGCTCCTGCTACTAGAGGAAGCCCATGTACAGCGACAAAGACTGAGCCCACAAGTGAAAGGGGACCGTTCAAAGGCACTCGTCTGGTACCGCAAGAGGTGAGGGGCAAGGCCTGTCCCCTCTCTCCTAGGAGCCAAGGTCACCAAGAAAACAGGAGCATACATTAAATTATTAGAAATTTAGAAAACAGTCTTCGCCCTTCCGTTTGCTGTTGCTGTTGTTGAGTCACTTGTGTCCAGCTCTGCTACCCCATGGCTGCAGCACACCAGGCTCCTCTCCTTGGGACTCTCCAGGCAAGAGTACTAGAGTGGGCTGCCATTTCCTTCTGCAGGGGCTCTTCCTGATCCAGGGATCGAACCCCGGTCTCCTGCACTGCAGGCAGCTTCTTTACTGTCTGAGCCACCGGGGAAGCCCTAACATTAGCATCTCAGAATTGTGGACCACCTCAGTAAGACCACACAGTACACAGTCTTCAGATGTTCAAGCTCCAGGTTTGGAAGTGAGACCTGGAAAAATCTCTACAGCTTCCCTACCCCGGGCTGGGTGGCAGGAGGGCACAAACTGCCTTCCAGCTCTGTTCACACTTAACCGATCTCTGACAGCCTTGCAGGGAGGTCACATTCCTGGATAATTTGATTTTGCTTCTAATCTCTAGACCTGTAGGGAAAGATGGGTTTTCTCGGGACTAATTTAATGGCTTTAAAGATGAGTTCTGCGCCAGCCAGCTACTGACAAGCAGGGGAGCTGCCACTTCAAATCAGCTCCATCAGATGTCATTTGCGACCGCAGATCATTCTCTCACCCCATTTAAACTCGAGCTAAACTGGAATGTGTTATCGACTGATCACTTAATTCACTGCTTATTTCATCTTCAATTGGACTGCAGGCAAATGTTCTATTTTAAGTCACAAAGACTGTTCTAATAAAACTGCAGACTTGAACAAGGATGGTGTTTTGTCCTTCACGCCACTTCTGTGCCCTAATTGTGTCCAGATGATGTGCTTCCATTCACAAACAGGCACCCTGTGGAGTGCTTTGAGTTTCCCTAAGGGCTGAAGCCAGCCATCCCTTCTTACCCCGCCTTTTGGCAAGTTGTTGAACCTCTGAGCCTCTATTTTCCTATCTATAAAATGGGAATTAAGCCCATTCGCCTCTCGGAATTGTGGGTAAAGTCTCCATAAGAATAAATGTGGGGCTTCCCTGGTGGTCCTCTGGTTAAGAATCTGCCTTGCAGTGCAAAGGAGGCTGGTTCAGTCCCTGGTCCAGGAAGAGCCCGCATTCTGCAGGCCCCCGGGCACCATGACCGCCGAGCCTGCACGCCAGAGCCCTTGAGCTGCAACCGCTGAAGCCCACTGCCCCAGAGCCAGTGCTGGGCAGCAGAGAAGCCTGTGTACCGGCAACAGGGCCCAATACAGCCAAAAATAAACGAATAAGCATTTTTAAAAAGAAGAATAAATACGAGTTCTTACCATCCCCCCCAAAAAACGTTTGTGAGGTATGAATATGTTAATTGAATTGAGGAGGGGAAAACCCCTTCGCAATGTATAGCAAATCACCACATCATACACTTTATAAATATCTCACACTGCTTTCAGTTACATTTCAGTTATGCTGAAAAAAACTTTAAAAATAAATACCTAACACTTATGAGTTTAAAAAACTAACAATGTAAAAAAAAAGAAGCTTCTCGCTTGCAGTTGAGCAAATGCTCCGTAAACTCAATTAACTGGCTTGTCTCCTGTGGGGAAGATTGAGTCACATTTCCAAGGTGATTGGAATTGGGAATTCCTCGGTGGTTCGGCGGCTCAGACACCACCCTTTCACCGAGAAGGGCCCAGGTTAGACCCCTGGATTCAGGAACTGAGATCCTTCAAGGTTTGGGTGCCAGCAATAAGGGCTGTCACCGCTGGCACATTTCCAATGCGGCCAGAGGGGGAGACCCCCTTTGCAGAGGGGGGCTGTCTGCGCAAGGCTTCTCATCTTCTCCCCGCCCACGTCACAAGGATGGCTAGGTGCCAGGGGGCGTGCCACCGACATGGGGCAGGCAGGTCTTCTTCCCACCTCCTCCCTGCCGGGGAAACTGCAAGACAAACTGCTGAAACTCCCCTTTATCTGTCTAGACAGCAATCATCTTGTCATGGGGTTTGTCACTACATGAGAAAATCCCTTCTGTTGCAAAGATCTAGTGAAACTAGGGAAATGGAGAAGTTAGGCGATGCTCTATAGTAAACCAGGCCAGATTAGTGCACTCTCAAGTCTTCTGCCACTTGGCCTGCTACCTGAAAACTGGGTTTGCCTCTTGGGGAATGTCAAGCCAAAAGATCCGGATTAGGAAAGATTTATTCCTTGTAGAGAAAAGAGAACACCAGGGATCTATCTCCCCCAAAGCAGCATCTTCCCAAACAGCAACACTAGGGAAGTTTCAAGCTAAGGGTACATGCACACTCATGAAGGGGCTTGGGCAGTCAACAAATTCCAAGCTTTAGTTGATTGAAGTCACAAGGGTCGGAAAAGGTCGACGTCACGTTCCAGTTGATCTGATGGTTGAGCATTTCAGGCTAATCGTCACCACTGATACAGAACTGAGAGTCTTTACAAGTGATGTATTATCTTTGCTAGTGTTACTTCTCTTGCCAAATAACAATCCTTTATTCTTTTGTTCCCTTAAGGTCACTAATTGCTGAGACCTGGTCTAGGGCAAGCATCGTGGACAAGCTTTGATCACAGAACAGCTTGGGCCAGAAAGGTTTCTTTTTTGTCCAGAAAGTCATGCCTGATCTTCTTCCCCCAGGGCTCCCCTACGCCATCAGATTACAGAACCAGGTATATTATGTCCTTCCCGTGGGTCCCCAAGGGAGCAGCAGCCGCAGAAAGGAACCTCCTCCGTGGGTCCTGGCCCACAGACCGCCCGACGACCACAGGAAGAGCCACTTCCCCAAAGGTGACCCTGGGCAGATGCAGGGCCTCCTAGATCCTCTGCGGTTTGGAAGGAGGCCTCCTCCCATAAAGACTGTGAACCACATGGCAGGTGTGTCTCCTTCCCAGATGGCTCAGAGGTTGCAGTCTCTTAAATGCCAAGTAAAACTGAAAGAGTTAGTGGCTCAGTCGTGTACGGCTCTTTGTGACCCCGTGGACTGCAGCCCGCCAGGCTCCTCTGTCATGGAATTCTCCAGGCAAGAATACTGGAGCCGGTGGCCATTCCTTCCTTCAGGGAATCTTCCCAACCCAGGGATCGTACCCAGGTCTCCTGCATTGCAGGTGGAGTCTTTACCATCTGAGCCACCAGGGAAGCCCTAAAGAGCAGTATCAAAAATAAGGGACAAATCTTGAGATGCAGTCCCCAAGCCCTCTGCTTTTAGGAAGCTTTTAGTCCAGCACCAGGGTCTCATGAAAGCAGCTGGCTCCTGCCACCTCGTTTCCAGAGTTCATTTCACAGATGAGGAGAGAGGCTCAGAGAGGAAAGTGACTTTTTAAAGCTCTCAGAGTAGACACAGATGATGCGCATCCAAACCCATGTCTCCCCGGGGCCAGGCCCAGCCCTTTGCCACTGTACCACACAGTTTCCTGGTAGGGGCCTCTGAACAAGTCATTTATGCAAAACCAGCCATCCAGCCTGCCACAGAAATCAGGGTTCCCTGGTTAACTGGTCTGCACAGGCACCTACTAAGTTCTGAGGGAGGAAACGGGGGCTCAGAGGAGTCGGCTGCCCTCCCTGGAGCGTCTGCAGAAGAAAAGGGTCTTCTCACTTGAACCGAGGGAAGCCGCCCCCCCCCCCCCCCGGTGTCAGCCTGCTCCCCCAGCCCCAGCCGAGCAAACGACGCCACTGATGCCCACCTGCTCAGAGCAAACTCAGTGAGGAGAGGCACCTTTGATTCCACACCTGCACCTCCATCTCCCATTCATCAGCAAGTCCTGCCAACACTGCCCCCTTTATCAAACACATGGATGGAGTCTCCGGTACGTATCAGACACTGCCAAGGCCTTCCCTGCCTTCCGCTGGAGTCTCTCCCCGCACCAGTCCTCCTCATCACAGCTCTGTCTCCTTGCAGCCCTTTCCCCTTTAGGTTACTCAGGGGTTTTCCTCTGCTTGCCCCTGGCTGCTGCCCACGTCTGTTTGTTCACCCTTCTATTCCCAGCTCCGAGAGCAGCTCCTGGCATTGCAAAAATGCGTAATGATGCACTGGGCCCAGTTCTGGTCTCTATGTGATCCTTACTGGTTTGCCCTGGAGCCCGGGGTCTCTAATCCTTTGGAGATCCTTGGTCCAGAAGCCACCGACCCCCGGGTCAGGGGACACCATGTCTGAGCCTGTCACGAGGGGACAACGTGCTGACGCTGCATACAAGCCCGGAGCCCTGGTGCTTTTCGGGGGCTCCCTTGTTCCCACCTGTGCAGGCTTGTCTGCAGTCATGCTGTGAGGCTTCTGAGATCCAGGTTATGCCTCTATTTCTTTATGTTTAAATTCTCATCTATGTATTTTTGGCTGTGCTGTGTCTTGGCTGCTGCCCCAGGCCCCCTCTGGTTGCAGTGAGTGGGGCGTCTCTCTCGTTGCAGGGCGCAGGCCCCTCTACGGCGGCTTCTCTTGTTACAGAGCATGGGCTCTAGGCACACGGCTTTCAGTGGCTGCAACATGTAGGCTGAGTGGTTGTGTTGTGTGGGTTTGGCTGCTCCGAGACACGTGGGATCTTCCTGGACCAGGATCAAACCAGTGTCCCCTGGGCTGCGAGGCAGGTTCTTAACCACCGGACCGCCAGGGACGCCCCACCCCTGCCATTCCTCTGGCACATCAGAAGCATTCTGTGCGTCACTGCCGAGCCGCCCCGTGTGCACACACAGCTCTGCAGGGGCGTTTCTGAGCCTGTGAGGAAGGTGTGCCTTCTTCCTTTGACATTTATCCAGTGGTGCCAGATATTGTCCCAGGTGCTTTACATACTCTTCCTCTTGGAAGCCTCACAATAGTATCAAGCAGGTATTGCTCAGGTCAGACACCCTCCTAAAGTTCAATAAATGACTTCCCTGGTTGTCCAGTGGTTAAGACTTTGCCTTTCAACTTGGGCGGGGTGTGTGTTTCACCCCTGGGGGGGGGGGGGCTAAGCAGCATAAAACAAAAGCAACATTGTAACAAATTCAATAAAGACTTTAAAAATAGTCCACATCAACTGGAGCCCATTATACAGAGTGAAGTAAGCCAGAAAGATAAAGACCATTACAATATACTAACACATATATATGGAATTTAGAAAGATGTTAATGATAACCCTATATGCAGAACAGAAAAAGAGACACAGATGTATAGAACAGTCTTTTAGACTCTGTGGGAGAAGGCGAGGGTGGGATGTTTCAAGAAAACAGCATCGAAACATGTATATTATCTAGGGTGAAACAGATCACCAGCCCAGGTTGGATGCATGAGACAAGCGCTCGGACCTGGTGCACTGGGAAGACCTAGAGGGAGCGGGTGGAGAGGGAGGTGGGAGGAGGTATCGGGATGGGAACACATGTAAACCCATGGCTGAGTCATTTCAATGCATGACAAAATCCACTACAATATAAATAATAATAATAATAATAATAAATAGTCCACATCAAAAAATAAATAAATAAAATGTAACTAAGCTTTAAAAAGAAAAGAAACCTGAGACCCAGGCCCAGTGGCTTGCCCGAGTCAGAGCCTAGAGGGCGCGCGGCTCGAACCAGCGAGCCTTGAACCTGGGGGTGGCGGCCTGGTCCTACCTGTGTGTCTGCTGAGCTCAGGCTCCCAGGTGTGGGCGTCTGGTATTAAGCACCACCTGTGCGTGAGAGTCTGAGCCGTGTCCGCGTTCCGCGAGTCCGGCCTGCGTGTGTCTGAGGCTGCTTCCCCCCGGCCCTGCTCGCGAGTCTGGACGGGAGCGCAGGGCAGGGCTGCGCGCTCGCGCGTGCCTCTGAGGGCTAGTTCTCTGCGTGCGCCTGCGCTCAAGCGTCTGAGGGTCGTCCTGTCGGTCCCCGTCTTCCCCTCTCTGTGCGCCTCTGCCCCGGGATCCTCGCCTCTGTCTCCGGGCGCCCAGGCCCTGCGCGCGGCGGGGCCGGCTTGGACTACAAGTCCCGGCAGCCCGCGGGGCGCGTGG
>CM035293.1:53958037-53977522 GCA_020226075.1 Hydropotes inermis
GGCGCGGGGCGGGGCTCGCGGGGGGCGCAGACCCGACTGCGGCACGGTGGCCGCCGCTCCCTGTTCCCGGTCCTGCAGGTGCTGCGGGCGGCCCGGCTCCGCCGCGCCCCGGCTCCGCCGCGCCCCGCGCCCCCGGCCTTCCGCCTCGGCCCCTGCCGCAGGGCCTCGCGACGCCCGCGCCGGCGATGAGCGCCAGGAGCCGCCATGAGCGCAGGTGAGCGCGCCGCCGGGGCAGAAGGGACCCGGGCGCGGTCCACTGTCTTTGAGAGACCCCCACCGCGGGAGCGGCCCCCGGACACCTCCGCGCCGGGCCCCCCGACACCCCCGCGCCGAGCACCCCCCGCCCCGACTCCAGATCCCAGAGAGGCCGGGAGCCCGGGGTGGTGCCTTCCGAAAGGCCGGGCGGCTCAGCGCCCGGCGCCGCCGTGCTGGGGGTTAACCCGGGCGCGGGCCTCCGCGTGCGGAGACCGGCGTCCAGATGGGAGAGGCGTGGAGGGCGCTGCGTCCGGGCCTCTGAGCAGGTGTGCCTTTGGGCTGAATGAATGAATGGAGCTGGAGGAGCCAAGGATTCCTGAGTCTCTGGGCTGGAGTGCCCTGGGGTACAAATGTCACTTCAGGCCTCCAGAGGAAGCCTCAGTGCCCCCGTCCACGGCCACACCATCCAAGTCACCTGTCCAAAGCCGTGTGTCTGGAGACCACCTAATTTAAATCACGTCTGCTGCGAAGGGGACCAGTAGACTTCCGGTGTTTAGAGAGTGCTCATTTCCCAGCCGAGGGCCACCAACACCCAAGTATCCTCTCTGTAGCTTCAGACCCTTCAGGCCCCTCCCTTCCGTTTCCCACCTCACTCCCCCAGCCCCGACTCTAGAGTGCAGACCGGCTGAGGGACTGTGGCTCTTGGGCTCCAGATCCAAAGATCAGGGAGCCCCTGGCAGGTTGTCCCTGACTCAGCCTGGCCTGGGAGAGGAGCTCCCGGGCTGCAGAAGCTCAGCAAGGGAGGAGGCTGCCCTGGGCCTCCGCAGGGTCATCAGCAGGAAACCGATGCTTCCGCAGGAAACAAGAGGTTCCCAAATGGCTTTGACTCCAGCCCTCAGCTCTGCAGTGTTCGTGGCATTGCCGTGGGGCTGTGGAATCAGACTAGGTTCAAGTCTAGTCTTGACCACTCAGAGCTGTGTGACTTTGGACATGTTAATCAACCTCCCTGAGCCTCGTTGAAATGGGGATCCTAATCCTTACTTTCTGAGAGGTGGCTGTGAGGATGAACGGGAGGAATGTGTTCATTCAGACCCAACCATTTCCAGCTTCTCCCCTTTCAAGCTCTTGTGAGCCTGGGCAAGGGACCTTGAAGTTGTGCTCCTCAGTTTGCCCAGCTGTAAAATGGGATGATAACAGTCCCTCCCTCAGAGGGTTATGAGCATACTTTCACAAATGATTGGTTGCTGTTATTGAGAAAAGCAATGCCATCATTTGTGAAAGTATGCTCATCTCAAGCAGCTAGTGGTCCCGAAAGAGATCAGACACTGCCCTGACCTTCCTGTGCCATCCCTGGGGAGCCTGAGACTCGAGAAGATATAAACAAAGCCTCCTGAGTATTTTGACAGGTGTCCTGCAAAAGCGGGCCCTGGACTTGACCTTGCTGGGAATCTAGAGTGTTCCACAGATGTGACTTCCTCTTTCAAGCTGCCTTACTCCTTCCCTAGGTTGACTGGGAGAAGTGATGAGTGTGTGACAGACACAAGGAACAACTTCCAGAGGGAACATTGTTTAGGTCCTGGGGGAAGCGAGATGGTGAAGGCAGCTCCAGGTGGGCTCTAGAGGGGCCCTTCAAGACGAGGCTGGTCCCTCTGCACCTGCCAGCTGGGCCAGGGCGGGAGAGGGACTCAGTGACCCTTGCCCCATTGCTTCCCTGCCCTGTTATGTCGAGGTGTGCAGCCTTTCACTCATTTGTTCATTCAGTAGGTTCTAGGCGCTGTGAGCAGGAGCGGGTGACGCCTCTGCAGGCCTGACGCGCTGCTCTCAGCGGAGGTGGGAAGTGGGCAGAGAGGACTTTGGAGTAATGCCCTTTCCAGTTGTCAGACAAGTTGGTGGGCACCACGCTGCAGCCCCGTCCCCAGCCCGGCCACTGGCCTGGGGGCGTGGAGGCCGCGGAGTGGCTGCTGCGCACACAGCTGTGGGTTTTCAGACGGGTGGATGGGAGCGTGGAAGGGAGCCTGAGAAATGGGTCGGGGAGGAAGCCACACCTCCTTGGCAGAGGAGCCAGTGACACCCTCCTGCACAGGCCACGCTTCAGGAACTTGCAGGCCACGCTTCAGGAACTTCAAACACCCCCTGAAGTGTGCTGGCTTCCTCGGGCTACGATCCTGGAGACGGGGAAGCCAGAGAGGCTGAGGCCCTTGTGAAAGGTCACCAATGGGGACGGCAGTGATGGCAGGCATGGTGCTGCGGTTAAGAGCGGGACCCTGCGATCATACCGCCTGGATCACATCCCACCACCTGCTGGCTGCGTACCCTTTGGGCAACCTACTCCACCCCTCCGGGCCTCAGTTTCTTAATCTGTAAAATAGGGATAAAAGCAGTTCCCAGTTGACAGTGGTGAGGAATGAGTGAATCAAAGTGTGCCTGGCCTGTGGCAGCCCCCTTTGTTGTGGTGGTGGTTTTGGTTTTTTTTTTAACCTTGCAGCTTGCAGGGGATCTTAGTTCCCCAACCAGGGATTGAACCAGTGCCCTCTTCAGAGGAAGCACAGAGTTCTAACCCCTGGACCGCCAGGGAATTCCCCCTTAAAGTGCTCTTCCTCTTATACCCGCGGTCAGCCCTGAAGGGGAGAGACCACCTGCTTTGCCCCCTCAGGAAGCAGGTCTCCAGGGCTGGCAGGGGCTCTGATGGGAAGGCCAACGGGGACTGTGGTCTTTGAAGCAGGAACAGGAAAAGGGCTGAGCTTGCCGGGGGCCCAGGCCCCGAGAGCCGGGCCACCAGGCTGGACGGGTCCTGAGTGCCCAGTGTCCTGCGCCAGGGCGAGCCACCTGCTCCCCACCTGCAGCCACAGAGGCGCACAGACCCGCAGAGAGCGGCGGGCCGCCCGCAGAGGGCAGAGGACAGGCCCTTTGCTGTCCGCGCTGCCATCCGGACGGGCGGAAATGACGCCCTGACAAGCCTCCCTCAGAAGCCCACTGGGCCACAGCCAGGAAGCAAACAGGCCACTCCCGGGGGTCTCTGAGCCCCGGGGCGGAAGGCTGGCCAGGCCCAGGTGGCTGAGAGCTGCAGGCCTCGTGTGTGTGCGTCTGTGTGTCGCTGAGTGTGTGTCTGTGTGTGTCTCTGTGTCTGTGCCTCTGTGTGTATCTGTCTGTGTGTCTGTCTGTGTCTGTGTGTCTCTGTGTGTGCCTCTGTGTCTGTGTGTCTGTGTCTGTGTGCGTGTGTGTCTCCCTGTGTGTGTGTCTCTGTCTCTGTGTGTGTGTGTCTGTGTGTGTCTGTGTGTCTCTGTGTCTGTCTGTGTCTGTGTGTTTCTGTCTGTGTGTCTCTGTGTCTGTGTGTGTCTGTGTGTGTGTGTGTGTGTGTGTCTGTGTCTGTCTGTGTCTGTGTGTCTCTGTGTGTGTCTGTGTGTGTGTCTTTTTGTCTGTGTGTGTGTCTGTGTGTCTCTGTGTGTGTCTGTGTGTATTCCCCAGACTAGGCCCTTCCTGGAGCTGGTGGCGGCTCCATAGATTTCTGAGTCACCTAGTGGACGGGTGGATTGGCCATGGTGGAGCCTGGGTGTGTGTGGCTTTTGAGTCATCTTGTTGAGAGAGGCTTCAGGCAGCGCAGGCGTGTGCCAGGCCCTCTGATGGCGCCCACTGCCCCCAGAACACAGGATCCGGGCTATGACTTCCTGGCTCCGCCGTCGCTGGGGGCCTTTGTGGCTCAGCCTCAGTTCCCCCGTTTGTACGCACGGGAAAGATAAGCAGCTCCTCGTCGTGTTGCTGGAGAGTGAAAGGAGCTCATTCCTGCGGCAGGTTCAAGCCAGTCTTATCACCCGGGAGGTGCTTAATGGATGTTGGCAGTTCTGACTCTGGTCATTACCGTAGTAATTATTATCACCATCCTTAGGTGGAGACGTGGGGTCCGGAAGAGGAAAGAATAGACTGTCTGGTCTGATCTCATGGGCTTTAAAATCCTACCTAACATCTCTGAGTCTAACTTTCTTCTGTAAAAAGGGGGTAGTTACTGTGCTCACGTGGCAGGGTCACGGTGTTACCCACATAAGAAGCAACGGGAGCAGAGCTCACACCTTGTGGGTCCTTGGGAAATGCTGGCCCTCCTGGCTGCCTTGGGGGTTGGAGCACTGCAGAAACCTGAGTGTTTGGGGGCAGAGCCCCTGAGGGGCTGAGACTTGTGACGGGACCAGCTGCCTGGGACACCTTGGGTTTGTTGGCTGGGACCTTTAGCTCAGGCCTCTGCAGGGCTCTGTCTGGAGAGGTGGGGGAGGGAGCCCAGAAACTCAGCAGGCTGCTCCCCACCGCCCGGCTTCCCACCCCCCCGCAGTGAGCGCTTCCCGGGAAGCGTGCAGCTGCCCAGCACCACCGCCTTCATGCCCGCGGGTCTGGGAGGGGCTCGGGCATTGTCATGTCTTAACAGCTTCTCCAAGAGGTCTGGGGACCACAGTTGGAGAAACCCTGGCAGAGGCTGGGAGCCCTGAGTCCTACCCCTTCCAGGGCCCCAGATCGCCCCGTGTCTGCCCGCTCTGCTGGGGCCGTAGCCCTACAGTAAGGGACGCAGGAGAAGAATGATTTCTGCAGTAGAAATGCCCACCATTCTTCCCCGAGCCTCAGTTTACCCATCTTTACAATGGGCCCCTTCCTCACAGAAGGAAGCTGCCCGCTGTTCCTCTGGGCCTGGGGGCTTGCTCAGCTCATTCCCCCTCCAGCACACCCCCAGTGACGGGGTTCTTCCCTCCTCCCCCCTCATTTCACCCCCACGGTGAGGCTGCCCCCTTAACGTTTTATTGGTCCGGATTCTCAGCGTGAGTGGATTCTCACGGCCAGGCCTGTGCTGGGCGTGAAGGTTAATCAAGGATGAAGAGCCCTGTCCCTGCCCTTGGGGTGGAGACCAGGTGCCAAGTGGGGCGCAGCGCTCCCAGGAAGCCAGTGGCTGGATGTGTGGGTGCTGGCAAAGCCAGGCGGGCCTGGGGCCCTGACTCTGGGCCACAGCCAGTCAGAAATCAGCGAGGGCACAAGGAAGAAAGACGCTGGAGCGAGAGCCAGCAGGACGTGGAGAACAGAGCCAGGAAGACTCAAGTTGCTGGGTGTATCAGTGTAAGTCGTGTTTAATGGAGGAGGAGGAGCCCCCACCAAGGACGTTTCCCCTTCTGCCCACAGACAGCAGCCCGCTCGTGGGCAGCACGCCCGCCGGCTATGGGACCCTGACGGAGACATCTGCAGATCCCCTCAGCTCCTCAGCTTCATCCGTGGTACGTGGGCGGGGGAGGCAGGCGTGGGCGGGGAGGGTCCCCGGGGCAGTGGTTAAGCACTGGCCTGCAGCAGTGGGAGACGCGGGAGACGTGGGTTCGATCCCTGGGTCGGGAAGATCTCTCCCCCCCCCTCCCCCCGGAAAGGAAATGGCAGCCCGTTCCAGTGTTCTTGCCTGGGAAGTCTCACGGACAGAGGAGCCTGGCGGGCTGCAGTCGTGACCTGGGGGGTCTCAGAGAGTCGGATGTGACTGAACATGCGCGCACGTGGACAGGGAGGGGCGGGCGAGCTCCAGGTGGGGGTGGGGCAGCCCGCCCAGCCGCCCTGGCCTCGTCCCGCCGCGCAGAGGCTCAGCGGTTACTGTGGCAGTCCGTGGAGAGCCATCGGCTATCACGCCGTGGTCTGGATGCTGGCGGGGCTCCCATTGCTGCTGTTCCGGTGGAAGCCCCTGTGGGGGGTGCGGCTGCGGCTCCGGCCCTGCACCCTGGCCCGTGCCGAAACACTCGTCATCGAAACAAGAGACAGAGAGGTGAGTGGGAAGGGCAGGGTGAGCCTGGAACAGGTGGATGCTGGTGCGTCGGGCTCCGGGGTGCAGGACGCCTGGGTTCCCGGTGCAGCCTGGCTGCTGACATTCTGTGGGGCCTGACATGGGAGCATCTCCTCCCTAGACCTCAGCCTTCCCATCTGAGCAGTGGGCAGATGGGGCAGGGCAAGCGGTCCCCCAGATCCTTGATCCCTCCCTCCTCCAGCGGGGAACACCTGGCCATGGGGTGGGACCGGGGAGGGGAGTGATTGCTTCCTCGACCGACTCCATGCCGCCATGTTGCAGGATAGTTCGTGGCAGCTCTGTACGGTCCAAGTGCAGACGGAAGACATCTGTGCAGACAGGTGAGGCAGCCGCGTCCCCCTTCCAAGGAGCCCCGCTCCCACTATCCTCCCGTGAAGGCGCCGACCCGGGCTTCCCGTCCCAGGGTGGGGACAGGGTGGCTGGGGACAGGGGGGTGCTGGGCCTGCCCGGGGTCCACAGTAACCTCAGCCCCTCCGCAGCCTGCAGCCACCCCCACAGACACGGGCAGAGGACGGCCGGAGCCAGGCAGCCGTGGGGGCAGAGCTGGAGGACGCCTGGAAGGACACCGCGGGGCTCCACGGGCCCGAAGAGCCGGTGAGTGGACAGCAGGGCTCCGGACACGCCCTGCCCGTCCCGGGGCCAGTTTCACACCCTCTGCTATAAGAGCTGGCCTCCACTGTGCTCCAGGCACCTCTGGTTCTCCTAAGAGGCCAGGACTGGTCACCTTTCTTATTTTGAATTTAGTTTATTTTTTATTCATTTTTAAAAATTAATTATTGGCTGCGCTGGCCCTTAGTTCAGCACGCAGGATCTCTTCGAAGTTGCCTGACCAGGGATGGAGTCCCGGCTCCTGCGCTGAGACCGCGGGGTCCCAGGCATTGCAGCCGCAGGGAGCCCCCGCTGGATCACTCTTCGTTCCCACGCCCTCCCGTGCCCTGCCCGCTGCCCGCCCCCTCGTGCACTCCCCTGCCCCCAGCCCGACTCCGCCGCCCCGACGCGCACCCCTCTCTGTCCCCGCTCCAGCGAAGACTGCGCTACTACGTCTTCCGGGGCCAGCGCCACGTCTGGATGGAGACCCAGCAGGCCTTCCGCCAAGTCAGGTGCGCACCGCGGCTGCGCCGGGCCGGGGGCTGCCCCGCGTGGACTCCGCTCTCAGCTCCGGGCCTCGACCCCGCCACCCCGGGCAGCTCACGGAGCCCGTTAGGGCCCCGAGGTTTCTGTTTGTAAATAAGTCGTGAAGGGGATTCTGGCCTCGAGTCGGGGGTTTCGCTGCGGTTGTTTATTTCGGGCTGTCCTACGTCTTCGCCGCTGGGGGCGCTGTTTTCTAGTTAGGGCGGCGCCTTCTTTTGCAGCGGGAGGCCTGGTTGCCCCGGGGCACGTGGGGTCTTCCCTGACCAGGGCTAGAACCTGTTCTCTGCTTCGGCAGGAGGGCTCTCAACCACTGGGCCACCAAGGAAGCCCCATCCTAGGGCTGTTTGGAATGTAAAGCACGCGCTTGGGGTGCAAGGCTTGACGCAGCACCCGGCCCACGGTGGCAGCGCTGGACACGCACCTCCTGGCGTAGAGCGGGGTCTTGTAGCTGCTCTGCCACCTACTAAGGGCTTGAGAAACGCGAGCTCGCTTTGTGTCTGAGTTTGAGCCGAGAAGCAGACGGCAAGACAGGATTCAGGTGCAGGCAGTCTGAACGGTGGCGCCGGGAGATGCCGGGGACCGGAGGCGGGGAAGAGAAGGCAGCGTGGCCGGCTCGTCCTGGGCGCCCGGGCGCAGGCCTCGGGGGTCCCTTTAGCTAGTGACGCGCACACACCTCGGGTGCCCTCGCCCAAGGAGCAAACCGGGGGGCTGTCCCCGTCCTCTCCCGGCCGCCTCTGGTCGTGGAATACGCGACCTCAGGGATGATCCTGGCCTTCCTGGGCCCTGTGCGGAGCCTGCTCACGCAGCTGGGAGGGCCCTGAAGCCGCCACACGTGGTTGCAGTAGAAGGCAGCGCCGCCCAGGGCTGAGCGCCCCTCACGCGTGCGGATGCCCCAGGAGCCTCCGCTGGGAGAGAACAGTCACCGCCGTATTTGTGGCTCAGTCGGTGCCAGGAGCCGTCTGAGCAGTGTGCAGACCTTACCCCACTGACCCCACTCGCAGCCCCGGGCCGTGGTGCTGTCCCCGGCTCCGTCCCGCACGTGAACATCTGAGGCCAGAGAGGCTAAGTGACCTACCTCAGGCGGCATCTTTTTTTAAGAGTTGTTTTAACAAAATTTATGCCAACTTTATCTATCTATCTATCTATCTATCTATCTATCTATCTATCTATCTATGTATTTCAAAATCAGAGCGGCAGGCACACAAACTGTTAACGCAGGACTTGTAACAATGCTTAAAATATGTTATGCTGTTTTACTCATTCTGGCATTGATGTCAGTAAATAATAGCGGCACTAAATGTCCCTGAACAATAGCAGCTGTTGTCCCTGCTGAGTATTTTCATCATCTCTCATTGTTTTTCTTGGGTGACAGGGTTTGAGGCCCAATCAGAGGAACAAAGGGGAAAGTTAGGGCTTCCCTGGTGGCTCAGGCAGTAAAGAATCTGCCTGCAATGAAGGAGACCAGGGTTCGACCCCTGGGTGGGGAAGATCGCCTGGAGGAGGGCATGGCAACCCACTCCAGTGTTCTTGGACAGAGGAGCCCGGCGGACTGCCATCCACGGGGTGGCAAAGAGTCAGGCATGACTGAGCGACTGACACGCACTTCTTTCAAGCCCAGAGTTAGTGTGGGATGCACTTTCTCCAGGGGGCTGGGGTGGAAGAGGTGGTCCAGGAGCAGGGGGACTCAGCCCCCGCCGCCCACTCAAGCCCCCCTCCCCTCCACCAGCCTACTGGACCACAGCCGCACCTGTGATGACCTCCGCCGCTCCAGCGCTGGCCTCAGCCTGCAGGACCACGCCGTGAGGTGGGAGCTGCCTGAGGGCTGGGCCTCTGTCTTGCACCCTGGGGTGTAGCCTGCTTCCAGTGTCCTGCCTTCCCTGGCCTCAGTCTCCCCAGCTATGAAGTGGGGCGCTCCATCCCCGCTGGAGGGCCCAGCTGCCCGCCTCCCATCTGACGGCTCTGCCACCTATCTACAGGAAGGCCGTCTATGGCCCCAACGTGATCAGCGTCCCGGTCAAGTCCTACCCCCAGCTGTTGGTGGATGAGGTAGGGCTGTCCCGGCCTCGCCCCAGCTCTGGCCCTGTGTGACCTGGACCAGGGGCTTGCTGTATCTGGGTCCCTTAGCAGAGGCAGGTCCTGCCTGCTGTCCTCTTCTCCACAGTGGAGATGACTCAGGGATGACTCCCGGTTGGCTCAGGGAGAGGGATCGGAAGTTCTGGTCCAAGCTGGGCTCAGAGACCACGACACACCACATGGCCGGGGCTCCCGCTTTGCTGAGAGCCAGGCTCCAGCGCCTGGGTCCTTGCATGCATTGCCCACCTTCCTGCTCCCATAGCCTCATGGCAGAGACACTTTTCACACGCGAGGAACTGGAGCTTCCATCTGGGGGAGTCAGGGGCAGGGTCACACGGGACGGAGAGAAGCCGGTGCCCGACACACCCGGAGTATGGGCTGACACGGCCCTTGAGCCGGGGCGGATGCCGGCGAGACGGGGAGGCCCGGACCCCTGCCTAGTGCAGGCCATCAGCCGCGCGGGGCGTCAGGCAGAGACTGAGCCCTCCGCGCCCCGGCGCCCCTGCGGAGCTGCCCTCACGCTTCTGTGACAGGCGGACGGTGTGCGTGGTGGGGGCCTGGCCTGCAGACCTGTGTCCCCTTAGAGCAGGGAGTCGGGGCGGGACGGACCAGGAGCGGGTCTGCCTTCCGTCCTTCGGGGCCGTCAGTCCCTCCGCTCCGGGGCACAGGAGGCCCCACCCGGTGCTGGTCACCCCCGGGGAGCCCTGGGCCCTGACGCTGCCTCCCCACCCCCCAGGCACTGAACCCCTACTATGGGTTCCAGGCCTTCAGCATCGCGCTGTGGCTGGCCGACCACTACTACTGGTACGCCCTCTGCATCCTGCTCGTCTCCGCTGTCTCCATCTGCCTGTCCGTCTACAGGACCAGAAAGGTGGGTGGGTGGGGTGGCAGGGACGGGGCAGGCGTCCCCGGGACCTCCGCCCACCCGCGCCCTGCTGTCCGCCTGCCCACAGCAAAGCCAGACCCTGAGGGACATGGTCCAGCTGTCTGTACGGGTGTGCGTGTGCAGGCCTGGGGGAGGTAAGAAGCCGGGGAGGAGGGAGGCTGGGGGAGGCGAGACAGGAAGGGGAGGAGGCTGGGGGAGGGGAGGAGGCAGTGGCCCCCCCCATCCCTGCTGACCCCCAGCTTGCCCGCAGAGGAGTGGGTGGACTCCAGCGAGCTGGTGCCCGGAGACTGCCTGGTGCTGCCCCAGGAGGGTGGCCTTATGCCCTGTGATGCGGCCCTGGTGGCTGGCGAGTGCGTGGTCAACGAGAGCTCCCTGACAGGTCAGTCCCTGCCCCGGGCGCTGCCCCCCACCCTGGCCGCTGAGCTCCTCTGCCTTTCAGAACCGTCTTAGCTGGAGCTCTCTTCCCCTTTGCTCTCAGGTAACCGTCCTGACCTCACCGCTTCCCGCCCCACAGACCCTGGGGCAGGCCCTGCTGCCTCCAGGCAGCCGCTTGGGGCTGGAGTCAATCTCTTTGGTGGTTTGAGTTACATGAGTAACACAGCTGGTTACAGTGACCCCAGTGGACAGACAGCAGTGCCTTCCCCAACCCTGGCCCCCCAGCTTTTCCCAGCTCCCTCGAGAGATGGTTCCTGGGCCGAGACTGCCTTGCTGTGCCTGTGTCTCTGTGCGCTCCGGGCCTCAGTGTTCCTCTCTGTAAAATGGGGGCAGTGAGTCCTTCACACGCAGTTAGAAGAGCTGAATGAGGCCCAGGGCTTCCGTAACTGTTCTCTGCTTAGGGCTCCGTCTGGTTGGTGGGGCGGCTGCCTGGGCCTCATGCCATGTACTCCCCAGGGGAGAGCGTCCCAGTGCTGAAGACGGCCCTGCCCGAGGGCCCGGTGCCCTACCTCCAGGAGGCCCACCGGCGGCACACGCTCTTCTGCGGGACCCTCATCTTGCAGGCCCGGGCCTTCGTAGGACCCCACGTCCTGGCGGTGGTGACGCAGACAGGTGCGAGGTGGGGACTCGGGCAGGGACGCCAGGGTCAGCAGCCGGGAGAGAGGGGACACAGAGCCGGGGGGCGGCTGGGCGCAGCGGGCGGGACCTTGGCGAGAAGGAAGGAGCCCCTATGGGAGAGAGCAGCCCTGTGCCCGCCAGGAGGCCCCTGCCGCGTGGGAAGGGGTCCCACTGTCACCAGATTGGACTTCTTTTCAGCCAGAGCTGCAATCTGGATGTGAAGTAAACCACCCAGCTTGTAGGTGGTGTTACTGATTCTGTGTCGAGTGAACCTGTGAGGTCTGGGCAGGAGCTGTGGGTCCCCAGCTGGGCGATCACTGATCCCAGAGCTGCGGGAGGTGTGGGGGCGGGCCAGGTGACCCCTCCTGGCCTTCGCTTCCCCTCCCAGGGTTCTGCACAGCCAAGGGGGGCCTGGTGAGCTCCATCCTGCACCCCCGGCCGCTGAGCTTCAAGTTCTATAAGCACAGCATGAAGTTTGTGGCCGCCCTCTCGGTCGTGGGTGAGTGGCCCCCACCCCCGCCCTGCAGGGGCCCACAGCCCGGCCTGGCCCTGCTGAGCCCCTCCTTCCTCCCTAGCTCTGCTCGGCACCGTCTACAGCGTTGTTACCCTCCTCCGCAGCCAGGTGAGCCTGGGGGGCTCTGGGGGGACCCACGGCCCAGTCAGGCCGGCCCTCGGCCCTGACAGCGCCTCCCGCCAGGTGCCCCTGGGTGAGATCGTGATCCGGGCCCTGGATGTGGTGACCGTGGCCGTGCCGCCCGCCCTGCCGGCTGCCATGACCATGTGCACGCTCTACGCCCAGAGCCGGCTGGAGAGCCACGGCGTCTTCTGCATCCACCCCCCGCGCATCAACCTGGGCGGCAAGCTCCGGCTGGTATGTTTTGACAAGGTAGGGGCCGCGGGGATGCCGACGTCACGGCCGGGCCCCCCACACACCCCTCACCCCACAGCACTGACCAAGGGCCTGCTGAACCCAGGTCCCCGCTGTCAGCCCGTGGCCTCTGCTATGAGCCGGCCCCCAGCCTGTGTCCTGGGCGGGAGACACTCAGAGGCGCCCTCCACCCTCAGCTCCACCTGTGTTGTGCTCACGTTCTGAAACGCAAAATGTCTGAAATCACCTAATTTGCTTGAAGACTGCTGAGGGCCTACTGGGTACCCAGTGTGCGTGCTAAGTCGCTTCAGTCGTGTCCAACTCTGTGTGACCCCACAGACCATAGCCCGCCAGGCTCCTCTGTCCATGGGATTCTCCAGGCAAGAACACTGGAGCAGGTTGCCATGCCCTCCTCCAGGGGATCTTCCCCACCCAGGGATTGAACCTGTGTCTCTTCTGTCTCCTGCATTGGCAGGCGGGTTCTTTACCAATAGTGCCATCTGGGAAGCCCCTGGGTACCTAGGGCTGCTGGCAACACGGGGGATCTGGCAATCAGCCCCTCAGAAATGTGCCCGCCACCAGGATGAGCGAAGCAGGGACCATGGAGAGCTGCAGATGACGATGGGCTTTAGGGAGGGAAGAGAGGGGTACATGGGAGGAGGCAGCGGGGGGACGCCCTTAGAGAGAGGGCAGTCGAGTCCCGCAGTGACCTTCGAGGGGTGGCCCCCACCGCGATGAGAGCGGGGCTGGCCCGGCGGAGGGGGGACGCCGCGTGGCGCCTGGCTCCTTGGAGGACAGACCGGGAACCAGTGATGGCACGAGGCCCACAGAGGCCTGGCTGATCGAAGGCTCGCAGGCTGCGCACTGTCTGCGCAGGTTGTTTTTGGCTGTGGTGAGTCCCTGCCGCCGCGCTCTCTCATTGCAGCGAGCGGGCCGCTCTTTTGCGGGGTGCAGGCTTCTCGTTGTGGGGCGTCTCCCGTCTCAGGCGCCTTTCTGCGTGGTGTCCCCTGCCGCAGGGCATGCTCAGTACTTGTGCCGCACGAGCTTCGTGGCCCGCGCCGTGTAGGACCCGGGATCAAGCTTGTGTCCCCGCGCTGGCAGGCGGGTTCTTATCGCTGCAGCCCCAGGGAAGCCCCGGGTGTTACGTTAACTGAAAGAGTGGAGCGTGCTCAGATCGCAGAGTGCCCAGGCTCGTGAAAGGGCCAGTGTGGAACTGAGTCACTGAAGCGCGGTGTGGGAAATGCAGGAATCTTTTCACCCCATTCACCCATTCATTCATTCCTTCATCTCCCTGGGAGCCGGGCACAGCCAGGCCCTCTGGTGCCACAGTGGACAAGTGGCAAGGTATAAAGAGGCTGTGGGTGGGCGCCCCGAGGAAGCAGGCTCCCTGGAGGGAATGATGCCAGAGAAGCCCCGGGGCTTGGGAGGCATCTTGGCCCAGGGACCTGCTTCACCAAAGGCCCGGAAGCTCGGAGACCTCTTCTGGCTCCAGCCCTGGCTCCTGGGGCTCCCAGGGCCCCCCCAGTGGCGACGCGGGCACCCAGTGCAGCAGGATAGCTCACCTAGGACTCGCCACTGACCTGCCCGCTTGCGCCCTGCAGACAGGTACCCTCACTGAGGACGGCTTGGACGTGATGGGTGTGGTGCCCCTGCAGCGGCGGGAGTTCCTGCCGCTGGTCTTGGAGCCCCGCCGCCTGCCCGTGGGGCCCCTGCTCCGGGCACTGGCCACCTGCCACACCCTCAGCCGGCTGGGGGACACCCTGGTGGGCGACCCCATGGACCTCAAGATGGTGGAGTCGACTGGCTGGGTGAGGAGCCCAAGCAGGTCCGCCCCCGCCTCTGGGTACCTGGACCTTCCCTGAGCCCCCCTGGTCTCCACTGTGGGACTCCCAGGGGGTCTCTCTCTCACCCCCCACCAAGAGCAGCAGAGGCCACGGCCTGTGCCGACTCCGTGCCAGCGCTTTGCTGCAGGGGCCTCATCTGGGGGGGTGGGGAGCTTAAGGGCTGCCTCGCCAGGAGGAAATGGGGAGGTTTGAAATAATGTGTCCAAGATCACCAAGTGAAAGTGAAAGTGAAGTCACTCAGTTGTGTCTGACTGCGACCCCGTGGACTGTAGCCCACCAGGCTCCTCCGTCCATGGGATTCTCCAGGCAAGAATACTGGAGTGGGCTGCCATTTCCTTCGCCAGGGGATCTTCCCGACCCAGGGATTGAACCCAGGTCTCCTGCATTGCAGGCAGACACTTTAACCTCTGAGCCGCCAGGGAAGCCCCAAGGTCACCAACCGGCTTGTAAATGGCAAAGCCAGAGTTTGAACTCAGGCCCTTCCAACTCCAGAACCCACATTTGTGATGTCTGTTCCATCCAATCTCCCATCAAGGAAGTCCTCCACGGGTCTAACCGGGGCCTCTCCTACTGCCTCTTTCCCGGGCCCAAGGGTTGGCTGCCCCAGGCCAAGCCAGCATCCGGCCCCTTGATGCTCGCATCCCCTGTCTGCCTCCCAGGTCCTGGAGGAGGGGCCAACTGCAGACGCGACATGTGGGACCCAGGTTTTGGCTGTGATGAAACCCCCGCCCCAGGAGCCCCACCTGCAGGGCATGGTGAGTCTCGGGGGCGCCCGTGGGGCGTAGGGGTGTGGGGGCCCACCGGTCGGTCCTCAGCTGCCCTCTGGCCCTGCAGGAGCCCCCGGCACCGGTCAGCATCCTTGGCCGCTTCCCCTTCCTATCGGCGCTGCAGCGCATGAGCGTGGTGGTGGCCTGGCCTGGCGCCGCCCAGCCCGAGGCCTGCGTCAAGGGCTCTCCTGAGCTGGTGGCCAGCCTCTGCAACCCCGCGACAGGTGAAGGGGCCCCGGGCTGCAGGTTGGTGGGCGCCCAGCCCCTGCCCCCACCCCGCCCCCTGACCCGCCCGTCCCCCAGCAGTGCCTGCTGACTTCGCTCCGAGGCTGCAGAGCTACACCGCTGCAGGCTACCGCGTGGTGGCCCTCGCTGGCAAGCCGCTGCCCGTCACGGCCAGCCTGGAAGCCGTTCAGCAACTGCCCAGGTGGGAACCACGCTCCCGCCTCGCGCGTGCAGGGCCAGGCCCGGTGCCCTGTGGGGGCTGGGGAGGCACGTGGCCCGCGGCCTCTGACCCGGGCCTGCCTCCCAGGGACTTGGTGGAGCAGGAGCTGAGTTTCCTGGGGCTGCTGGTCATGCGGAATCTGCTGAAGCCGCAGACGCCGGGCGTCATCCAGGCTCTGCGCAACACCCGCATCCGCACCGTCATGGTGACAGGTAGGTACTGCTGGCGGGGCGGGCCCTGAGAGGGCAGGGTGCCCGGCGTCTGCTGCGGGGCATCTCTGCTGGGCTCCTGCTCCTGGTCTGGTCCTCTTCAGACATTTCCAGTATCCTCACGGTTCCCTCCGAGGGATAGTTGTCACCCCAGCTGATGGAGGACGGAGGCGAGGCTGGGCAGGAGTGGCAGCCGGGCACCCACCCGCTGGGTGAGCGCCTCTGAGGGCAGAAGGGCAGGTCAGCCCGGATGGCCTCCCGGTTCTTGGAGGAAGAAAGACCCCAGCCAGGGCGACACGGAAGGGCTCAGTGGGTTTGGGTCCTCCAGCCCCTGCACAAAGAGATACACATGCATGCACGCACACAGAGACAGACAGACACACACACACAGAGACCCACAGACACACACACGAGTACACACAGACATGTACACCCACACACATACAGACACACACAGACATGTACACACACGTACACACACAGACACAGACACATGCACACAGACACACGCAGATACCCACACACACGTGTACACACAGACACAGACATGTACACACACGTACACACACATACACACAGAGACATACACATGTACACAGACACAGACACACAGAAGGGCTCAACAGGTCTGAGTCCTTTCCTTGTCCTCCCGCCCCTACACACGTACACACACGCACAGACAGATACGCACACACAGGCACACATGTGCACAGACATACATGTGTACAGACACACAGACACATACACACACAGAAGGGCTCAACAGGTTTGAGTCCTTTCCTTGTCCTCCCGCCCCTACACACACACAGACACACACACACCTGCACGCTCTTCCTAGCAGAGTCCCACAGCATTAAATAGTATATGTGGAACTCGAACCCAGGCTCCCCACTTTCTCCTAAGACCAGTTTTAAAACTTAACTAGTTTGCTTATTGGCTGCACTGGGTCTTTGTTTCTGTCTCAGGGGGACACGGAGGGCTCAACAGGTTTGTGTCCTTTCCCTCGTAGTCCCGCCCCTCCACACACACACACTCCTCCCAGCAGACCCCACAGCATTAAATAGTACGTGTGGAACAGGAACCCACGCCCCCACTTTCCCCTGAGACCACCCTGAATGTCTGCTGGCCCACGTCCTGGCTGCGCATCGTTTCTGGGTCTGTGTCCGGCTCTCTCTGGCTGCAGCGAGCAGGGCGGCTCTCGCTGCGGTGCGCGGGCTCCTGTAGCTCCTCCGCGGAGCACACGCTCTGGGAGCCCGCGCTCCAGTGGTGGCCGCGCTGGGCTCAGAGGTCGCAGCTCTCAGGCCTCAGGACATGGGCTTCTGTGGTTGCGGCGCATGGGCTCGGTTGCCCCATGGCGCGTGGAACCTTCACAGACAAAGGGTCAAACCCATGACCCTGCGTTGGGAGGCAGATTCTTAGCCACTAGACCACCAGGGAAGCCCTCTCCTAGGCCCTAAGGAGACCCAGGTTCAGAGACCTTGGCACCTGGCCTGAGCTCGCTCAGCCAGTCCTAGTGGACGGAGTCCGTCCAGCCTCAGTTTTCCCAGCTATACACACGTCAGGGTTAGGATGGCCCCCCAATGGCAGCTGGACCCTGACCCTGCCCCGTACCCTCAGGGGACAACCTGCAGACGGCGGTCACCGTGGCCCAGGGCTGCGGCATGGTGGGCCCCCGGGAGCACCTGGTTATCGTCCATGCCGCTCCCCCCGAGCGGGGCCAGCCTGCCTCCCTTGAGCTCCAGCCAGTGGAGTCCTCCACAGCCACGAATGGGGCCCAGGTGAGGCTGACCCCGAGTTCCAGCCACAGCCCCCCACGCCCCCACCCTTGCGTCACCTGCCCCAGGCCCTAGCTCTCAAGGGGGCAGGGGGCACTGAGCTGAGCTTCCTGGGCCCCCAGGATCCTGACCAGGCCGCCAGCTACACCATGGAGCCAGACCCCCGGTCCAGCCACCTGGCCCTGAGCGGGTCCAGCTTCGAGGTCCTTGTGAAGCACTTCCCCAAGCTGCTGCCCAAGGTAGGGCCGCCCCGGGGTCCCCCGGCCACCCCACCCCCCGCCGGCTCAGACGCCTCCTCTGGGCTGCCTCAGCCCCTCCCACCTCCCTGTGCCCCCAGGTGTTGGTCCAGGGCACCGTCTTTGCCCGCATGGCGCCCGAGCAGAAGACAGAGCTGGTGTGTGAACTGCAGAAGCTCCAGTGAGTGCTTGCGGGTGGGCTGAAGGGGGCGGCTGGCCTGCGGGCCCTGGGTCCATCCTGCTAACAGGCACCCAGCCCTTGGTATCTGCAGGGGACGGATTCTAAGAGTCCCTGCAGATACCGAAACGCACAGGTGCTCGAGCCCCTTTCGTAAAATGGCCTAGTACTCTCCGCCCTCTGTGTCCGTGAGCTCAGGCCCCGCAGACACTGTAACTAAACCTGTTCGCTGGGGCACACGGCGCACCATTCCCGCGCGTTTCCCAGGCACCCTGCGGGCGGGGGTTGCAGCCAGCCCCCTGCTCTGCGTGCAGGCCCCGGGGTGGGGCGTCGTGTCCCAGCCACGGAGGCCCCTGTGGGCCCAGAGCTGGCGGGTGAGCCGGGCCGCCCACCCTCCGGTCCCACCAGGTACTGTGTGGGCATGTGCGGGGATGGCGCCAACGACTGCGGGGCGCTGAAGGCGGCGGATGTGGGCATCTCGCTCTCCCAGGCCGAGGCCTCGGTGGTCTCGCCCTTCACCTCGAGTGTGGCCAGCATCGAGTGTGTGCCCATGGTCATCAGGTAAGGCCGGCCGGGCGCCGGCAGGGGCCGGGGGGTGCTGGGCGGGGCCTGGACCGCCCTCACCCATGCCCGCTCCCCAGGGAAGGCCGTTGCTCCCTGGACGCGTCGTTCAGCGTCTTCAAGTACATGGCCCTGTACAGCCTGACCCAGTTCGTGTCCGTGCTCGTCCTCTACACGGTGAGCGCCTCCTGGGCCCGCGGCCGGGGGCGGGGAGCCGGCAGGTTCCGGAATAGCCACCGTGGCCGCAGAGCCTGCCCTAGCCCCGGGGCGTGGGCACCGTGGGTCTCAGAGGCGAGGATTGTCTGAGATGGTGAAAGCGCTGAGCTCCTGGTGCACAGTAGGTCCTCAGAAACCAGAGCAGCTGTCCTGGGCTCACATTACCACCCCCACCCCACTCCCTGGGAGCTTCCACCTGCAGGGAGACTAAGGCAGAGCCTGGGCTGGGGTGAAGGAGGAGGCGGCCTCTCTCCCACGGAGCGACCTTTCCCCACGTGCCCTGACCCGGACCTCAGCTGTGCCCCCAGCATCCTGCCGGCGGGCCTCGTCCCCTCTCTGCTGGGAGCACACACTGCGCACCCGGCAGAAGCAGGTGGCGCCACGGGCAGCGGAGGCCTCGCGCCGGCTTCTGCCTCGTGTCCACCCACGGCCTTGGGAGGGTGGGAGCTCTGAGCCTTCCAGGACCGCCTTCAAGCTGGGTGCTCCCATCAGACAGAGGCCGCCCAGGTCAGCGTGCACGCCTTCCCCAGGCCCGCAAGGGGCTCCGGAGAGGCAGGGCGCCAGAAGACCTCCCCCAGCAGAGCTTTTCAGGGCAGGGTGGGTCCTCGCAGCAGCCTGGTAGCTGTCCTGCCTCCTCCCCGCCGGCAGGTCAACACCAACCTGGGCGACCTGCAGTTCCTGGCCGTGGACCTGGCCATCACCACCACGGCGGCCGTGCTCATGAGCCGCACGGGGCCGGCGCGGGCTCTGGGGCGGGCGCGGCCGCCCGGGGCCCTGCTGAGCGGGCCGGTGCTCGGCAGCCTGCTGCTGCAGCTGGCCTTGGTGGCCGGCGTGCAGCTGGGGGGCTTCTTCCTGGCCGCAGCCCAGCCCTGGTGAGTAGTGGGAGCCGGTCCGCGTCCCCCTGCGGCCCATCCCCCTCCCCACGTTCCCTCACCCCGGGCGCTGTGCCCCCAGGTTCGTGCCCCTGAACAGGACCGTGCCCGCACCAGACAACCTGCCCAACTACGAGAACACGGTGGTCTTCTCCCTGTCCAGCTTCCAGTACCTCATCCTGGCCGCCGCCGTGTCCAAGGGGGCGCCCTTCCGCCGGCCTCTGTACACCAACGGTGCTGCTGCGCTGGGGCACGCGCTGGGCAGGGACGTGCTGGATGAAGGCGGAGGGGGGATGCACTGGATGAAGGGGGACCGCATTGGACGGCGGGGGGACGCACTGGACGGGGGGTGCGCTGGATGGGGGGC
>CM035293.1:53992133-54037488 GCA_020226075.1 Hydropotes inermis
CCTGCTTCTGCAGCGAGCCCGCCCGCTCCTGCAGGGCCTGTGCCTGCGTCTCCCGGCCGCTCAGGCCCAGCTGGCTGCGCCGCAGCTCCCCCTCAAGCGCACGCCGCTGCAGCTCCAGCTTCACGCCGCGGCTCTCGGACGCATCCAGCACCTCCTTCAGACGCCGCTTGTCGCTCTCCAGCTTCGCCTCGTTGGCCTTCATCTTGCTGAGCTTCTCCTGGGGGTGGGGAGGGTGATGGCAGACCACCCATGCTCCCCGCATCCCTCAGGGCCCATGGAGAAAGCGAGGGTCGGCCCGGAAGGGGCCGGTCCAACCACTCGCCGTGGGATCAGAGGTCAGCCCCTGGCTCCCCTGGGGCTTCAGTGCCTCCCCGGTTCACGGGGTCACTCGGGGACCCCAGGGCGCTTTCTAGCTCCACCCGAGTCTCACGGTCCGTGTGGCTCAGGCTCAGCCTCCCTCCCTGCACATCCAGGGAGCCCACACAGCAGTGGAGGGTGGGGCTGTAAAAGTGCAGACTCCAGGGCCTCCCTGCTCCACACCATGGCTCCCTAGAGAGCGGCCCAGAGCTGCCCGGTGGGCAGGGGCCCAGGGTCCCCCCTGGGTTGTAGGGGATGGTGGTCTTCCCCACCCTAGGCAGGGTGAGCTGTTGAAGGGGCCTGGGGGTTGGGGACAGTGTAGGAAGACAGACCAGAGTCCCATTCCTGTTGCCATTCCAGAGCCGGGCAGGTCACGGGGGTGCTCTGACTGCATGCCCCCGGGTCCGGCCCCCCGTCCACGGGCTCGAGCCCCAGCCCTGCCGTGTCTGGGCCCCACCACCCCGCGCTGGCTCCCGCCCAGCTTTGTTCCTGGCCGCCTCCCGCGCCCCTGCGGCTGGGCCCGCGGCCAGAGCTGGAGCCGCAGACACAACAAGCCAGCTCAAGCTCGGCCTGCAGCCAGTCAGGGGGCGGGCTGCGGGGGCAGGCAGGAGGGCTGGGGGATCTGTGCCTGCAAGAAGGGCTCAAGGCTCCAGCAGCCTGATCATCGGCACCAGGACCTGTGTGTCCTGCCCCAGACACACACACACACACATACACACACACAGATACACAGACATCCCCAAACACACATAAACCGCCAGAACAGCCCTGGTGCGACTACAGAGGCAAAGGAAACAGATGTCCTGTGAGCACCATCTGCGCGTTCACCGTGTACATGCACAGTCTCTAGGAGAGAATCACTAGTCTCCCCCTTTCCTAGATGAGAAAACTGAAAATCACATGGTGAGGCAAGAACTTGAACCCATGTCTGTCAGCTGTAAATGCCCAGACCCTTTCTTCTACAGACTAATGACTTCAGTATGAAACCAGACAACAAAATCTGAACGTGCTTTTGGAGAAAGTCACAAGCTGATGTGCTGAGAGACCCATACAGACAGGAGAGACACACACGGGAGCGCGCACAGATACCTATGCGCAGGAGCACTCAGACACCCACACATGGGATCCCTCACAGACATCCACACACAGGCGCACTCACGACTTCCATGCACGGGAGCACTCACAGACCCATACACACGGGAGCACTCACACCCATGCACGGGAGCACCCAGACACCCATGCATGGGAGCGCTCACACACATCCATGCACGGGAGCGCTCGCAGGCACACCCAAGCCCCCCGTGCCCCCCTGCCTACCTGGCTGGCCTGGAGTTCGCTCTCCGTGGCCTGCAGGCTCCTCTCCAGGGCGGCCACGCGGTCCAGCACCGCCCGGTGCTCCCGCTCAGCGCGTCGCGAGTTCTCTTCCTGCTGCACCAGTTCGGCCTGCGCCCCGCTCAGCCGCCCGTCCACACTGCGGCGGGCTGTGGCCCCACCCGGCCCGTCAGGCTCGGCCGAGACCTGAGCCATCCGAGCCCTGGGGTGGGTGTGTCTGGACGTGAGGCACCCCCCCCCAGAAGGGTCCCCAGGAGGAGACTGTCTCCCGCCTCCATGTGAAGAGTGTGAGACCGAGGCGAGGACACCGGGGTAGACCCACCTTCCTCGCTCTCGACCACAGCCTTCTCCAGCTGCCGGGCCCGCGAGGCTGCACCATCCCGTGAGGCTGCCGTCTCAGCCAGCTGCTGTCTCAGGGCGCTCGTCTGGATGCGAAGCTCGTCCTGCAGCCCGGGTCGGGCGGGGAGGAGACCCGGCTCTGGCTGGCAGCCCCACGTGGGGCCCTGGCCGCGGCCCCCTCCGCAGCCCCTCGCCCCTCACCCGCTCTCGCTGGGCGGCCCGCAGCTCCTCCACGAACCCCTGCAGGGCGCCCCGCACCGCTTCCGGGTCCAGGTCTGCAGGCCCCGGGGAGACGGCCGCTCCTGGGGAGCGCGGCTGGGACCCGGGGCCGTGTTCCACAGGGTTGGGGCTGAGCCCTTCCACGCTTCCTAGAGGAGGAGACACGCTGGGGGACACAGGGGCCACGGCCTCTGCTGTCCGCGTGGTGTCTGCACAGTCCCAGCGCATCGTGCCTGCTGTGCCCCGCCGCCCCGTGAGCTCCCCGTGGCACCGGCTGGGTCCGCTCACCCTCTCACTTCACCTTCAATCAGCACTCACAACCCTCAAAATCACGCCCCTGTCCTGGCCATCCCCTACTGCTCGCCCTAGCATCCATCTCTCTCCTTATAACCGGGCCAGCTGATACCACCCACAGCTCCCAGGCTCCCACATTCCTCCTTACAAAGGCTCTAGGGTCTCTGTACATGCTATCATTCTCTTCTCTCCCCAAGGCTTCTCTGGCCCACTCCTTTAGGCCTCAATGTAAAGACCACTCCTCAGAGGCCTCCCTGACCCCAGCCTTGGGTTGCGGTGAGCTCCTCCCCACCTCGCGGGGGTCCAGTGTCTGCCCCCAACCCAGACCACAAGCACCATGAAAGCTGCATCCCAGGGCCCAGGCTCTGGGTTCACACTGCCTCACTTCAGTACCTCCCTACACTGACTGCTTAGGGGTTCCCTGGCGGCTCAGATGGTAAAGCATCTGCCTTACCAGTGCAGGAGCCTCAGGTTCAATCCCTGGGTCAGGGCAATCTCCTGGAGATGGGAATGGGAACCCCCTCCAGTATTTGTGCCTGGAGAATTCTATGGACAGAGGAGCCTGGAGGGCTACTGCCCACGGGATCGCAGAGTCGGACACAACTGAGCGACTAACACACACATTCCGAGTGCTCACAATGGGCCAGACGCTGGACCGATGCTTTCCCTACATCACCTCATTTCATCCTCACAGTAATTCCCTGAGAGGTAAGGGCCAATCTCCCCCCTTCACAGGCTGCACAGGCTCAGAGTGGATTCTGTCAGTTCAGTTGCTCAGTTGGGTCCGACTCTTTGCGACCCCATGGACTGCAGCACACCAGGCTTCCCTGTCCATCATCAACTCCCGGAGCTTGCTCAAACTCATGTCCATCGAGTTGATGATGCCCTCCAACCATCTCATCCTCTGTCGTCCCCTCCTCCTCCTCCTGCCTTCAATCTTTCCCAGCATCAAGGTCTTTTTCAATGAGTCAGTTCTTCGCATCAGGTGGCCAAAGTATTGGGAGTTTCAGCTTCAACATCAGTCCCCTTCCAATGAATATTCAGGACTGATTTCCTTTAGGATGGACTGGTTTGATCTCCTTGCAGTCCAAGGGACTCTTAAGAGTCTTCTCCAGCACCACAGTTCAAAAGCATCAATTCTTTGGCGCTCAGCTTTCTCTGTGGTCCAACTCTCACATCCATACATGACCACTGGAAAAACCATAGCTTTGACTAGATGGACCTTTGTCGACAAAGTAACATCTCTGCTTTTTAATATGCTGTCTAGATTGTTCATAGTTTTTCTTCCAAGGAGCAAGCATCTTTTAATTTCATGGCTGCAGTCACCATCTGCAGTGATTTTGGAGCCCCCAAAAATAAAGTCAGCCACTGTCTCCACTGTTTCCCGATAAGTGATGGGACCAGATGCCATGATCTTAGTTTTCTGAATGTTGAGTTTTAAGCCAACTTTTTCACTCTCCTCTTTCACTTTCATCAAGAGGCTCTTCAGGCCCTC
Organism: Hydropotes inermis; assembly: GCA_020226075.1. Taxonomy (NCBI): domain Eukaryota; kingdom Metazoa; phylum Chordata; class Mammalia; order Artiodactyla; family Cervidae; genus Hydropotes; species Hydropotes inermis. The sequence continues at coordinate 53,996,170 of CM035293.1, forward strand.
TTTGCTTTCTGCCATAATGGTGGCATCATCTGTATATCTGAGGTTATTGATATGTCTCCTGGCAACCTTGATTCCAGCTTGTGCTTCATCCAGCCCAGCATTTTGCATGATGTACTCTGAATATAAATCAACAGGGTGACAATATCCAGCCTTGCTGTACTCCTCTCCCAATATGGAACCAGTCCATTTTTCCATGTCTGGTTCTAACTGTTGTTTCTTGACCTGAATGCAGATTTCTCAGGAGGCAGGTTAGGTGGTCTGGTATTCCCATCTCTTTCAGAATTTTCCACTGTTTATTGTGATCCACACAAAGGCTTTGGCACAGTCAATAAAGCAGAAGTAGATGATTTTCTGGAACTCTCTTGCTTTTCCAATGATCAACAGATGTTGGCAATTTGATCCCGGGTTCCTCTGCCTTTTCGAAATCCAGCTTGAACATCTGGAAGTTCTCGGTTCATGTACTGTTGAAGCCTGGCTTGGAGAATTTTGAGCGTTACCTTGCTAGCGTGTGAGATGAGTGCCAATTGCATAGTAGTTTGAGCATTCTTTGGCATTGCCTTTCTTTGGGACTGGAATGAAAACTGACCTTTTCCAGTCCTGTGTCCACTGCTGAGTTTTCCAAATTTGCTGGCATATTGAGTGCAGCACTTTCACAGCATCATCTTTTAGGTTTTGAAATAGCTCAACTGGAATTCCATCACCTCTACTAGCTTTGTTCATAGTGATGCTTCCTAAGGCCCACTTCACTTTGCATTCCAGGATGTCTGGCTCTAGTTGAGTGATCACACCATCGTGGTTATCTGGGTCATTAAGATCTTTTTTCTATAGTTCTTCTGGGTATCCTTGCCACCTTTTCTTAAGTGATTTGCTTGGCCTCAAAGCTTGGAAGATCCAGGGCTGAGACTGGAATGCAGGTGCCCACATCTCCCTGCAGAAAAACAAACTCTGCTTGGAAGATGATGGGCAGTGAAGAGGACGGAGGGGAGGGCGGACAGAAAGAGGACGGCACCTAGCGGTCAACATGGGAACTGCAGGATGAGGAGTCCGCCTGCCCTCAGCATCCTCCAGTCTCTGCCTGCTGCTGCTGCTGTCGCTTCAGCCGTGTCCGACTCTGTGCGACCCCATCGTCAGCAGCCCACCAGGCTCCCCATCCCTGGGATTCTCCAGGCAAGAACACTGGAGTGGGCTGCCATTTCCTTCTCCAATGCATGGAAGTGACAAGTGATCTGCCTAGTGACACCCAAGCCGCCCTGTAGCTTCCACACAAACCCCTGAGCCCCCACTGTTGCCTCATCTTTAACAAGCACTTTCTTACTTTTTTGCCACACTGCACGGTCTGCAGGAGCTCCGTGCCTGGCCAGAGGTCAAACCCCTGCCCGCAGAAGCAGAGCGCTCACTAGTGGACAGCCAGGGAATCCCCCCCCCCCACTTTTATTGTGACAAGATAAACACAAAACATGCCTTTCTGACCACCTTTAAGTGGCGTTAATTGTATTCACACTGTTTATGTGAACATCACCATTATCTGTTTCTACATCCTTTCCATCACCCCTATTATGCACTGCATCCCCTCAAAATCCATATGCTGGAGTCCTAACCGCCACACCTTAGAATGGGACCTTATTTGTCATGAGTTAAGATTAGGTGTCATGTCCAACTCTTTGTGACCCCATGGATTGTAGCCCACCAGGCTCCTCTGTCCATGGAATTCTCCAGGCAAGAATACTCGGGTGGGTTGCCATTCCCTTCTCCAGAGGATCTTCCAGACCCAGGAATGGAACCCGCATCTCCCACACCGCAGGCAAATTCTTTATTGCCTGAACCACCAGGGGAGCCCCACACTGGAGGAGGGTGGACCCTAATCCAATATGATTGGCGTCCTAACAGAAGGGGACATTTGGGGGACTTCACTGGGAATCCAGTGGCTAGGACTCCATGCTCCCAATGCAGGGGGCCTGGGTTAGATCCCTGGTCAGAGAACTAGATCCCACAGGTTGCCACTGAGAGCTCACACGCTGGAACGAAGACCTGGCACAGCCACAAAGGGGGGGCTTGGACACACCCTCAAGGAGACCCCACATGAAGACCGGGATATGCTGCTGCCGTCAAGAAGCTACCAGGAGCTCAGAGCCTGGAGCAAATTCTTCCCTAACTCTGCAAAGGAAGGATGGCCCTGTCAACACCCAGACCTTGCATTTCTGGCCTCCAGACCCACGAGACATGAATTCCCCTTGTTTAAGCCACTCAGTTGGGGCTGCTCTGTTACAGTAGCCCTAGCAGACAAATACAACCGCAAACTCTAAAACCAGCGAGCAGTAACTCCTAATCCTCCCTTCCCCACACCTCTGGAAATCTCTAAATTCTCTCTCCATGAATGTCTGTTCTAAATATTTTCTATGGGTAGAATTATATTTGTTCTTTTTTTCTTTTTTTTTTGGTCAAATGGCTTATGGGATCTTAGGCCCTTCACTAGGGATTGAACTCATGCCCCCTGCAGTGAAAGTGCTGAGTCTTAACTGGATCCCCAGGGAAGTCCTTGTATTTGTCCTTTTGTGACCAGCTTATTTCACTTAATATAATGCTATTAAAGTTCATCCACCTTGCAGCACAGATCAAGATGGCCCTCTTTCTTAAGGCTGAATAAACTCCATTGTATTCAAATACTACATTATGAATTCACCTGCTCATGCCCACTTTGAAATGCTGCACAATATCTATTCAAGTGCCTCTTTTCAATTCTCTTGGGTATATACCTAGGGGTGGAATTGTTGAGTCATATGGTAATTGGGCTCCAAAATCACTGCAGTGACTGCAGTCATGAAATTAAAAGATGCTTGCTCCTTGGAAGGAAAACTATCACAAACCCAGACAAAGCATTAAAAAGCAGAGGCATCACTTTGCTAACAAAGGTCTGCATAGTCAAAGCTATGTTTTTTTCCAGTAGCCATAAACACATGTGAGAGTTGGACCATATAGAAGGCTGAGCACTGAAAAATTAATGCTTTTGAACTGTGGTGTTGGAGAAGACTCTTGAGAGTCCCCTGGACTGAAAGAAGATCAAACCAGTCAATCCTAAAGGAAATCAACCCTGAATATTCATTGGAAGGACTGATGCTGAAGCTCCAATACTTTGGCCACCTGATGCAAAGAGCCGACTCATTGGTAAAAACTCTCATGCTGGGAAGGATTGAAGGCAAAAGGAGAAGGGGACAGCAGAGGATGAGATGGTTAGATAGCATCACTAACTCAATGGACATGAATTGGAGCAAACTCCGGGAGATAACGGAGGACAGAGTCTGGTGCGCTGAAGTCCCCGGGGTCACCAAGAGTCAGACATGACTTAGCAACTGAGCAACAATGACAACAAATAGTAATTCTGATGTTTAGTTGCTTGAGGAACTGCCAAACTATTTTTTCACAGTGGCTGCACTATTTTACATTCCAACCAACAATATCCCTTGACTTTTTCCTTACCTATTTTCTTGCCCTAGGAGTCAAGGTGAGGCTGGGGTTAGGCTGAGACAAGAGGAGGGCTTCCCGAAAGGCTGCCTACACCCCTGAAGTGCAGTGCTGACTTTCCCAGCGTCACCCCCTGGGCCTTGGGAGCAGATGGCAGGTGGAAGGATCTCTTCTGAAGTTCCTGGAAGGGGGTTGGGCTGAGTGTGTATCTTTCTAGGGTAGACATAGTGGCCACAGGCCAAAGCGGAGGAGTGGGTGGCCGTGATGGGAGAAGGAAGAGGATGAGGACCTGGTGGAGAGGGGGCAGGAGTCAATTATAGAGGACAGAGACACAGACCCAGAGGAGTCAAGGACGTTAAGATGCAGCACTCTCAGCAACTATGGAAAATAGTATGGAAGGTCTTCAAAAAATTAAAAATAGAGTTTCCATATGACCCAGCAATCCCACTCCTGGGCATCTACCCAGACAAAAACATAATTCAAAACGATACACGCACCCGTGTTCTCAGCGGCACTATTCACAGTATTAAGACACGGAAGCAACCCAAATGCTCATCAACAGATGAATGGATAAAGATGCAGTACATGTATACAATGAGCTACTACCCGGTCATGGAAGAGAATAAAATAATGCCATTGGGAGCAACATGCATGTACCTAGAGATTATCATGCTAAGTGAAGTCAGTCAGAAAGAGAAAGACAGATACCATATGATTTCACTTATATGTGGAATCTAACACATGGCATAGGGACGCCGAGGACGGCCCAGTGGCTGAGACTCCGCACCCCCAGCATAGGGAGCCAGAGCTCCGTCCCTGCTCAGGGGGCTCTCCCAGCTAACCTAACACCCAGCGTCCAAAGACGAAGACGGACGGTCCTGCACGCCACAACTCAGCCTGAGTACAGCCAAGTGAATAAATGTGTTTAAAGATATATGGCACAAATAAACTCTTATGAAACAGAAACAGGGTCACAAAAATGACTAACAAACCTGTGGATGCCAAGGGGGAGATGGTTAGGACAGTGATAACCTGGGAGTTTGGCATTATCAGATACGAGCTATTTTATACAGAATAGATAAACAGGAACTATACTCAATATTCTGTAATAAACCATGACAAAAAAGAATATTTTAAAATATACATAAAGTGAAGTGGAAGTCTCTCAGTTGTGTCTGACTCTTTGCAACCCCATGGACGTATACAGTCCACGGAGTTCTCCAGGCCAGAATACTGACATGGGAGCCTTTCCCTTCTCCAGGGGATCTTCCCAACCTGGGGATGGAACCCAGGTCTCCTGCACTCCACACGGATTATTTACCAGCTGAGCCACCAGGGGAGCCCAAGAATACAGGAGTGGGTAGCCTTTCCCTCCTCCAGGGGATCTTCCCAACCCAGGAAGCGAACCGGTATCTCTTGCACTGCAGGCGGATTCTTTACCAATTGAGCCATTGAGGAGGCCCACTTACATCCATATAAGTGAATCACATCACTCTACATCCAAAATGACATTGCAAATCAACTATGGTTCAATTTAAAAAAAAAAATGCACCTTCCACTTCCTCTAAAAAGCAGCAATCAATCCACGTGTGCCCGGTTGCCTCCGTGAGGGAGCGGGGCTGAGATGCACTCAGGGGACGAGGCCCCAGCTAAGGGGCCTGAAGGTGATTTGGACCCCAGGTGGGCAGGCTCAGCGAGGCCATCAGAACCAGCTGCAGGGCAGGATCATCAGAGGTGCAGCCCAGCCCAGGGTGCCTCGTGGCAGGACAGAGCTAGGCCTGGAGGCGGACGAGGGGCGGAGACCCTGCAAGGCCCGCCTGCCGATCCCCACCTCCGTTCTCACCTCCCGCAGGCGCACCCCGGGCGGGGGAGCCAGCCACCGGCCCCCCGAGCCCCAGGCCCCGGCGCAGGGCCGAGCGCAGGCTGGCAAGCTGGGCCTCTGCCACGCGCCGCTGCGCCTCCACGCGGGCCCGCTCGGCCTCCAGGCCCTGAGCCCGGCCCTCGGCTGTGCTGAGTCGCAGCCCCAGGTCCGCGGCCTCAGCCCGGGTGGCCTCCAGCTTGAGTCCCAGGCTGCGGGCGTGGTCCAGCTGCTGCTTCCGGGCACCGCGCGCCTCCTCCAGAGAGCCCAGCAGGTCTCGCTCCCGGGCCCGGAACTCGCCTTCTTGTTCCTGCAGCTTCCGCTGGGCCCCCTGGAGCTGGAGTGGGGACAAGGCCCGGGAGCAGGGGTCAGCAAGGCCACCCCTCAACCGACACCCAGCCTCCCAGGTCCGGCCTGGAGCCCACGGGCCCAAAAGTAGGGTACGCAGCACATGTGGTCTCCACCCAAGCCGGAGATGCGCAAACGTCGTGGGAATATGGAAGGAAACGGTGAGCGTTTGTTTTCTCTCTTCCTTCTCTGTATGTGCCTTGCAGTGTACACCGTTTATTACTAATAAACTAACAGCTAAGGTCTGCACAGATAGGACTTACTAGTGCCAGGCACTAAGTACTCCCCCCCCACCTAGAAAATCAAGTCTCATTACCACTATGAATCATCTCCATTTTACAGATGAGGAAACTGAGACACAGGGCAGTTACGTACCTTGCTCAAGGCCACAATGCTAGAAAACCGAGAGCGAGGATTCAAAGTCAGGCACCCTGGCTCCAGAGCCTTTTCCCTTAACCGCTGGACCAGGGCCTCTCAGTGCATGGAATTCACCAACAAATCACACGATGACAGGGGGTGCTGAAAAAACTCTCTACCAGCCATGTGCATGATGCCATACCCGACACATGCCTCTGGGTCAGAGAATGAGTCGACCTCTCACTCACTGCCCTTAGTTTCACCGAGACGCCTCCTGGACGCCAAGACCTGCGCCAGGTGGTGTGCACGCCCTGCTGAGCCAACCCCTATCCTATAGCTGCTCTAAAGCACAGAGAGGTTGAGTGACTTAGTCAAGGTCACACAGTAGATTCAGTGCCAGAAAAGAGTGGAAAGAGTGTCGGCTTTGGAGTCAGACAGACATGGGTGGCTCTGTGACCTTGGGTAAGTTCCTTTGATCTCTCTGAGCCTTGGTATCCGGTTCTCTCTAAACTGGGGCTAATTATACCTACTTCATGAGGCTGCTGGGAGAACCAAACAAGTTTCTGTCCACAAAGCTCTCCTCACCCCTGCTACCCAGTTCCTATAGTTATTATTGTCATTATTATACTTGGGGAAGAATCCCAAGGAGTGGGGATCAGGGACCAGTCCTAAAGCATGGCCTCTCAGCATGACTCCAGCAGGGACTCTCCTGGTGGTCCAGTATTAAGACTCTGTCTGTACTGTAGGGGGCACGGTTCAATCCCTGGTCGAGGAACTAAGACCCCACATGCCAAGCAGTGTGGCCAAAAAAAGATTCCACTATCGGAGTCCCCCACGCCTTCTGACTGCCCCGAGGGTCCTCCCGTCCAGGCTGCCTGCCCACTGCCTGGTTACCTCCTGCCGCAGGGCCTCCAGGCTGGCCTCGCCCCGCAGCAACTTCTGTCGCAGGCCCAGGGCCTCCCGTCTGCCCTCCTTCTCTGCCCGCTCGCCCAGCGCCAGGCGGCCCTGTAGCTCCAGCAGCTCTCGGCCCAGCCTGGCGTTCTCGCTGTCCAGCATCTTCATCTGGGAGAAAGAGTGGGCACAGGCAGGAGCAAGGACCCTTCCCAGCACCCGCGCTCCCTTGGAGCCCAGGGTGCCCGTGAGTGCCACAAGCTCCAGCGGCAGTCCTCCAGCTCTGCCCCAGTACCTGCCCGGCCTAAACCTGGCAGAGGGGACTCGGGACCCCCTGCTCTGGAGACCACGGCCGCGAGTGCTCAGTGTCAGACTCTCTGCAGCCCTGTGGACTGCAGCCCACCAGGCTCCTCTGTCCATGGGATTCTCTGGGCGAGAACACTGGAGCGGCTGCCATTTTCTCCTCCAGGGGATCTTCCCCACCCAGGATGGAACCCACAGCTCTTACACCTCTTGCATTGGCAGGCAGATTCCTTAGCACTGAATCACCTAGGAAGCTCTAGGGATACATACGCTGAACACAACCCTAATCCACTGGAAGCCCGTGCCTGGTAACTGCAGCCAGGCCAGGCACCTGGGCACCAGTGAGCTCAGCGTACCACCTAATCACAGCTACCTACCACGGAGAGCCGGGGCAGGGAGTGCTGAGCCCCTCGGAGTTCTGCAGGGCCGGGACTCTAGGTCATCTTTCACCTCCACAATGACGCCTAGCTTTTATGGGGTGTCTACCACAAGTCCAGCCCTGTTCTAAGTACTTTGGGCATGTGAACTCATTAATACAGGATAGCTACTAACATTATCCCTCTTTAACAGACAAGACAATGAAAGCTCAGAGAGGTGAAGCGACTTGCCCAAAGTCACACAGCCCACAAGCAGCACGCTGGGATTTGATCTCAGACAAGTAGAATCAAAGGGATGTTTCTAGCCCCCTATTTCCCCAGGAGCAGGTGGGGATGAGGCCTACATACCCTGAAGCACTGTAGCAAAGGGAACTTGAAAACGTGCTATGGCACACAAAACCCAGCAAGAGCCTGGCACACAGATGTGAGCTCCCTTCAGAGATTCCTGGGGTTTCCCAGGGCTTCAGCCTGACAGGAGGGGCCTGGGTAGAGGGGCGCACTGGTGGAGGGTGGGCAGGATCTGTTATTCAGGCTGTAGTGTCTCTGGGGGAGGCAGAGCCTGGGTGCCAAAGGGGGCTGTTTCCTGTCCTGCTGGCCTTCTAGAGAGGGGAAGCTGAGCCCTCAGTGCCCAGGGCAGTGCCCGGCATACAGTGGGCACTTGGTAAGTGCTTGCTGCTATTGGTGGCCTCGGAGGTCATCTAGTTCAGAGCTCTGCAAACTGCAGGCCAAGATTCCACAGGCCAAATTCCACTAGTCACCTGTTTTTGTAACGGTTTGAGCTAAAGATGGTCTGTATGTTTTTAAGTAGTTAAAAATGACTCATTGTTACATGGTTGAAAGAAAAGCAAAAGAAAAATATTTCTGACACATGAAAAGTATATAAAATTAAAATTTCAATGTCCACAGGCAAAGTTTTAATGGAACACACTCCACTCATGTAGGCACCATCCAGGCCAGCCTTCTCCCTGTGATGGCAGAGTAGAGTAGTCGTGACAGAGACAGGCCCAGGAACCTGGAGATATTTACTGTTGGGCGCTTTACAAGAAAAGGTTTGCCAGCTCCTGACCTAGTTCATGGGATCTGCACCTCCGGCTGTTCACAGATCCTTTTGAGAACTGGCTAGGAGCCCCAGACCTAATCTTTGGAGATACATGAGCAAATGTGTACACAAATGTACACACACACACACAGTTTCAGGGTTTGAGGACTCCTCAAAGACCATCCATTAATGCCAAGGACAGGTAACAGGCCTTGTTACAGTTCAAGCCCTTGGTTTTAAATACGTGAGGGGCCTCGGCTCCAGGAAGCGGTGCGGTGGACTCGGGGCGCAGAGCAAGTGCCAGCGGGGGGATGGGGGCGGGGGGGAGGGTGCAGAGCAAGTGCCGGCGGGGGGCGGGGGAGGGCTGTACCTGACGCCGGAGCTCCTGCAGCTCCCGCCGGGCCTCCAGCCGCGAGCGCTCGACCTCCTGCAGCCCGGCCCGCAACTCCCCGGCCTCCCTGCCCACAGCCACCCGGGCCTCCTCCAAGAGCGCCAGCTTCTGCTCCTTGTCCTCGTTGGCAAGTTTCAGGCTGGAGGGGGCAGAGGGCAGAGGTGGCCCCAGGTCCTGGGGAGGGAACCCTGAGTGACCCTATTCAGCAGCCCTTCTGCCTAGTTTCTGGAGGGGCTCTGGGAGCCTCCTGCCTACAGGTGCCCAGTGCCACCTGCCAAGCGGTCCTCCCCTGGGCCGGGCCCTCCAGGGACGGGGAGCAGGCCCTTGTCGGGGAGAGGTGGACCAGCAACGCACACTGGTCTCCAGGACGATGCCGGCAGGTGGGGCCAGGGTCTGGACGCCCCCCACTGGCCACCACTACTCCCCTTCCTGCAGGGAAGGAAAATCACCTCAAACGAATCAAGTCTGAGCTTGGTCTGAGGGCAGGGACACCCCACCTGTACAATTTCCCCAAAACCCTGGGGGTGGAGGGATGCGGTTGAGGAGCGTGAGGGGCGGGGGCCGGGGAAGGGTGGGGCGGGCGGCTGCGGCCCACCTGACCCGCTCGCTCTCCGCTGCCTTCAGGGCCATGCGCAGCTCCTCGTTGGAGCGCCGCAGGGCCTCACGCTCCCTGGCGCCCTCACTCAGGCTGCGCCGCAGCTCACTCGCCTCCTGGCGCTGGGCCTCGCGGCCGTCCTGGCCCTCCCGCACCTTGCGCTGTGCCTCCAGCAACTCCCGCCGCAGCCCGCTGCGCGCCTCCTCCAGCAGGCGCACCTGGGTCCGGAGCTCTTCTGCCTGTGAGGACAGCGGGTGTCCACGGCCGGGGGACAGGCCCCCATGGGCTGAGTGGGAGCCCGCCCATCCCTGTCTCCCTGGGTACAGGGCGCCAGCCCCATCCCTCTGCTGCAATTGGGCCTGCAGGTGAGCAGGTTATGATCTGGGGCAAAGCATGCTGGAGTCAAGGGTGCTCTGGCCTGAAAGAACCATCAATCAGGGCTTCCCTGGTGGCTCAGATGGTGAAGAGTCTGCCCGCAATGCGGGAGACCTGGGTTTGATCCCTGTGTCAGGAGGAGCCCCTGGAAAGCACCACGGCTGCCCACTCCAGGACTCTTGGTGGAGAATTCCATGGGCAGAGGGGCCTGGTGGTCTACAGTCCCTGGGGTTGTAAAGTCAGACACAACTGAGTAACTAATACTGCTACTACCTAATCATCCATCAAGAGCACCCTGCGGGACTTCTGTGGTGATCCAGTGGCTAAGACTCCACACTTCCCCTGCAGAGGGCACGGGTGTGATCCCCGGGTGGAGAAGTTGCCACATCCGTGCAACACAGCCCCCCAAAAAGATCGGCCATCCTATAGATCAACCTTAACACGTTATTGACCAAAGATGTATTAATACAACTTTTGTTACCTGGATACATTGACCAAAGACGTTTCAATATTCACTTACAAATTGCTGGCCACAGGCATTAGTTTCTGCAAAAATCCCCTGGTCAGTAATGAGTTAAGAAGGCGGGAACCCCACTAACCTTTCTGTGAGAGCTCAAACTCCACATATACACAGCAGGCTGTTAATAAATGTTTGCTGCTTCCCGTTCTGCCTTCATTTTACTCTCAAGGGCACCTTCTGGGGCCCCCAGCGGCCTCAGTTGTGCTGCGGCGGAGCGGTGAGCAGACGGGCAGGCGGCTCACCTCGCGCAGGCAGGACTCCCGCTGGCGGCCAAGGTCCCCGGCCTGCTCCCGCAGCCTCTTCACCTCCTCGGCGTGGGCCGCAGAGGCCTCCTCCAGCTGGGCCCGCAGGTCCCGCAGCTCGGACGTCAGAGCATTCACGGTGCTCTAGGACCGATGGCGCCTCAGACTTGGCACTGTGGTGTCCGCCCCGCCCCTGTGCCCGCCAGCCTGCCCCTGACTACAGCTGGGCCAGCGGGGCACTCTGCCCACTGTCGGCTCCCAGGGCAGCCCCGCACACCGGTCCATCAGGCCCTCTGCGATCTCCCGACACCAGTCAGGTGCTCTGCACGCAGCTCGTCTCCCTCAGACTAGGGGTTCACAGGGCCCAGCTGTGCCCTCTCCCCCAGTGGGGACCCCCAAGGAAGGGTGACGCCTCCCGCACAGCCTGGAAGCTGCCACAGGGCACAGTCACGCCTCCAAGCGCCGACCCCCACCTCCGCCAATACCCCGCCCCACGGGCCACGCCCCAACCCGAACCCCTCCCCGCCTGGGCCCCGCCCTACCCGGTCCTGCTCCTGGCGGCTCTGGGCGTCCCGCTTCTGTCGCTCCATCTCCAGGGAGACGGCAGCGAGGCTGTGCTGCGTCCCCATCAGCTTCTCGGACAACGCCGTCTTCTCGGACTCCTTCAGGGACAGGGCCTGGGGAGAGGCGGGAGCAAAGGGCTCAGGGCCCTGGGAGGTCCTCCGCGATGCTCGGGCCTTACCCCCCACTGCCCTGGGAACGGTTCCCGGGGGAGCGTGGGGCCTGACCAGGCCACCGCAGGTGGAGCCAGGGCCACGGTGCAGCCCCAGGAAAGAGCTGCTGCACTGTTGTTATGACAGCGGTAATAACCTGCACACGGACAGAACTTGGAGATCGCACATCCTGAAGGGCCTTTCATTATTCCCATTTTACAGATGAGGCTGCTGAGGCTCAAAGCTGTAAAGTGGCCTGCCCCGGGTGACACGGCAGGTGAGAAGAGATGGATGCAGCCTGCCCTGTCTCCATTATGTTACAGGAAGGTCAGGAGTTAGTTCTTTCTGAGGAGGGGCAGCTGCCGCACACAGGCTCTGTGGGGACTGCTTGGAGGCGGTCGTGGGGATGCCATGCCTGGCCCAGGGTGGAGGAGGGGTGGGTGCAGGGGGTCAGCTTTTCAGGAACAACACTCATGGTGTCAAAACTGCGGTGGCCACTCGGTAAGCTCCCGCCGTGTGCCAGACCCACCCTCTGGACATGGGGGTCTCGGTGATGCCTCACGAACGCCCCTTGAGTTCCCACTGTGCGGTGAGGAAACCGAGGCCTGGGAAAGGACTCCTGGCCGCAAGCCTGGGCGGCGAGTGGGTTCAGCCCCCAGGGGGCGGCTGCCGGAGCCCACGTACCTGCTGCTTCTCAGTCTCGGCCAAGAGCAGGCCCTCGTCGCGCTCCTGCTGCAGGGCGGCCATCTCCTCACTCAGCTCTTCCTTCTCGGCCTCCAGCCGGGCCAGCAGCTCCTCCCGCTCCCGCTGCAGCTGACCCTGCAGGCGAGCCCGCTCTGCGCCCAGCTCCTGCCACGCCGCCTCCTGAGGGCCGGACCCAGGTGCGAGTAACCCATGGGGCCTGGCAGGCAGCTGCTCTCCACCCTCGGGGGCGGCCGGGCCGCGGGGCAGGTGGGGTGGCTGGGAGGAAGGGCTGTGCCGGGGACATGCCGGGCTGTGCAAGCCCCACGGAGCAGCGGCTAGTGGGCTGGGAGGATGGGGGCTGAGTGGAGCAGGGGCAGAGAATGTTTCCTGGAGGAAATGAGCAGCAGTCAGTCACGTAGAGAAAAAAGAAAAAGGATCCTGGGCCAGAGTACAGCCCCAGAGACAGCTCGGAGGAAGGAGGAAGACGAACAGGGAAACCATGATATTTACGGTCCCTGGAGCTCGAATTACAAGGCGGACAGGGAGAAGGCCAGGGCCGGAGCCACAGGCAGCAGTCAGGCCAGACCACACCAGACCAGTGGGCGTTAGGGAGAAGTGATCTGATTCCTAGGGACAGCAGAGGTCTCAAGCCAGGGTGATAAGGGGTAATCTGAATTTTAGAACACTGGGTTGTTGTGGGCTTCCCCGGTGGCGCTCGTAGTAAAGCACCAATGTGCCAATGCAGGAGATGTAAGAGACTCGGGTTCGATCCTTGGGTCAGGAAGATTCCCTGGAGGAGGTCATGGCAACCCACCCCAGTCTTCTTGCCTGGAGAATCCATGGACAGAGGAGCCTGGCGGGCTACAGTCCATGGGGTTGCAAAGAATCGGACACAACTGAAGTGGTTTAGCACGGACACATGCAGAGTGTGGAAGAAGGCCTGGGACTAGGGGTCTGGGCCAGTTGTGAGGACTGAGGAGGCCTGGGTCTGAGAGCCACAGATCTGCTGACATTAAGAGGCTGAATCTGGGGGTGCAGGGGGAGGGAGGGCAGGCATGGAGTCTGGTCCCCAGTACTGGGTGGGTGAGACCCACAGGCAGAGCCCACCCGGGGCCTGAGGGGGATGCCTGGCCCCACACTCGTCCTAACAGCTGTGAAGACTGCCTGCCTAAAACTCGGTGCCATCCCTGCTGGGAAGGGGGGGCTCCATCCACCCAAATCCAAGAAGACGGGGTGCATGGGCCGCTGGCGGAGGGAGCCACAGCCCGAACCCTCTGTTAGAGGCAGCCCAGTCCACTACGGGTGACGCAGGGCCCTGCCCAGAGGCCCGCCCGGGGCGTGTTTCAGCGCAGTGACCACAACAGCACCATGAAGCTCCTGCTCCATGGGAAGCCCTTCCTGTGGTTCAGCTGGCCAGAAAGTCCGTTCAGGTGTGCCACACCCTCCCGAGCGAGTGTTTGGCCAGCCTCAGACTGTCACCATCCCCCATGGGCACGCTGAGGGTGTGAAGGCAGAGACCTTTGGTAACAAAAGCAGCAGGTGGCCAAGATCAGGTCTAAGCCTGGGCGATACAGCTCCAGAGCCAGTGTTCTTAGATACTTCTGTTCTGTTCTTTCAGTGACCCGGGCCCTCACTTCCCTATGTACTCTGGTCCCCTGAATTCACTGTCAAATGCAAATAGCACTTCTTCGCAGATTAAAGGCTTTCCTGCTATACATTAGATCAGCACTTTCCGAACCTGTCTGTGGGCCTCCTGCCTTGGGTCACTAGGGCTAGAACAGACTGGGGCCTGGGGGTCTGCATGGTTGATGAGAAGGGGCCCTGATGGACCCTCCCAGCTGCTCCCAGGGCTTCTGAAACACAGCTGAAGTTCCATTTCACAGATCTGGAGACTGAGGCAGAGTGAGAAGGCTGACTTGCCTGAGGTCACAGAGGAGCTAAAGCCAGTGGTTCAGAGCCATCCCCCACCCAGCCCTCCCCAGCCCGCCCCAGCCCACCCCAAGCCAGCGGCCCAAACCTTCTCTCGCTGGAGTCGCTGTAGGTCCTCCTCATGGGCTGCCCGCTGCTCCCGCAGAGAGGCCTGGGCCTCCCGCTCAGCCTGCAGCAGCTTCTGGGCCGTCAGCTCCTTGTCCAGAGCAGCCTTCTCCTCTGCGGCTGCCATCTGCTGCCGCAGGCCCGCCAGCTCCCCTGTACAGGAGAGATGGGATGGAGTCAGGTTTGGAGGGGAACTCCCCAGTGGGCCAGCAGACTCAGACCAGGGGAGCCACGGGGGCAAAGTCCCAGAGGGGAAAGCGTCCCTCTGGTATCAAGGCTGAGTTCCCTTAGAGAACCTCCTTGCCCTCTCTAGGCCACAGTTTCCCCATCGGCTGCTGCGTGGGCCCAGTGGCCCGACTGACCTGGAATGGCATCAAAACGGGGAGGACGCAAACACACGGCAGCCCCCGTCACTGAGTGCTCACTCTGGTGGGCACCTGGCGGGCACATCACAGCTTCACATCACATCCAGGCGGCCTACCCCCGACTCCCAGATGAGAAAGCCTCCCAGGGAGGCTCAGAGGAGACAGGTGACCTCCCAAGGCAGCGCAGCTTTCCGTAAGATGCCACCTTTAATGACTGACTGCCATGGTATCCTTGGAGGACTGTCAGCGCTAATGAAAATGACCGTGATGAGGGTGCACCCCACTCTGGACAATCTAAAAACCATCTTGGGGGCTGGAGGTCTGCCAGAGTCTGTCGGCATTTCCCTCCTTGAGGTGCTCAGTAAATGTTTGTTGAGCGAGAAAAAACCCCGAGTTCAGAGACGGGGCAGTGAAAGTCATCATGAAAGCAGCTGATGGTGGCTCCACAGAGAGTTCAGGACTCTCTGAGGGTCCTGATGACAATAAACAGCAGGCATCATGCCAAGGCCACGCTTCCCTCACCTTGTCTTGGTGAAGTCTCAGGAGGTGGGGCTCCTCATTTCTAACTGTCAGATGAGGAGCCCACAGCCCAGAAAGAGGAGGGGCTGGGAGCCAGGTCAGCCGAAGCCAAGGATCCCAACTTCAGGGAGAGCCCAGAACTCCACGGGGTACAGTCTGGGTTAGAGCCTGCTGTTCCCCGCCCCCTGCCCCAGGCCTGCCTACCGGTCAGGGCCTCCTTGGCCAGCAGCAGGGCCCGCCCGTCTGCCTCCAGCTGCTCCCGCCGGGACTCCAGCTGCGCCAGCTGCCTCTGCACCTCAAACAGGCTGCTCTCCAGGGCTTCCTTCTCCAAGCTGCAGTACACGCAATACCTGGGGCCTGAGCCCCCTGGGCCCCAGCGGATTCCTGGGCGTGGCCAGGCAGGGCCAGGTGCCAGCCTACCTGCCCAGCCAGGGCCACGCTCCCCGGGGAAGCCTGAGCCCTGGCTCCTAAGTAACTGCCCCTATGGGCCAATGCGTGGGTGGGGCTGGTCAGCGGGCAACCCTGGCCAATCCCCCCCAGGGTGGGTCCCCCCAGGAGACTGGGCAGAGCCCGAGGCCTTACCGCAGGCGTGCAGCCTCCTCCAACAGGGCCTGGCCTTCACGCTCAGCAGCCGCCAGCTGCACCGCCAGGCTGGCCCGCTCCTTGGCCAGCGCCTCCTTCTCCCGGGTTGCCTGCTCCAGTGCCTCTGTCTGCCGCTGCGTCTCCTGTCGGGCCTGCTCCAGCTGCTGCTCCCGATCGCTCAGCTGCCGGGAGAGCTGGCCCCCACCAGGTGCCGTGAGCACCACCCCTGGGGTCTCCCCTGCTCATCCTGAAGCATCCCAGCCCCGGGCCTGACCCAGCCCCGGCCTGGCAGGCAGGAGACCGGGCTCAAGCCCGGGGTCTGCCCTGATGTGCTGTGTTTCTCTGGACAAATCACAGCCTTCTCTGGGCCGCAGTGCACACTGAATGCAGACCTGAGGCCCTCGCTCGGTCTGGGCGGTGATCAGACCCTTGCTGCTTGTGCCGCAGAGTCCAGGGGTGAGCGCACAGAACAGAGCAAAGGAGACCCGCCTCACAGGCCGCGAGAGGGCTCTGGGACCCTGGCTCCCCGCGCCGTGGGGTCTGTTTGCTAGCGACCCCTCCCAGGAAGCCAGGCCCTCTGGGACAGATACCCTAAGGTTCCTTACAGCTGTGGTTTCCCAGCACGTCTAAGATTCCAGTTCTGGACTTCTCTACCGATTATCGTATCTTTACTAAATGGTGACTCATTTCTCCAAGTGTTTACACGGTGCACTCTTCAGAACAACCCTCTGGGATAAGAACTATCATCCCTGCGTTGCAGATGGGGCCACCGGGGCATGGGGGCTTTGGGGAGCTTGCTCCAGGTCCCAGTTTGCAGAGGCAGGGCTGGATTTCAGCTGGGAATCAGGCTCCAGAGCCTGTGACTTCCGGTGCCTAGAAGCCCTCCAGCGCCACCCCCCCCACCTGGGCGAGCTGCTCCTGCAGCCGGCAGCGCTCATGGTGCAGCTCGGGGAGCTGGCGCTCCAGCGCCTCCCGTGCCCGCTCCGCCGCCTGCAGGGAGCCCTCCAGGCCCTGCCGCTCCACTTCCTGCTCCAGCCGCTCCTGCTGCATCCGCTCCTGCTCCTCCCAAGACGCAGCAGCCGCCTGTTCCACCTGCCGCTGCCGGCCCAGCAAGACTGCCTTCTCCTCCTCCAGCTGTGGGTCAGGTGGGGCTGAGAGCAGGGGCAAGCCCAGCCCTTGTCCCAGGAGGGGGCCCACCCATCAACCACCCCCACTGGGCGGGGAGGGGAGGTTCCCGAGGGCCAAGCACAGGGCTGGAGGCCATCAGACCACTGGGGAGGAGATGCAGGGCCTGCAGGCCTTCTTTTCTGCCAGACCACGAGAGAGAAGACAGAGGGAGTCAAGAGACAGAACAAGACAGAGGGACGGAGGTGTCCAAGGAGAGGTGGGCTGGGCCTGGGGACCGCCTCCGTGGGGTCTCTGAGGAGCAGGGGGGCGGGGGCGAGGCAGGAGTGTCCGCCAGCCCATGACGTACCTGGGCGACGAGGCGGTTCAGAGCCAGCTTGTCCTGCGCCAGACCCTCGTTCAGGGCGCTCAGCTTGGACAAGGCGTCCCGCAGAGAGGCCTCCTCCGCCCTCAGCTTGGTCATGGAGAGCTCGAGTGCCACACGGCTGGCCTCTGCCTGCAGGGTTGGGACCAGCAGCCAGACAGTCAGGCAGAGAGGAGGGGAAGAGACGCAAAGGACATGGAGATGCGGAAGGATGAGGAGAAAGGCAGAGAGATGGGCGGGGGAGTGGAGGGGGAGACAAGGCCTTCAGGCAGGGTGGGGACCTGAGGAGAGAGACACAACACGAGCCGGAAGAATCCCTGCAGACGGTCTGCTGCCTGCGCAGAGCTGCGCAAGGGCCGACGAAGCTGGCTCCTGCCTCGGGGCACAGCCCGAGGTCAGAGGGTACCAGAGTGGCGTCGCCGGTGGGCCTGCTCAGGGCCTAGACCACAGGAAGCGGGACACGTACCAACCAAGAACTGTGCCCCCAGCCCTCACAGACCCCAGGACCTGTGCCCAGATGTGGGGCTGGACGACCCGAGCCACAGACCCTGCCCTGGAAGCATCGGGCAAAGCAGAGGTATGACCAGGCCTGGAGGGCAGTTCACTTATGGCCAGGATCAGAGGTCCATTTATGGTCCGGGTCAGAGGTCAGCCTGATTCCAGCAGGAGGGGGTCAGTCTGTGGCCAGAGGGAGGAGGCCTGGGGCCCAGGGCAGAGGGGGGCTTGTGGCAGGGTGGCAAGTGGGGACCTACCTTGGCCAGCGCTTCGGCCACCTCGGCCTTCTCGGCCTGCAGCATGTCCCGCTGCAGCGTGGCACCGCTCAGCGCCTCGCGCACCTCCACCAGCTCCTTCGCCAGCTCTGAACGAGTCCCGTCTAGCTGCTCTAGCTGTCTGTGGCTGCGGCACAGAGGGCAGGGGTGCCCAGGTCACCCCCCTCAGTCTCCCACGGCCAGGCGTGCTGGAGCAGCGAGGGGCCAGGCACGAGGCAGGAGCCTCGCCCACAGGGGCCCTGAACCTCAGTTTTCGCGTCTGTAAGATGGGGTAACACCCACCTCACGAAGCTGCTAGAAGGACATGTGTCCTTCCTGTGATCTGACATACACCCCCAAGGGCCCTCAGAAACAAGGGTGGTACCTACTGCCACAACATGCTGAACATCGCTTCCACTTAGGCCTCAGAGATAGAGACGAACAGGACAGTGGTTAAGAGGCTGACTCTGAAGCCCCAGTGATCGGGTTCAAATCCTGGCTCTTCTACTAACTAGCTGTGTGACTTTGGGCAAGATCAATGACCTATCTGTGCTTCAGTTTCACTGTTGATAAGATGGAGCTAATAACACCCTCTATATCACAGAGTTATTATGAAGGTGAAATAAGAGAACCTAAATACTTAAAATGGTGTCTGGTACTTCATAATGTTAGTATTAGTCTTATTATTATAACTTTAAAATTTAAAATAATATTAATATTATTAAAATAATATTGTTACATATAAAATGTTACATTTTAATTAAATAATATGGATGACAGAGGATGAGATGGTTGGATGGCATCACCAACTCAATGGACCTGAGTCTGGGTAAACTCTGGGAGTTGGTGATGGACAGGGAGGCCTGGCGTGCTGCAGCTCATGGGGTTGCAGAGTCGGACATGAGTGAGCGACTGAACTGAATGTTATATATTACTTTATGTTATATATGGACTTATATATAACTGTTACATTAACGTTACATATAAATGTTATACATATAGTTAATATAACTACAAGAAAGCCTGGCATGCTGCAGTCCATGGGGTTGCAAAGAGTCAGACACTTGGCTGACCGAACAACAAAGTAACTCCTGTTTTATTAGTTATTATCATCATCCACACTCTACCTCCTACCAGCTCTCTGATCTCTGGGAAACGACTCTACCTGCCCGAGCCCCAGTTTCCTGCAGGTTCTGGCTAGAAGACCCTACAGCAGAGGGGTGCAGGGAGGAGATCCAGCACAGTCAGTGCCCCCGAGCCCCCAGGGACAGCCAGGGCCCCGGGGCCCAGCCGAGCAGCCCTGGCAGAGAGCCAGAAGCGACTCGCCTGAGCTCGAGCTCCCTGCGTGTCCGAGTGTGGTCCTGCACCGTGTCCTCCCGCTCCTCCTCCAGCTGGTCCCGCTGGCGCCGCAATTCCTCCTGGGCCGCCTGCAGCTTCTCCCACTCCTGCTGTAGCTTCTCGGCCTGCTGCTTGGCCGCCTGCAGGCTGTGGGCCAGGCTGTCCTTCTCCCTGCAGGATGAAAGGAAGGGGAGCTAAAGGGGTTGCCAAGGCCCCTTCCACCAGAGAGGATGGCCACGCTACTGTCCTAGCCAGGAGCCACAGACTGCCACCTTCAGAGATCCATGCCTCCAGGAAGCGCTCCTGCCCCTGCACGTGGCCCACTCATCTCATCTATGTCTCCCTGGAGCTGACTCTTTCCACCAATGAGAATCCAGACGTCCTTCTCCCCCATCCAGCCCACTTGGAGGCCCAGAGGAATGGATGGAAGCCTTGCCATCGGACGAAAAGGCCAGGCCAGGCTCCTAAGACATGTGGGCACTGTTGCCACCAGCTCTGCTACTCCACCTAGCCAGGAAAGGCCCCCTTACAGCACCCATGCCCTTTAATTCCGGGAGGCCCAACAGAGCTGGGTGTGTCTAGATCCCACAGGGTCTGCTGCCCAGGCCAGCAGCACGTGGTAGCCAGGGCAAGGGAGGGAAGAGTCTCCTGCTAAGACTGGAGTTTCTGGTTCAGGGCTGATGGCTGTCATGGCCCCCAGTGTCAACTCCCCTTTGCTCAGAATGGCAACCTGTACATACTAGGTATGAAGGCTTGCAGTAGGCAGATGAAAACAGAACAACACGAAATTAAGAAAAACAGAATGCAAAATGAGGCATTTCCTAAGAATACAACTGCATAAAAGCACTTCTCCTTCAAAGGCATGGGAAGCACTGGTTCTGCTATCAGATGGACCAGGACCCCATCTCCTACCCCAGCGACACTGCTGTGCGACCTTGGGCAAGTCTCTCAACCTCAAGACGGTAATGGGTGAACTGCATGGGTTTGACAGGAAGACTGAGACTATACACATGAAGGACTTGCAATGAGCCTGGCACACAGGAGGTGTACAGGGGACGTTTGCAAACTGTCAGGAAACACGACGGAAAGCAAAGCCAAGACATTAACAGGGTCAAGATGGGGGGGGGGGAGGCTGTGAAGAGGTTTCCCCTTTTTATTTCCCTCCATTTTCAACCTTTTTATTATGAAGTTGCATTTAAAAAGAAAAAAAAACAAGAACAAAAAATCAAAAACAACAGGCAGCCAAGAATGGATAATTTCTTGTCTCTGAAATCCCCAAGAAACAGTCAGAATAACACTGCCAATATGGCTCTCGGCTGATGGAAATGTTTCATAGTCACACGTGCACTTGAAACAAGGCTAATCCAACTGCGGGGCTGAATTTTTACTTTTGTAAATGTTGACATTTACACAGACACACGTGGCCAGTTACGACCATATTAGTGCAAATCTAGCACGAACAGGCTAACTCATCCCCAGGGGTGGGCGCCCCACCTCTGGCCCCCGGCACCTGTTCAGGAGATCGACAGCACTGCGCAGGCGCTGGGCTTCCTGCTGCGCGTCCTCCCGGGCCCGGGTGGCCCCGTCGGTCTCGTCGCGAAGACGCTGCAGCTGCTCCTCCAGGGCACGGCGCTCACCCTCACTGTCACTAAGCTGCTTCCGCAGAGTGCCCATCAAGTCCTGGCTGGCCTCATAGCGCCCCCGCATGTCCTGTGGCAGAATCACTGAGTCCAGGGAAGCCCTTGCTCTCGGCAGGATGTACACCAGCCTGCGCTGGGACCCAGCCCTGTGTCCATCCCTGGGCGGCAAAGTGGAGCGAAGCCCATAGACTCAGCTTCCACTCCCCTGCACCGGGCCCTCCCACCGTTCTGACACCTCTGCCAGATCTCTGAACCTCCACCTCCTGGGGCCCCAGGCAACACCTACCCAAGTTTCCCAAACACCAAGCACAATTCTTTCCCCATTCCGCGTCTGACGCCCTCACCCAAGGCTCTCCGGCTTGGTCTATGTGGGGACCTCGTCTTCCCCTCTACACCAGGGCGCTAGCTCCACCCAAAGCTCCGCCCCAGCAGCTAAAGCCCCTCCCACACCAGGAGGCTAGCTCCCCAGGCTCCGCCCCCAGCAGCTAAAGCCCCTCCCACACCAGGAGGCTAGCTCCCCAGGCTCCGCCCCCAGTGGCCCAAGCCCCTCCCACACCAGGACTCTAGCTCCACCCCCAGCAGCTCAAGCCCCTCCCACACCAGGACTCTAGCTCCACCCCAGGCTCCGCCCCCATCAGCTCAAGCCCCTCCCACTCCAGACGCGGAGAGCTAGGCCACCTCGGAGTCCTGGCTCTCTGCCCTGTCCCCAGGCTCTGGCTCTCCCTAAGGTTCCCTAGGGTGCTCGGGCTCAACCCACGGAGGCCCCAGGCCCGCCCCTGGGCTGGAGCCCCAGCGGAGGACGCTCAAGCCCCGTCCCACCTGGACCTGCAGCTGGCGCTTGTGCAGAGCCGAGTGGATGAGGGCCAGCGTGGAGGAGTCCGAGCAGGCAGGGGACGGGCCTCGGCGCGGGGAGCGGCCGCGACCGGGCGAGGGCCGCCTCGGCGGGGACGGGGTCCGGGCCCCCGAGAGTCCCCGCAGGCTGCCGTCCGAGGCGTCCGCTGTGCGCTCAGAGCCACTTAACTGGACGCCGCTGTCCGTGTCCGACAGGACGGCCTGGGGGCGGGTCAGAGAGTGGGAGGGGGTGCTGCGCGGTCGCTGGGACGCAGTGTGGCCACTGGAGTCCTGGCATCCAGCGTCACCCCAGACTCCGCAGCACACCCTAGGCGCCCTCCCAAAAGGCTTCCCTTCCCGATCACAGCCCTCAGCCCACAGGACGCCTTCCATGTACTGGGAAGACACCACACATCCTTTCTCAGATGGGCAGGGTATAGGCAGTGCCTCCTCTCCGGGCAAAGTTTGAGCTGAGCTATTTGCTAAGAGAAGGGGTGTTAAACAGCAGGGGGGCTCCAGCGCCCTCAGCAGCTCGCAGTTCAGCTCAAGGCCACCGAGGAGGAGGAGGAGGTCCAGGACCACCTGCCCCGGCCCCGCCCAGGCCCCCACCAGTGCTGGTCTGGCTCCAACCTGTGCCATGTCCCTCAGGGTCTGCTGCAGCCCCTCTCCTTCCTCTGTCTCCAGGGCTGCCTGCTCCTGGAGCTGCAGGGGATTCCGGGAGTGGTGTTGGGGAGACAAAGAAAGAGTGGTCAGGGTCTCTGCCCTAGTCAGAAACTCCAGGGTCTCCCTACCCGGACCACCACCTATCAGGGCACCTCTAAGGCCATGCCCAGAGGCCAACGGCTTGGGAGACCCCACAGCAGCACCAGTGCCCTCATTGAACCGGCCAGGCCCCGACAGGTACAGTGTCTGCCCCAGGCCACACAGCCTATTGGAAGACAGCTGGACATGGAATCCAGGCTAGACCTCACACAGGATGACCAACCCAGGCAGTACCCATGAGGGGTGTCCCTCTGGTGGGGAGGCAGCTGAGTTCCAACAGAAAGAGCCCTGGGCTAGCAGGGCATAGGCATGAGTTCCAATCCTGACTCGCCAGCATTATGGCTCTGAGACTCTGGACAAGTATTTTCTCTTGGGCCTCAGCTTCCTCATCTGTATAATGGGGATCATGCTACAGAACAGCTGAGAGGATGAAAAGGGATAAAGAAGTGAATGTGCTAACCACTATGGTTGGCACATACTAGGTGCTCACATTAAAGCTGGCACACAGTAGGTGCTCAGTTAATGAGGGGAGACGCTTCTGAATGGGCTGCCCAAGCAACCCAGCCCTCAGCCTGTGTCCAGTCCCTCCCGTCCCACCCCACGTCTCACCAGGGCCTCAAGCTTCTCACTAAGGGCTTTGTTGAGCTGGTCCTTCTCCAGATTCTGGTCCTGAAGGCGCTCCACTGTGAGAGCCAACTCAGTCACTCTGGAGGTAGGGGAGCCACACAGGTGAACGGGAGACCCACCCAGCTTCTCCCAAACCCCCAGCCCCCCCAAACCTGAGGCAGGGACACTAGGGTTTGCCTCCCTTGCTGTGTGACCTGGAGTGAGTCCGTCTCCTCTCTGGGCTGCAGACTTCTCATCTCTGAATGAGAATGAGGTGCCAGGCACTTTATCTCACGGGGAAGCACTCTGGGACCTGCCTAGATCTCAGGAGTAGAGTGCTGCTGGGCGCCAAGCCACTCAGTCGTGTCTGACTGTTTGTGATCCCGTGGACTGTAGCCCGCCAGGCTCCTCTGTCCATGGGATTCTCCAGGCAAGAAGACTGGAGTGGGTCCCATGCCCTCCTCCAGGAGGAGGAGGGATCTTCCTGGTCAGGGCATCTTCCTGACCAAGTGATCAAACCCGCCTCTCCTACATCTCCTGCACTGGCAGATGGGTTCTTTACCAGTGGGAGCAGAGGCTGAACTGCAAACATGAAATTCAACCTGGGGCAAGAGCCCTCTGAACCTCCGTCTTCCCCTCTGTCAAACGGAGGGCCTGGGGAGACTGGCCAAGCCCACACAGGGAAAGGGCCCATCACTGGTGAACAGACAGCCCTCTGCCCCAGACCCCTGGCCGTCGGCTCCAGCGAGGCTGGCCTCAAGTGGTGCCTCCGGGAGCCCACCTGGCACTGAGGCTGGCCTTGTCCAGGTTGCTCTGCAGCTGCTGCCGGGCCAGCTCCTGCTCCTGCAGCTGCTTGCTCCGCAGCTGCTCCTCCAGCAGGGCCTGCTTCTCCAGGGCCGCCTCGGCCTGGCTCTCAGCCAGCTGCAGCCCCTCGTTCAGCCCCAGGCCCGCCTCCTGGATGGCTCTCGAGGTGCGGGCCAGCTCCCCTCCCAGCTGCAGCAGGTCCCTGGTGGAGAGGACACAGAACAGAGGTCGGATGGGGGCGGGGGTGGACTTCCAAGTGTAAATTATAATGACAATGGGGGCTTCCCTGGTAGGTCAGTGGTAAAGAATCCACCTGCCAATGCAGGAGACACGGGTTCGATCCCTGATCCAGGAAGATCCCACATGCCATGGAAGAACTAAGCCCAGGAGCCGCAACCACTGAAGCCCAAGGGCCCAAGAGCCCATGATCTGCAACCAGAAAAGCCACCGCATGAGAAGCCCACGTGCCAAGATGAGGGAGTGGCCCCCACCTGCTGCAGAGAAAAGCCCTCGCAGCAACTACGACCCAGCACAGCCAAAAATAAATAAATATTGTTTTTCAAAAAAGCAGTGGAGGAAGCCAGGGGAGAGGGAGACATGTATAGTCTGCTGAATTTGCTTTTATCAAATGTGCCTCAGTGTATGGGTCAAAGGTGGGAGGGACTCTTTGCAGAACATCTTTTGAAATTTGAACCTTGGGCTTATATGAATTCTTCAAAAGCAAGGTGCTAAAATGTTAAATGCTAATTTAAAATAATACATACTTAAAATATCAAATAGGTTAAATTCTTCCCTTTCCTGAATGAACTATACCACTGGATATCAAATGGTAAGAAGAGGAAGTGCCTTATTATAGCAGAATTCCAGCTAATACATGACACAGTGACAGAATGAGACCATCACGATTTTGCAATCTCTGAAGAATGTCTGAACCTTGGCATTGAGTGTCAAGGGCTGCCAACACACAAAAAGAGAGGCTCCTGATGGCAGGGTACACAGCATTATGAAAAAGTTGTGTCAAAACACAACAACCCGAACCTGAATCTGATGAAGCCTTAAGTCCAACATCCAATTTACAAGAAATACAGGGGACAAAGGTGTTAAAGGACACCACAGAATCCAGACTGTGGAAATCTCTGAGGACAACTGCCCCAGTTTCTGTAACAAATAAAATATTTGACTTAAAAGACAAACAAATCGCACTTTGTGAACATCTGTGGATCCATATACACCATGGAATATTACTCAGCCATTAAAAAGAATTCATTTGAATCAGTTCTAATGAGATGGATGAAACTGGAGCCCATTATACAAAGTGAAGTAAGCCAGAAAGATAAAGACCATTACAATATACTAACACATATATATGGAATTTAGAAAGATGTTAATAACTCTATATGCAGAACAGAAAAAGAGACACAGATTTATATAACAGTCTTTTGGACTCTATGGCAGAAGGCGAGGGTGGGATGTTTCAGGAGAACAGCATCGAGACATATATATTATCTAGGGTGAAACAGATCACTAGCCCAGGTTGGCTGCATGAGACAAGCGCTCGGACCTGGTGCACTGAGAAGACCTAGAGGGAGCGGGTGGAGAGGGAGGTGGGAGGGGGGATCGGGATGGGGAACACATGTAAACCCATGGCTGTTTCATTTCAATGTATGACAAAATTCACTACAAATAAAAAAATAAATAAATAAATAAATAAATAAAATAAAATATTCGACTTAAAAGACAAACAAATCACACTTTGTGAACATCTGTGGATCCCAATTCAAACAATTTTAAAGGCAGAAACCAAAGTAAAACCATCTGTGATACTGATGAATCAATTGGAAATCTGGATACTGAGCGAATATAAGATATCTCACCGAAAGGTCATTTAAACAAATGCTTAAGGCACAAAAGGAGACAGACTGGTCTGCCTACCTCTGGGCTCTCCCCACAGCCTCACCGGCTCCAAGAGCAAGCAGGAAGGGACTTCCCTGGTGGTCCAGTTCTTAGGGCTCCATGCTTCCAGTGCAGGGGGCACAGGTTTGATCCCTGGTTGGGGAACTAAGATCCTACAAACTGTGTGTGGTGGAGGTGGGCGGGGGCAGAAGGGACCTGTGAGGCTCTTTTCCAACCTGACCGCCCACTCACTTGCCTTTTGCTTCAGCTCCACTGTCTGCCACTTTCTCCAGCCTCCAAGCCTTTGCTCCTGCTGTTCCCTCTCCCTGGAGGGTCCTCAGCTCTGCTAGTTAAAATTCTACCTATCCTTTGGGGTCAGTGCAAATTCCATCTTCCCTATGAAGCATTTTTCCAGCCTCCCAACCCCTTCCCTTGGGGGCTTCCCTCATAGCTCAGTTGGTAAAGAATCCGCCTGCAGTGCAGGAGACCCCGGTTCGATTCCTGGGGTCGTGAAGACCCCCTGGAGAAGCGATAGGCTAACCACTCCAGTATTCTTGGGCTTCCCTGGTAGCTCAGCTGGTAAAGAATCCACCTGCAATGCGGGAGACCTAGGTTCAGTCCCTGGGTTGGGAAGATCCCCTGGAGAGGGGAAAGGGTTCCCACCCCAGCATTCTGGCCTGGGGAATTCCGTGGACTGCACAGCTCATGGGGTGACAAAGAGTCAGACACGACGGAACGACTTTTACTCTCACAGCCCCTTCCCTCCTTCTGAGCATCTGGAGCGTCCCTTCTGTTCCACTTCCATGTCACTGACCACTCACTTCCTCAGTCTCGAGACTGCAAGGTCCTTTGTTTTTATTTTTAAATTTTCTGGCTGCACACAGCTTGCGGGATCTTAGTTCCCTGACCAGAGACTGAACCTGGACCCTCAGCAGTGAAAACACAGAGTCCTAACCACTGGACTGCCAGGGAATTCCCTGAAGGTTGCAAGGTCCTCCGCAGTAAACACTGAAGAGTCTAGTGGACTAAAAACAGGCTGATAAACCCTGACCAGCCTCTTTCCTACAGCTCTGTGATCTGTGAAAAGTCACTCTAACTCTCTGAGCCTCAATGTCCTCACCTGACAAGTGAGGACTATTACAGTTCCTACCTCACAGGACACTGGGGATATGAAATGAAATAAAAGGTACAAGGAGCCTAGCTAGAAGCAAATATCTAGTAAATGTTTACTAGTTACTAGCAATGACTGTGCTGTGCGTAGTCGCTCCGTCGTGTGCAACTCCTATGACCCCACAGACTGCAGCCCGCCAGGCTCCTCTGTCCTTGGGGATTCTCCAGGCAAGAATACTGGAGTGGGTTGCCATGCCCTCCTCCAGGGTACTAGTAGTGATTAGGAAACAGTAAATTTAGTAAACACTAAAATAGTTCTTAGTTTAGTAAAATATGTTTACTAAACTAAAAAAAACTAGTTTTTTACTAAAAATTATTAAAACTACTAAAAAAGATAATTTACTAAAAAAATAAGTTTTTAGTTTAGTAAAATATGACTGTTTAGTCACCGTCAGTTTAGTAAACACATTAAGCAAATACGAAATGACTGCCCTGATCTGGTAAGAGTTAATTATCACTACGTGCCTCTGCCTCTCCGATGGACAGGCACACAGCAAGTGGGTCAGGTGGGACTGAAGCCCAGCTGGGCAGAGTGATCAAGAGCAGGGCTGTTCCCGCTGCGGCCTCGCCTCCGCCAGCGCCCCCTCCGCCGCCAGCCTCACCTCTCCGTGGCGGTCTTCACCTCGCTGACCAGCCGGCGGGCCCCCACGACCTGCCTCCAGACGAGGAGCAGGCGGCTGTGCTCATGGCTGAAGTAGGCGTTGAAAGACTGGGAGACGGAGGGGTGAAGTGAGGGCGGGAGCAGCCGGCCCGCGTCCCGCCCATGCCCAGCGTCCCGGGGGCCACCCTGGGGGCTCGAGTGCCGTGACCAACGCCAGCTCACACGCAAGGCTGAGTCGGAGCTGCCTCGCTCACCACCCATGCCTCCCCCTGGCCCAGGGAGCTGGGTGTCAAAGCCTCCAAGGGAAAGGGCAGAAGATGCCAGAGACCTCGGTCTGCATCCCAGCTGCCTGCCGCATGACCGGGCAGCAGATCAACCTCTCTTTAGGAGGACTGAAGCACCATCCATGTGTGTTATTAAGAGGATCAGAGAAGACGCCCGCCTCTCACACAGTATACGCTAATCAAGGCTATTGTTATGACAACCATTTTTCTCCCTAATGGGGCTTCCCTGGTGGCTCAGATCGTAAAGAATCTGCCTGCAGTGCAGGAGACCGGGGTCCCATCCTTGGCTCAGGAAGATGCCCTGGAGAAGGGCATGATGACCCACGCGGGTGTTCTTGCAGGAGAATCAAAGGGCTCAGCTGGCGCGAGGCCCCTCCCCCGCCAGACCAGCGGGGCGTCTCCTGGGGTCAGGCCGGACCCCGGGCCCGCGGCCCCCTCGCCCACCTCGCCCTCGCGCCTCCAGGCAGCCTCCCGCCGCTCCAGCTCCTGCCGGCCGCGTGCCCAGTCGCTGGTCACCTTGCGGATATCTTCCCGCAGGGCCTGGTTGGCCGAGCTCGCCTGGTCCAGCTGCTCCCGGAGCAGCGCGTTCACCTGGGCCAGGCTGGCGCTCCTGAGCGGGGCAGAGGAGAGCCGGTGGGTGCCTGAGCGGAAGGCCGCCGGCCCCCGCGCGCCCCCCGCGGGCCCACCTCTGTTGCTCCTCCTCCAGGCGGACCAGGGCGCTCTCCAGGTCCTGGCTGTGCCCTGCGTCCTGGGGGGTGGGGCAGCGGGGGCGTCAGGCTGGGCAGGGCAGGAAGGGGCAGCCCTGCCCCCACCCCCCGCACCCCGGGGCCCACCCGAAGCCGCAGCTGCTCCAGCTCCGCACATCTCTCCAGCAGCTGCTGCTCCGTCTCCGAGGTCTTCTTCTTGCACTGGAGAATCTGGGGGTGGCCGGAGAGTGGGTTAGCTGCGGCGGTTGGGGTTGGGGGGAGAAGGGTGCGGGGAGCAGGGCGGCGGCCCAACCTTGGCCTGCAGCCGCTGCACCAGCTGCGCCTGCCGCTGCTGGCCCTCCTGATAGGCCTGCAGCTTGCGCCGGTAGGAGGCCTGCTCCTCCTGCAGCTGCCGCCGCAGCTCCACACTCTGCAGGGCCAGCCCCCTGGGCTCCTGGGCTCCTGGCTCGCCAGACTCCCGCCGCACAGCCTGCTCCAGCTGCAGGGAAGGGCCCCTGGTGAGAGTCCTGCCTCCCCGGAAGGCAGCCTCGGGCCTCTGTAGGGGGCGCCAGGCAGGACCCCGACCCACAATGCCTTGCAGGCCCATGGGGCAAGCCCAGGACGCAGTGCACGTGTGCATGGCCAAGCATAAACACAGAGGAGGCAAGCACAGACACACAGACAGGGTGTGCACAGACACACAGACTGGGTGTGCAGGGACACATGCAGGTGGGCCCACACACGTGTGCACGCAAAACACAAAGATGCCCCTGGGGCAAACCTTAAAGGCCCCGGGCACACTCCAAATCACCCAGCGCCCTGCCTGGGTAGCTATTAGAGCCACGCCCCTGTCTCCCCACCCAAACCCTCAGGAAACCTCAATTTTGTTCCCCACTGTATCTTAAAACGGTGAACATGCTATCTTAGAATAGCATGCTAACGAATTAACAGCATGAGCACACGTGAGTACATTCAGAGGCATCAATACACATACACATATGCGAGCTCAGAGACATGCGCACATACAACACACACAGGTCGTCTCAAACACCCCTAGGCTGACACAGACGGCTCACCCGGCTCCCACTCCCCACACACACAGTGCTCAGGTTTCTAAGAGGCGAGCACAACTGTTCTGACACACGGTGGGGCTTATGAACACCCTCCCAGCACAGCCTGGCCCCTGGCTCCCCATTCCCCCACGCTGGGGGTACCTCCACCCCACCCCATCCCCCATGCCCAGCCTGGCCCCCAGCTCCCCACTCTCCCTCACTGGGGGGAACCCCACTCCACCCTGTCCCCACGCCCAGGCAGCCTGCAGCCCCTTCATCACCCGACCCTGGGGTCAGCAGCAGGACGCCTGCTGGCTCTGACCGCCTCCACTAGCCCAGACCCTCTCACTCCTCCAGGCACCTGCTGGTCCCAGGGGGCCCCCAGCCTCCTCCAGCCGTCCTAGAAAGGAGGAGGGAGGAGGGAGGAGGGAGGAGGCAGCCTAGGACAGCAGGGCTCGGAGGAGGATGGTGCCCGGAGTGGACCGACGGCGCAAGGCCGAGCCCAGAGCCTGAGAGGCGGGGCGGGGCATCCGTTCACACACCCACCCACGTCCGGTCCTGGGGAAGCCCACGGCAAGGACGACGACCGTCACCCACGAGGACCAGGGCCCAGGCCAGGCCGGCCCTCCAGGCTGGGGTTAAGCAGCGCGCCAGGAGAGGCTCAGGGAGCCACCAAGCTGAGAACAAGCTCGTCTCTACCCCCACCCCGGGGACAGCGCTGGGACAGGGTGACTGTGCCCGTGCAGGCCACATGGCAGCTGCAGGTCATCTGGGGGACTCGGTCTGAGGGGGCGGGAGCAGGCGACATGCAGGGGGTCTCTCTCTGCCTGGAGGGTGGGCAGCAAGCCTGTGGCCAGTATCTGCGTGGAGGCCACCCAAGTCAGGTGAAGGGCAGAGCGCCTGCGTGCTGGCCACGGCACCGAGATGCTGCGTGTGTCGCGCACCAGTGCAGGTGTGTCCTGGATGTGGGTGGGGTGTGTTTTGTCGTTTGTCTCCATGCGTGACCCTGTGTGTCTGTGTCTGGGCCTTCATGGGGACCTGGGTGAGCTGGCATCTATGGTCCACGGCACACACCGTGGTGAAGCAGATGGGTACCTCTGCGTGTGCCCATGTGCCCATGCATTTGTATGCCTGCGGGCACAGTTGTAGAGGGTGGGTCTGCGTGCACCTGTGCACACCTTGTGTCTGGCTGTAGATGACCAGCCAGTGTTGGGCACACCAGATACGCCATGCTGTGTGGCTGTGTGCGCGCTGGGATGGTGTGGTGTCTGCCGCAGCTTCTGTGAATCCGAGTGTATCCTCTTGGGGTTGTGTTGGTGTGTCTGTAGAAGGGCTTCCCAGATGGCACTAGTGGTAAAGAACCCACCTATCAGTGCAGGAGAGGTAGGAGACCTGGGTTCGATCCCTGGGTTGGAAAGACCCCCTGGAGGAGGGCAAGGTAACCCCTCCAGTGTTCTTGCCTGGAGACTCCATGGACAGAGGAGCCTGGTGGCCTACGGTCCACGGGGTCACCAAGCGTCAGACACGACTGAAGCAACTTGCACACGTGTGCATGTAGAAAGGGTCTGTTGTGGCCGCGGCGTGTGTCTCGCACAGCTGTGTGAACCAGGCACTGTCCGTCTCTCGGGTCTAGAGGGGTTCCTGCCACTGCCAGTGCTCCGCTGCTGCCCAGGACTCACAGCCAGACCCCTGCCCCTCCGGGCACACCCCACCCCTTTCCACAGACTCTGCCCCTCACAAAACGGCCTTTCAATTTCACTCATAAGTCAAAATGGAAGGAGGCTGCTCCCAAGCCAAGGATGAAAGAAGTTTACTGTCTCCCCTAGCAACCCCCACCCCACAGCCCACTGCTCCGTTCACCGGGTCCAGGTTACCATGGACACTGCGCGAGCGGGGCTGGCCTCAGGGACGGGAGAGCGGGGGCCTCACAGGGGCCCGAGGTCCCCCCTCTGACCCAGGGGGTTACCGCCTCAGCCTCCCCACACGCAGCTGCAGGATACAGACCACGACCTCAGCTACCCCTCCTCGAGGTGCTGTGGGGCTAAAGGGGTCCAAACCACCTCAAACCAGGCCACGTGCCCCGCTGCGGCTGCAGGGCTGCAGGCCCCGCCTCCTGCCGCCCGGGCCCGTGGGCAGCAGGAAGGGACGATGCCCTACGGCCACGGCGCCAGACCAGCGGCTCAGCCCGGCTCCACCAGCGGCCTTGGCCCCGACGCCCTCCCTGGGCCAGTCTCCCCACCTCTGATGAGGTGATCTCTAGGCTCTGATGTTCCTTGGGGACCCCCCCAGGACAGGCCTCAAAGTCATCCTCATCCAACCAGGTGGGGCCCACACACACCATTGCAGACAGGGGGCAGCCTCACGCCAGGCTCCCTCCGCACGCCATCCGAGCCACAGGCGGGAACCTTCCAGACTAACACAGCCCCCCAGCTGCGTCCTCCCAGGAAAGGGAGCGGCCCCCTCCACCTCTTCTTCCCTTCCCCTCCCAGCTCGGGGGGAGCTGTGCTAGCCCCACTGTCAGTTAGAAGCTGGCATTTAAGAGGCAGCACCCCCCCCCCCCACCTGGCCTGACACTGTGCCAAGAGCCCCGAGATGACTAGCCTCAATAGGGAGGGGCTGGCTCGGCCCGCCACCAACAATGCTCATTAATCCAGCCTGCCCCCCACACCCCCTGCAAACCCTGGGAAAACGAGCCCCGCCCTGTGCCCAGCACCGGGGGCCACTGCAGGGCCCCCTGCCCTGCTTCTCTGCAAGTCCCAACAAGTCGGCGGCTTATACCGGCGGGCGGATGCCAGGACACGGGCACAGCCCACACCCACAGGGAGACACAGCTCGCTCCTCCCTCTGAGGGGTTACAAGCCCTCGTGTAGACAGGCCCGGCTCAGTGAGTCCTGGGCAACCCTGGCTCTGCCAGTCCTGCTCAGGGGACCCTGGGCCAGCTTCAATCTGCAGGCTTCAGCCTTCCGCTTGCAGTATCAGGGGGGTCACGTCTGAGGTCCTTCCCGTTCTCCCAGGACCAGCTGCCCCCTGGAACTCCCAGCCCAGTTGCCTCTTCCCATCCCCAGGAAACAAAGCCACAATGCAGAGCCCTGGGCTGTATGACTCTGAGCCTCGGTGAGCTCCTCTATTACATGAGCATCTTAACGGTCCCAACCGTGGTATCTTAAATGTAAATCTCCCAGCACACTCTTGGCACACATACTATTATGTGTTATTGCATTACCACCCCACAATCCCTCCCGCGGGCACACACGCTCCCTCCCTCATGCAGCTCTCTCACCAACTTGCAGCCACCATCAACGCCCCAGGGTCGCCTGCCCCGAGCCTGGCGGCCTAAAGGAGACAACGCACTAAGAACAACCTGCACCCAGCATGCCGACCTCCTGCCCTGGCCCCGCGGCACAGGCCTCTGGACACAAACCCTGTCTGGACTTGGACACAGGCCCGGCTACCTTCCTTGGCAGGGCCTCATCTGGGAGAGCGGGGCAGGTCTGTGCCCACCCCAACCTGCTGGGTGGACCCCAAGGCCCAGGTACATGGGGGCACAGGGCGATGCCCAGAGATTCAAGGACCGGTGGGGGACTCTCGGGGGTCCTGTTCTCCGCCTCCCCCACCCCCAAGCATGCTGGGGACAGCTGGCAATGAAACACCCAGGCTTCTGGAGCTTCATTCCCTCGTCCCATCCATTCCTCGAAGCTCCATGTCGTCACTGTCGCCACTGCGGGCAGCAGGTGTGCAGAGTGGAGGGATGTGTTCAAGGCCACTCGAGGGGGCCGAGTGGCAATTTGAACACAGGCCGCCTGGTTCCGGGGCCCACCTTCCCCATCCGGAGCCCCGCGCCCCGCAGCACCCACCCTCTCGCTGACCGCGCTGTACTTGATGGCCAGCTCGTCGCGCTCGGCCCGGCTGTGGGCCAGCAAGTCCTCCACACGGGACAGCTCCTGCTGCAGCAGCTGGTTCTCCTCCTGCGGCGACAGCATGGAAGCCATCTCGGGGGCCGGGCCTGCAGAAGGACAGCGGGCACACTACTGGCCTCCACCTGTGTCCAGAGGGACCGCCTCCCCCAACAGGTGCCCCACCCACCCTGGAGGCAGGAAGACAGACCTCGTCCCCACTGGGAGCTGCAGCTGAGGGGGGCCTTTCCCAGACTCTCAAAGCACACAGGAGGTTGTGGGGCCGCCCTCCAGGGGTATGGGGGCCCATGAGCATTCCTGCCCAGGTGGAGAACGGGCACTGCCAATCCAGGCCATCTACAGAGCCCTGAGCTAAGCTGAGCTGCCTTCTCCCTGTTGTCTTGGATTCACCCAGCTCACCCCTTCCCTGGGAGAGAACATGGTGTTTGGGGTGGTGTTTGGGGTTTAAGTCTTCACAGCAGGCTGCCTGAAAGCAAGGAGGGGATGCTCAGTCCCGCCTTCTCACAGCAGCGCATGGAGACAAGTCTAGGCAAATGCCACCTCCGAGCCTCCATTTTCTCATCTGTAAAATGGGACCCTCCATCTGGGGTCTGTGCCTGCCTCACAGTGAGGATTCAAGAAGGGAAGCTGCAGTCGTTACTGCTGTCACGACTGTGGAGAGGACGCGGGAAACGGGAGAGGCAGGAGTGTCTGGGGCGGAGCGGGGGCAGGGAGCGGTACCTGCGCTCTCAGCCTGGGAGAGGCTGCGGATGATGATCTCCCTGATGCGGGCTGGCAGGCCTGCGGGCCGCAAGTCCTGGGCCGGGCCCGACCCCAGGAGGCTCCTCTCCAGAGTCTGCAGGGAAAGTGGGAGGGTCTGAGACCCGGGGCTCCCTGGTGTGGGTGGCAAAGAAACAAAGTGCTTCCACCGGAGACATGGGTGCCTAGGAGGCACTCAGGACACCCCCACCTGGAAGGAAGCTTGGACATCAGATTGGCACGAAGCCACGCTGCGCGCCGTGCCCTGGGAAGGAGGCCCCCGGGGACCCCTCACAGACCCCACCTCCAGCAAGCGCGGTGCCGGGGGCTCCCACCCAGCTCCCGCCCGAGAGGGGTGAGGACCCCACAGTGCTAGCAGGGGTCACCCCAACCCTAAAACCTGTAAGTGGGGACTCCCCTTCACTCGAGGGGCCCTGGACAGAGGCCCGGAACTGAACCCCAGAACCCCTCCGCCCCCACCCTGGGCAAGAGCTGCAAGCGGGGGCCCCCCGGCGTACCCACGCCGGCACCCCGAGACGCGCCGTCCTTCACCCTCTCCTGCGAGGCTCCGCGCCCCTGCCCTGCACGGGGCACAGCCCCGGACCCACCTGGATAACCACCTCCAACGACTGCTCCAGCCCCAAGCTCATGGGAGTCGGCCCAGGGCACCCTCTGCAGGCCTCTGCTAGGGTCCCAGAGACCAAACCAGACTCCCCCACAGCCAGACCGCCGGCTGAGCGTCGGGCAGATTAGGCTTAAATCCGGCGGGCCCCACGTGATCACGGGGTGGGCGGGGCCGCGGCGGGGAAAGGAGGGTGGGGGAGGGGAGCCTGGTGGGGCAGGACAGAGGAGGAGAAGGGGTGAAGGGGCGAGGGGAGGAGGTGGAGGAGAAGGGGAGGAAGGAGTGGGAAACGGGGGGAGGGCGTGGCGGAGAAGACCCTCCCCAAAACACACGCGTGCACACCCTCTCCAGCTGCTGGGTCCACACACATCCCGGCGGCGGGAAAGGCCAGTCTTCGAGATCATCTTTACTGACGCAGAAAAGGGGTCACACGCTTTGCTGAAAATGTGTTTACAAGGCGCTCCGATGACTTCTCACAGGAGCGGGCTGCGGAACTGCCCAGCGCAGGCACGGAACCGAATCCCCCTTCCCCAACTCCCGCCACCCCTCCCTCCCAGGGGAAGCGGCTCCGCCTCTCTGAGCCTCAGTCTCCCCACACAAGGTGCAAACGCTGGCACCCGTCTAGGGGCGTCGTCTGGGGGCAAAGGGCGTGTGACTGAGCGCCGGGCTTAGCGTGAACGTGTGAACCATTACTGGTTTCCTTCATCTGAAAATCCGACCCAAAGGGTCGTTGTACCCGGGCCCCGGGGCTCCGAGCCCCACCCCCAGCCTCCCACTGCTCCTCCCCGGCGGTGCAGCGGGTAGGCTCAGCTCTGGAATCGGAGCCACAGTGGAGTCCCGCTCTGCCCCTTGTCGGCCGTGTGACCAACGAGCTACCGAGGCTCAGTTCTCTCGCGAAACTGACGGCACCGACCAGAGTCACCGTGAGCATTACCTGGGTTGCACTGCGTAAGGGTCTGACCACGGCTGGCACGTCACAAGCAGCCAATGCAAGGCGGCTGCTGTTCCCACCGTCGCTGGCATCGCCCGTCTGGGCTCCTGCTGACTCTTGACCCCTGGCCTCTGGGTGCTCTCTACTCTAACGCTGTGTCACATTTGTGTGATCACTTTGAATTCTCACCTCAACCCATTTCCTGATGAGAAAAGCAGGCGCAGAGACCTGGGCGCTCTCACCTAATCCAAACTGCCGCGCTGCAGGGAAGGGGAAACAGCCCTAAACTCTCCACTTAAGCCAGGCAGCCTCCCAGAGGGCCTGAGGGCAAGGCAGGGGCATTTGCACTCCAAGGCTCTACCAACCTTGTCTAGGTCAGACCCAGGAATGCAGCAGGTGCCCTATAACTGCACAACAGTCCAAGCTGAGCCTGAAACCCTTGCCCCCAACTATGAAATCTGCTCTGGAAATGGAAAACCAGGAACCGCCACACAGGGCCAAAAAAATAAGTGCCTCAATGTTGCCACGACAACCAAGGCCAGATTCAGGCAAAACTAGACTCAGAGGCAGGGAGCTCTCACTGCAAAAACCTGGGGCTCCATCTTTCCACCTCCAGACACAGCCTTCAGGAACTCCCCCTACAGGCTGCACACCCATAGCCAGAGCAGAGAGGGGCCACAAGCTCTGCAGCCCTGCTTGCCCAGATGGGCAGAGAGGGGGCCCAGACTCGCTTGGTGAGCTGAACTAAATTATTCCCCAGCCAGGGCCCTAGGGGATGGGGGAAGGGAGTCAGATGCCAGAACCCTTGGCCCTGCCCACAGAGTTCTCCCCGTCAGCCCTTCTGGGTTCTATCAGAGCCCAAGAAACCATATCTAAACCCTGTGTGTATGTGCACTTTCTAATGTTCGGAGCCTCCAGTTCTCAAACAACAATTATCCAGAAAGGTCTGGGTATTATAGCTTTAGTATCTGACTGCCAGGATTTGGCTGTGCCTCCCCATCAGCCCGGGCCAATGAGTTTGCCTCTCTGAGCCTCAGTTTCTTTATCTGTAAAATGGGATAAAAACAGTGCCTGCTTTTACTATGAGGTTTAAATAAGATGATCCATGCTTAGCTGTGTACCGGGATATGGTGTGACAGGAACTGCTATGTGTTCACCAAAAAACATTTCCAGTTCTTCTATGGGAAATGGCCAGAAGTTATTTCCCAGACTCCCTTGCCATGTAATCTAGTTCTCACTAGCAGAATTATTGATGCTTTAGAACTGTGGTGTTGGAGAAGACTCTTGAGAGTCTCTTGGACTGCAAGATCAAACCAGGCAATCCTAAAGGAAATCAACCCTGAATATTTATTGGAAGGACTGATGCTGAAGCTGAAGCTCCAATACTTTGGCCACCTGATGCGAAGAGCCAACTCATTAGAAAAGACTCTGATGTTGGGAATGATTGAAGGCAGGAGGAGAAGGGGACGACAGAGGATGAGATGCTCGGATGGCATCACCTATTCGATGGACGTGAGTTTGAGCAAGCTCCGGGAAATAATGAAGGACAGGGAAGCCTGGCGTGCTGCAGCCCATGGGGTCACAAAGAGTTGGACATGACTAAGCAACTGAATAACAACAGCAGAATTAAGACAGAACTAAAGTGTGCCACTTCAGACCTGGCCCATAAAAACCTCCCACGAGGACTTCTCTCCTTCCCTGTCCCCCAACTAGAAGGAAATGACGTTGGGTTCCTAGAGAATGCTAGAGCCACAAGCTGGAAGGGGTCTGGGTCTGTGGGTCACCATATAGAAAGCCAGTTAACAGGACTTCTCATGAATGAGAAATAAACTTCTGTTGTGCTAAGCCACCGAGATTTCAGGATTTCACTGTCACATCAGCTGTGCTGTGCTTAGGCACTCAGTCATGTCCGACTAGGTGACCCCATGGACTGTAGCCCGCCAGGCTCCTCTGTCCAAGGGATTCTCTAGGCAAGAACACTGGAGCGGGTTGCCATGCCCTCCTCCAGGGGTTTCTTCCCAACCCAGGGATCAAACCAGGGTCTCCCACATTGCAGGTGAATTCTTTACTGTCTGAGCCAGCAGGGAGCCCAGGAATACTGGAGTGGGTAGCCTATCCCTTCTCCACGGGATCTTCCCGGCCCAGGAATCAAACCGGGGTCTCCTGCATTGTAGGCGGATTCTCTACCAGCTGAGCCACAAGGGAAGCCCATCACATCAGCCAGAATTACCTTAATGACTCCCCACCATTACCTAGTGAATAGCGCTGGCCTTTTGTTTGTTTGTTTTGTGGTTGCCAGCATGAGGGATCTTAGTTCACCCACCAGGGATGGAATGCCTGCCCCCTGCAGTGGAAGTGCACAGTCAAGGTCAGGGAGGTCCTTCGTGCTGGCTCTCGGTGCTGTCATCACCAGCGTTACCAGCTCCTCCCAGGACCCAGTCTGGAACCCTGCCAGGCGCACTGTAGGCCCTCAGCCATTTCAGGTGAATAAATACAGAGAAGACACCCTTTGCACTCATTCCCTCCCCACTCTTGCTTAGCCCTCTGCCCACCCTGCAAAGCTGCCGTTTGCCAGGTCCAGCTGCAGGCACTAGCCAAAAAGTCCCTCAAAGGCTACTCATGTATCTCAAATGTACCAGCTGCTCTTACCCATTATCCCTTTATTCTCCAGTTGCTGACTAGAAATTATAATAAAAATACTGGACCTACCATGAGCCAGACCCTGTGCCCAAAATTCTGCACCTGTACCTTATCTGCTAAACCTTCTTGACAGCCCCAGGATGCTACTACTGTTCTACCCACTTTACAGATTACAACAATAAGCCTGGGTGGAGTTAAATGATTTGCTCAGAAACACTATTTTATGAACAATCCCATGTGTTCTCCTTACTTATTGCAAGTAATAAATCTTTCCTCTCCGCCCCAAAAATTATTTGCTCAGCCATCCAGTTATTGATGAGTCATGAGCTGGAATCGACTGTTGACAGAAACATCAACACCCTCAGATATGCAGAAGACACCACTCTAACAGCAGAAAGCGAAGAGGAACTAAAGAGCCTCTAGACGAGGGTGAAAGAGGAGAGTGAAAAAGCTGGCTTAAAACTCAACAATAAAAAACTAAGATCATGTCATCTGATCCCATCGCTTCATGGCAAATCAAGAGGAACGGTGAAAGCAGTGACAGATTCCCTCTTCTTGGCTCTGAGACCACTGCAGATGGTGACTGCAGCCATGAAGTCTGAAGACAACTGCTTCTCGGAAGGAAAGCTATGACCAACCCAGACAGCATATTAAGAAGCAGAGACATCACTTTGCCGACAAAGGTCAGTGTAGTCAGGTCTTTCCAGCAGTCATGCACAGATGTGAGAGTTGAACCATAAAGAAAGCTGAGCACCGAAGAATTGATGCTTTCGAACTGTGGTGTTGGAGAAGACTCTCCAGAGTCCCTTGGACAGCAAGGAGATCAAACCAGTCCATCCTAAAGGAAATCAACCCCGAATATTCATTGGAAGGACTAATGCTGAAGCTGAAGCTCCAATACTTTGGCCACCTGATGAGAACAACCAACTCACTGGAAAAAGACCCTGATGCTGGGAAAGACTGAGGTCAGAAGGAGAAGAAGGTGACAGAAGATGAGATGGCTGGATGGCATCACCAATTCAACGGGCATGAGCTTGAGCAAACTCCAGGAGATGGTGAGGCACAGGGGGCCCTGGCGTGCTATAGTCCCTGGGGTTGCAAAGGGTGGGATACGACTGACTGAGCAACACCACATCCAGCCACGAAGAGCTGAAGCCACAGCTGAGACCCACATGTGCCTAGTTCCAGTTTTAAATAATCACACGATGGCTACCATTATGTAGTCCTTACTGCCTGCCAGTCACCACCTGAGGTTTCCGATGTGTGCTATATAAGCCCCTGCCACCTCCTGCCCAGCCTGCTGAGATGGCTCCTCTCGTCCCCCACCCCAGTCTGTTCTCACACATCCCTCTTCTGTTCAACCCCCACTCCAGCTACTACCACACTCACAATAAAATTCAAAGTCCTACCACGCCCACAAGGCCCGCTCCATCCAGCCCTGGTCCACCTCTCCACCTCATCTCTCCTCTCCCCCAGGGCGCTCCTCTCCAGCCTTGCTGGCCTTCCTGATTCCCAAACACACCAAGCACGCTGCACCTCAGGGCCTTCACACCTGTCACCTTCTCTGCCTGGAATGCTCTTCCCCTTTCCTTTCAGGGCCGACTCCTGCTTCTCCACCAGACCTGGGCCAAAAATGTCACGTTATGAAAAGTGTGAACCCTGATCTTCCAGCCACAGCAGTTCCTGCCAGTGACGGTTCACTGTTTTGTTTTTTTTTCCTACAGCTATGCTGTCGTTCTGCTCCAAGGGCAGGAACCAAGTCGGCCTTGCTTACCGCCCGTCTCTGCAGAGCCTAACGCCCCAAATACCATAAACAGTTGCTGAGTGAGTGAAGGAATGCTAGGAGACAAGCAGTAATATAGAAAAAGAAAAAACCAGAAAGGAAAAGAAAATTTCCCTGGGTTTGTGGGGGGTCACATACGGCAAGTCTTGGCCTGTGTATTCTCCGCAGAGGATCCCACAAGGACCCAGGGAACACATATCCAACACCTGCTACATCTCAGCGGAGTCCCGAGTGGGAGGGGTACCTAGTCCCCAAGGGCTGACCCAGGGCTTGAGAGAAAGACGGTGAGGAGTCAAAGAAACCTCCAAGATCCAAGGTTTCTGACTCCTGAGGTCTTTCCTGAGGAGCCTGCCCTGGTCTTAGCCTGCGCCCTGATAGGGCCACAGGATTTGGTTGGTAAACACCTGCTGTGAGCTTAGCTAAGGAAAACAGGAAATCTCAGGTGAGAACAGATGGTAGGTACCCTACTGTCGCTTCCCTCCAACCGTAAGTGGAGGTCCCAGAGGGAGCTGGGGAGACTGGCCCCCAAGAAGGCAGACACTGGCTCTGTACTGTACGCTCGTGTTTGATGAAAATCACAAGGGAGCCGGCTCACAAGGGCAACCCCAGAGATGGGGGTCTCGGGCCCCACGGGGAGAGGCCCCAGGAGGGCCCAAACCCCTGCAGGGTTTGCCAGCGTGGGGAACTCAGCGGACCGCGCTGGGCCTCAGTCTCCTCACGGGCAAAAGGGGGCTTCCTGCGACTTCGTAGGCTGCACTGAAACAAGATCCCAAGCACGGGGGGCAGGGCCGGCGCCTGGCCCACCGGAAGCGAAGAAGGGATGCCTGCTGGCGGCGGAGTTGGGCAAGGCCTGCCCAGCCGCGCGCGAGGCGACGCGCCGACGGAGAGGCGGTCCGTCTGGAGGCCCAGGCGAGCCCCCGCCTCCTCCCGCCCACCCTAGGCCGCGGGAATCGGGCGGGGTTTGGAGCCGGACGGCGGGCAGGACGTCCGCAGAGGCCGCGGCCGCTCTCCGCCAGCGGCGGGGCGGGCAGCGGGAAGTTGGCACCCGCCCTGAGGCCCCTAGGCCCCGGGACCGCGGCTGCGGCCCGCCTCCGCGCGCGCCTGCCTCCCCGCCTCCGCGCGTGCCCGCGACCC
>CM035293.1:54037888-54070542 GCA_020226075.1 Hydropotes inermis
CGGAGGGCTTTTCCCACAGGGTTGCGTTTACTGTTCCGGACAGTAGTAATCCCCAAACAGGGATTATTCGCTCCTTATGCCAAAACGGGAAATTGAAGACTGAGCCTGGACTAAGCTCAGGGCCTGGAAGCTGCAAGGTGGTACAGTCGACTTGGAAACGAGACCCAGCGGCAGTCGGGTTTTGTGTCCCCTGCTGTTTGGTCACTAAGTCGTGTCTGACCCTTTGCGACCCCATGACTGTAGCCCACCAGGCTCCTCTGTCCTTGGGCTTCCCCAGGCAAGAACACAGGAGTGAGCTGCTGTGCGCTTGTCCAGGGACCTTCCCGACCCTGGGATTGAACTCCCGTCTCCTGCATTGGCAAGAGGATTCTTTACCTGGCCCCGCCTTCGACGCCTTAAACCCTGACGTCTGGCCTCGGCCATCACCCAGCCAGGCTGAGGCTGTGCCAGCCCCGCTACGCAGCCCACAGCAGCACTGGGAGTCATCAGCTACTTGACCTGTGGGCAGAACGTATTTGTTTTCCTGACTGTCCTGCAGTCTCGGATGAGGCTCTCTGGCCTCAGCTTGTTCGTGGGTAAAATGGCAGAAACCCACGTACTGCCCCTTCAGTGTTAGAAGCTTGGGTGCCTTCTCCACATGGAATGGAGATGAGACCATAGAGGAAAGCAGGTTTGAAACTAAACAGTGATGTGTCCTGTCTTTTCTAACAGTAGGTTAGATGTCCATCCTCTCAGTGGGCCTCAACTTCCCTGCATTCTTGAAGGCACTGGATCCATTTCAAAAGGGGGAGGCAGGCAGGTCTGAATCTCTAGGGTGGAGGAAGGAATGTTTTATCTGAAAAAGCATGTTTAATTTTGTGATTTTACATTTGGAAAAAAGTAAATTCCCACAAAGAAAAGCAGCAGGCCTACAGCTGATGCTTCTGTGTTTCCCCACCGGTAGGAGGGGATGGATGGTGGTGGTGCTCAGTTGTGTCTACCTCTTTGTGACCCTATGGCCTGTAGCCCATCAGACTCCTCTGTCCATAGGATTTCCCAGGCAAGAACACTGGAGTGGGTAGCCATTTCCTCCTCTAGGGGATTTTCCTGACCCAGGGATCAAACCCCACATCTCCCGCTTGGCAGGTGGGTTCTTTACCACTGTGCTACCTGGGAAGCTCACTGAATGGTAGTTTTATCTTCGTCAAAGCCTGGGTTTTACACCTGAGAAACTACTAGGGGCTGCCAATGTGTCCTTCGGGCTCTGATACCTGGGGATGATGCAAGCAAGCCTGTGACCTGGACCAGACCTGAGAGCTATGGTCCAAGATTTGGGTCAATCCCTAGGGTCTGGGATGAGGAGGGGTGTGAGATTTGGAGGAGAAGGGCAGCTTCCCTGTGGCGTCCCTGGCCCAGCCTGAGGAGAGCTGACCGACCTCTGCCAGTAAGGAGATAGACTGGGCCCCCAGCTTCCCCAGAGTGGCTCAGGTCTGTGTCAACCTGTCCAGAATCTCCAGATTTGCTGAATCCCTACCCAGGCCCAGCCCCTTCCTGGATCACAGCCTTGTCATGACAAACCTAGACAGCATATTAAAAAGAAGAGATATACTTTGCTGACAAAGGTCAATATAGTCAAAGGTATGGTTTCTCCAGTAGTCGTGTACAGATATGAGAGCTGGTCCATAAAGAAGGCTGAATATTGAAGGATTGATGCTTTTGAACTGTGGTGCTGGAGGAGACTCTTGAAAGTCCCTTAGACTGCAAGGAGAACTAGTCCATCCTAAAGGAAATCAACCCTGAATATTCATTGGAAGGACTGATGCTGAAGCTGAAGCTCCAATACTTTGGCCACCTGGTGTGAATAGCTGACTCACTGGAAAAGACCCTGATGCTGGGAAGGATTGAAGGCAAAAAGAGAAGGGTGTGGCAGAGATTGGGATGGTTGGATGGCATCACGGACTCAATGGACAGGAATGTGAGCAAGCTCTGGGAGACAGTGAAGGACAGGGGAGCCTGACGTGCTGCAGTCCCTGGGGTCACACTGAG
Organism: Hydropotes inermis; assembly: GCA_020226075.1. Taxonomy (NCBI): domain Eukaryota; kingdom Metazoa; phylum Chordata; class Mammalia; order Artiodactyla; family Cervidae; genus Hydropotes; species Hydropotes inermis. The sequence goes on from CM035293.1 coordinate 54,039,914, forward strand.
CTGGGCACCACTTAGCGACTGAACCCAAGTCCTGACAGGCTCATGGCCTTTCCAGCCTACTTCTGATCCTGCCTGAGCCCTCACTTCCAGGATGTTGCTCACAGCGTTGAGGTCTGTGCTCAGACCCTGCTCTGAGCTCCAGCGTCTGTGCTCCCCCCTTCTTGCCTGTCTCCCCAGGCCCATCTGCACCAGGTCTCCCTTGGGGGTCCCAGTGCCCACACCTCGCGGGCAGCCCACGCTGGTGGCCTTCCACACTGCTGGCTGTTAGCCTCCCATTTTCTTGTTCCATCCTCCATCCCCTTTAAACTCTTCTGTGAAGGAGAATTGAGGCAACAGGTTCTAGGGTTATTTCAGTTTTACAGGGGAGGAGACCGAGACATCACAGAGGTGCAGTGGCTTGCCCAAGGGCACACAGCGTGAAGTCCAGTGGGTCTAACCCCATGCTCTTTCCTCTCCCCCACAGTGCTAACTCTGGAGATTTTGGGAGGGACAGCAAACACAGCTCCTCTCTGCTGGACCTTCTTATCCCGGGGGCTCCCAGGAGCCCACTGCAGGGAAGCACACACTGGCATAAGCCCTCCCCCGGAGGCCTTGAGCCCACTGCCCCGCTGACCCAGGGCTCTGTTGAGCCAGGCCTGTGGGCATTTGAACCCGCAGGGCTACTGACCCTGGCCGCTGCCCCATAACCAGGAGGCACCCAGCCCTGCGCCCCGGGTCCGGCCACTGGGTTATGCCAGCTTCACCGTGGAGGGGTCTAAGTCTGTGGCTCCAGTAACACAAACACATGACTGGGACTTAGCACCCCCAGGCTGCTAGGGCCAAGGGCTTGCCAAACCCTGGTGCTAGGCTGGGTTGGACTCTGCACCCCATCAGCAAACCACATTAAGCAGGAGGCTTAGAGGATCTGTGTTCTGGTTAACTGGACTTGCTGGATATCTTAAGGTTAAGGTCTGACAGGGTCTTTTTTATAATGCCTGACTTTAAGATCTTTTTAAAACCTTATTTATGGCTGTGCTGGCTCTGTGCTTCTGCGCCCGCATTCTCCGGTTGCTAAGGGTGGTAGCCAGTCTTTGTTTTGACTGCAGGCCTTTCACCACCATGGCTTCTCTTGCTGTGGAGCACGGGCCTTGTTGCCCCGCAGCATGTGGACTCCTCCTGGACCGAGGATCCAACCCGTGCCCCTGCAGTGGGGGCATGGAGTCTTAACCACTGGACTGCCGGGGACGTTCCTGAGACAAATTTTACATTAAGGGCACAGAACAGTGCCTTGCAGACATAAGCAATAGCTGCTGTCACAGAAAGGGGAAGTGAGGCCCCAAGGAGCAGGTTAAGTGACCTCCCAAAGGCATAGTACCATTAAGCATGTCCAGACCCTTCTCTTCCTCCGACTCCCATTCGGATGCCCTTCACGCACCTGTTGTATTAGTTATCTATGGCTGCCTAATGGTGTAACTGCAAACTTGGCAGCTTCAGACACATTTACTAACTCGGTTTCAGGGTTCGTGGGTCTGGGCACAGCTTGGCTGGGTCCTCTAGCAAGGCTGCCAAGTGCTGGCAGACAGGGCTCCTCTGAGGATCAACCGGGGAAGGGTCTGCTCCCCAGCTCAGGAGGCTCTGGCAGTGTCCGGGTCCTTGCAGATCGCTTCAGTTTCTTGTTGGCTGTCGGCAGAGGCAGATTTTCCCACCTCAACACAGTGACCCTGGGACTAGGGCAACTCACGCAACATGGCAGTTAGCTTTTTTAGAGCTGGTGAGACAGATGTTGCAATGTTATATAGTCATGAAGACATCCTGTAGTCTCAAAACCCTCAACCGAATACCTACCTCCTATCCCCACCCCACCGTTTGGAAGCTCCAGTCAAGGATGTTAAGTGAGGAGACGCATGGTTCGGTACTGGGGGCTGTCCTGGGGACCCTGGTCCCATAGCTGGGATTCTGGCTGGTGACATGTCAGACTGTCCCCTGCCCTACAGATCCCTCAAGGTGCTTTCCAGGGTAGATTTTTTTGACTGCAGTTTCTTCATCAGCACCATTATGAATAACAGTTCTGGATGCATTACCTGATTCTACATCAAGGTGATTTAAAGTCTAACTACAGGATGGGCACCTGCTAGTGCTTTATGTGCCTCATCCGAGTGACACTGGGCTCAAGGAGACCATGGTCACACATTTTTTTTTTCTTTTTGGTGGTCATTTTTACCAGGAAGACAGTCTAGATCAAAGCCCAGGTCTGTCTCCAAGACCCAAGGACTCACCTTCAATGATGCATGGTTCCTGTAAGGGTGTCCTCTGGCCCTAAGCTTCCTCTTTCCCAGCCTCTAAGGCACTTAGAGAGAAGACGGGGAGTCACAGCAAACGGACAAAGACGTTTACTACTCCTGAGAGTCCCTTATTGCAATTTCCGTTTCCTTACTTACAGGACAAGAGGATCCTCAGTTCCAATTTTCTCTGTCCTTTGTTGTTGTTCAGTTGCTCAGCTGCATCAGACTCTTTGTGACCCCATGGACTGCAGCACGCCTGGCTGCCCTGTCCTCCACTGTCTCCTGGAGTTCGGTCAAACTCACCTTCACCATCCAACTACCTCCTCCTCTGTCATCCTTAACACTGCGTACTAGTCAGAGGGGCCATTTCTATAACCAACAGTGAAAGCACATCTTTCTTACAGAACCCACAGGCATGATAAACACTGTGGCCTTTATCTGTTTTCCGGTCTCTGTGCCTGGACACCCTCACTGTTTAGGGAGCCGCTCCCACGGAGGGAGGCAGGGCTCGCCCGCATATTTGAGGGCAAGAAGCCCAGAATGTCCCAGAAGGGCAGAGAGGCTGTGCTGGCTACCAGAGAAGTCACTGGAGGCCTTAGGGCAAAGGGGACAAACCCCCATCCTGGCCAGCCTGTCGCTGTGGCCCCGGACTCAAGCCTGGACTTGGGCTCAGTGGCGAAAGGCAGTGTGTGTCCTGCGGGGCATCCTGGAGGAGTTAGCAGCCATGGCACCAAAAACATTTCCATCTCTGACATACACTGACAGAGTAGAAATATTTATTTTTTATCTTAGAAATCTGGTCCCACCAAAAGGCCAACGCTTTTTTTTTTTTTCAGTTCATCTAGAACTTTCAAAGAACCCTTTCAGTTAAAGAGGTAATGGATGTCAATGAAAGCGATTTTAGAGGTGTGCTCAGATAAAATTATTTCCTATAAACCGGGAACACAGGCAAGCCTAGATTTCCAGTTGCTTCAGAACTCCTTCTGTCACGTACAGTCCCCGAAGGAGAGAAGAAAGGAAGGAGTTGTCTGCAGACAAGGCACTTCAGGAAACAGCCGGGAGCAAACCCAAGTCCGCCAGGACCCACGCAGTGAGCCTGGGAGCCCAGGTGGCTGCCCGCAGACGGCAGGGCTGAACCCCTCACCGCCGTGAGAACAGCGGCCTCTCTGACCCAGACGCAATCCTACCTGCTGCCAGCGCCTGCCTTGGCCCTGCCCTGCCCTCCAGGCCCTGCACACACAGAAACCAGGCCACGAAGTTGAGATGAACACCGCTCCTGAAGCTCAGAGCAGCTCCTGCGGCTGACGGTGAGGAATGCTTTCAGAGTCTCCCGCGGGGGCAGGCTGCCAGAGCATGCTTTTACAGAGACCGTGAGTTAGTGCAGATCAGCCCGTTAGCAAAGCAAACATTAAAAGAATTTTAGAAAGCTGGCTAATACTCTTGGTTTCCGTCCTGACCATCTGTTCAGGCTGCAGCCTAAAAACCTGCTAGAAATCAGGAAGAAGCCCCTCCTCCTGACTGGAATGGCTACAGCCAATAAGCATGGGGAAAGGCCCCCTCCAGAGGGCAGTCACGTGACACCTATGACCTCCCCAGATGGGCTGATCTGAATCCAGGCAGCACACTCAACCCCTTCTTTTGCTTTGGGGGCTTGTGTTTAATAAGAGTCATCGCGATGGAAGAGTCTCAGAGTCTCTCTCATGTCAAGAGGACAGACAGGGACAGGGATCCAGGAACTCTTCTTCCATGTTCTGGTTGCAAATTCGAATCCCAGGGAACAGTGTGACATTGCCCGACACGCCCAGTCTGTCGAAAGATCCAGGCAAGGAGGAGAGGAGAGACATGCTCCCAACAGAGGCTGGCCAGAGAGCGCCGCATTCTCCTTCCTTCAGCCCCGACGAGGCGGCTCCTTTCCAGAAGTCGTATGAGGAAGAGAGTCATGTCCAGATCAGAACTGGACCCAGCCTGCACCTGGCTGAGTCTGGCTGGAGGTCGACCTGGAATGATAGGGAGGGGGGAAGATTTTAAATGTTTGGGAATACAGAGCACAAGAGATGTAACTTCTCTCCAGGCAGAAAGAACTCCAAGAAGCCAGTCCCTGAATGTTGTTCTAGAGCAGGAGTCAGCAAACCACAACCCAGGACTAGACCAAACTGAGTTCTTTGCCTGTTTATGTAAATAAAGTTTCACACTCACTCACTTACATACTGTGGCTATTCTGGGCTACAAGAGTGGTGATGAGGAGCTGGGATACAGACCACCTAGCCTGCACAGTTTAAACTTTTGCTTCCTGGTCCTTGAGAGAAAATGTGTGCTGACTCCCAACCTACAGCCTGTTCACATAACAATGCTGTGTGTTTAGCATATTTTCACCCTGACCCCTAGGTACAGGCTTGAAATTTTAAGGAAGCAGAAAAGGCAGAGGTCCCATGAGGACGGGCCAACGCCAGAACCCTGGTGAACGCGTGGCCCAGTGTTCTGGGGTAGCTAGTGGGGGGGAGGAGATTAGAGGTACTGGTGACAAGCCAGAGTACCTGGTGAGGTGGTTTAAAGACCAGAAGGAGCTGCAGAGGGCGGCTCCAGCCCATTCAGCAGCAGAAGGCAGCAAAAGGCCTTCCCAGAGAGAAACATGCCACCCGGAGTGGGCACTCTGGGGCTCCGTCCCTTCAGTGGCCTGAAAGTGTCTGAATCGGCGCTCTTGCTCCCGATGTCAGAAGGAAGGCACTGGGGCGATCCCAGGTTTGTAGAGTAACAGCCCTGGCCCCGTCCCACCACAGAGAACCTGATCCTCCTCACCCTGTGGATTTGGTGAAGTCTCCCCAGACGTCGGCAGTGGCAGTGGTGGCAGGCTTGGGCTGTGGCCAGGACACAGTGGCACCTCCTATAGACGTCCCCAAGTCCGATGGGAAGGGAGGGGAGAGAAGGAGACAGAGGCGTCAGAGGCCTCCCCTTCTGGCTGCCTCAGTAACCCGGAAATCAGACTCATGATTCCAAGTTGCTGAGAAAGACATGCAGAAATGTGCTTTTTGGCAACAAAACGCCTACAACCATTCACATCTCTGCTTCTTCTGAGGAGCCCTTGAGGGGCTCCTGGAGACACCACAGAAGGCCACACACCAGGTGGAGGGGAGGGGACCAGCGGGGGCAAGTCACACACCATCATTCTATCTGAAGCAGACCTCACTCCAACCATTTATGCTGCAAATCTGTTTAAAATGTACCATCTCCTGACCTCTTGGATGGAGAATGCTCACCAAAACTGCAACACTGTCTTTATATAATGTCCTCGGGCCAGTGTCTGGCTCAACTAGCTGAGAAAATTATGTGCCAGACATGTGCCAAGTCCTAGAAGCCAAACTGTTAAGGGGCTGGGGAGTCTTCCAGAAGTACCAAGTGGGCATCTGCGTGGGTGTCGTCACCGGGTGGAGGGCACGAAGGGCGGCAGGGCGTGCTTTTCCAACCCCTCCCCCAGCACTGCCAGCACCCCTTCCAAAGGTCCTGTGCCCGCCACCTGCCTTCCCACCAGCTACGTCTAACATCTAATGGGCTGGAAAACCAGGTAAAACTAGGGCTCTCCAGAGTTTAGTAGTTCACCAAGTTAAATACTCAGTGAACTACAAAACTTGGGCTTCCCTGGTGGCTCAGATGGTAAAGAATCTGAGGTCAAGAATCTACAGGTGAAATCCGCCTGCAATGTGGGAGACCTGGGTTCTACCCAGGGTGGGGAAGATCCCCTGGAGAAGGGCATGACAACCCACTCCAGTATTCTTGCCTGGAGAATCCCCACAGACAGAGGAGCCTGGTGGGCTACAGTCCATGGGGTCACAGAGAGTCAGACATGGCTGAGCTAATAAGCACGTAAGTATTTAATAGACATTATCTCGTTTGAACTGCGCCACAGTCCCTGGGGGAAGACAGGCCAGCCTGTTTGACTTTATGCAGGTTACTTAAGCCTTAGTCTCTGTATTTCTAAAATGCAGACAGTAGTGATGAACACTTTTCATAAGACTGACCGGTCTGAGGATCAAATATGTTAACAGAAGTCTTCGAACAGGCCTAGTCAACAGTGATAATGATGGTAATGATGCGGCTGCTGCTAAGTCAGTTGGGTCGTGTCCGACTCTGTGCAGCCCCATAGACAACAGACCACCAGGCTTCCCTGTCCCGGGGATTCTCCAGGCAAGAACACTGGAGTGGGTTGCCATTTCCTTCTCCAATGCATGAGAGTGAAAAGTGAAAGTGAAGTCGCTCAGTCATGTCCCACTCTTAGCAACCCCATGGACTGCAGCCCACCAGGCACCTCTGTCCATGGGATTTTCCAGGCAAGAGTACTGGAGCGGGGTGCCGTTGCCTTCTCCGCTAATGATGCAGTGCCGCTCAAACGAGAGCTAACGTTCAGGGAGCGCTTACAATGTTATAGGCACCGTTCCACGCGCTCTATGTGGGTTGGCACATTTGATCCTCACAAGAAACCTGTACTATAGGCATCATTACCCGCTTCCTACAGATAAAAAAATGGAGGCACAGAGTAGCAGGCAATCTTCTGAATGTCACACAACAGTAAGCTGGATTTTGAACTCAATCAGTCTGGTCTGGGAACACAGCAAGTGCTCATAAATGCTGGCTAATCATCACCCCAGCCGCCTGTCTGGCGTATCACGGCATACGGCCTTGGGGGCAGAGGCCTGGGGCTGTACCTGCAGTGCCATCAAGGCATCAAACACTATCTGGAGCAAAGTAGGGACTCCACGGCACTAAAAATGCATTGGCCAGACAGAACGCCTGAGACTATGGCCCTCAGGCCTCAGTGAGCCACCAACAGTGTGAAGTGTGCAAGTTCCCGCCCCTGTCGCCAGGATGCCAACAAGCCCAGGGGTCATGTGACCTTACTGTGACTCCAGAGGCCAGGCAGGCACCCTCTCTGCTGCTCCTGGCGTTCTCTTGGGGTGAGGGATTCCCACAGGGCTGAGGTGTGAAGCCTGACCTCCAGGTAAGCCCGACCTTTCAAAGGGAAAGCAAGCAGGCTTCTTGTCAGGACCCTCCCCCACCCCAACATGCTGGTGAGGAAAGGGGTCTGGAGACAGTCACCCAGCCCAGGGAGGGCCAAGAGCCTCACACCAGCCAGCCAGGCAGGGTGGGGACACTGAGGGGCCGGGCTGGCCTCCCAGCACCTCAGCGGCTAGCACGAGGCACTGACTCCCAGAACCCCAGGTCTCCAGAGGCGCTGCTTATGACCTGGAGCAAGCACCAGCGCAGCTGCTGAGGGAACTGCCTCGCGGCATCCAGTGCCCAACAGCCTCGCTGAGGAGCCCGCTTCAAACTCAATCTCCAGTTTTACTTCCCACCACCCACTGTGGAACACTCGTGTGGCCTCCATCTCCGTAACACACCAGTGTGTAAAAATTAAAAGTCTACATCCTGTTCATGCTCTTCTTCTGTCCGGAACGCCAGTACCCCCAGCCCGATCTCTGTCCTTCAAGGCCTGGTTCAATGCCACCTCTTCCATGATGACAGCTCCCCAGACCATGCGGCTGGTAATGAGTCTGGTCCCCCTGCATTTGGTCTCTGTGCCCAGGACTCTTCTCTTCTATTATTAACAGACTGAGCGTCCTGTGCCCAGAAGCCACGTCGCCATCACTCAACGAGCAGCCTCTAACAACCCGGAACCCATGCGCTGATGATTTCACAGCAACAAGTGAGTTGCAGTCCCTGCCCACTACGGCGGGCCAGACAACCTGAAAGAGAGGTGGTGGGAAAAGAGGAAGCCCTCATCCAGTGTGGGCAGGACCAGCTTTGTGACAGCCACCCTCCAGTTCCTCACTGGAACCTCACCCTCTGTCCTCACGACGGGCACTGTGACCAGTGTGGGCGAAGGAAGGAAAGCTGAGGGGCCCGCTGCCGGGGGGAGAGGAGCCTGAGTTGCGGGGCATCACCCTTGTACACTGACCTGAGCTGGGAGAAACTGCTGGCTGGACGACAGAGCCCCCCACAGACAAATGCTCCCCGGGGAGAGGGGCCAGGGCAGCAGTTCTTGCCCCTGGGGGAGGGGGAAGCAGGCTCAGTCCTCCCGTGCTGGTGGGCCGGGCGCGGGGCGTCCCAGCTGCGCCTTCCTTCTTCTTCATGCTCTAAAGAGAGGGGAGGGGTGAGCATCAGTCAGTTCCGCTGGATCCCACTGCCACCAGAAAAGTTCACAAGGTGACCCCGGGGCCCCAAACGTCTGCATCACCAGGACGCTCAGCAGCCATCCAAAGGGCACTTTCACTGCCGTGGACTGCGCTCAGCACATCGCGGTTTGAGCGCCATCAGGAGCTCCACCCGGCGCCCACCCGCACCTGAGGCGGGACACTGAGCACTGAGAAAGGTGCAAGATAGCCAGGACACACATCCTCCTGGAGGACTCAAGAACGGGAACCGCCCCGGAGAGCTGTTTGATTTAAAGCTGAACATGTGACCTGATGCCCCTGCCATTCCACTCCTACATGAACCCAGCAGAAATATGTGCACGTGGGCACCAAAGACACCATCTGGACACTGACAGCAGCACTCCTGTAACAGCCCCAAACTGGAAGCTACCCCGATGCCCACCATGAGGTAAACTGCACGGATACTTAAGATACCTTCTCATAATGCAGCCTGCCACCACCATGAGGATAAACTGACCACACTCAGCAATATGCATGCTCTCACACATGCCAGGCTGAATAAACGAAAGGAGTCACACACAAAGGAGTATGAAGTGTATGAGTCAATCAATAAAACGTTAAAAACAACATCAGGATAGTGCTCACTCTGTCCTGTGGAAGAGAGCAGGGGAGGGGCTTCCAGAGTGGTGACAGCCATCCACACCTTCATCTGGGGGCTAGCTTGTGTGAGCAGATATTTATTTATTTATTTTCGGCTGCACTGGGTCCTCACGGCTGTACGTGGGCTTTCTCTCAGCATGATGGTTCTGCGGAGCACGGGCTCCACAGCACAGGCTCAGCAGTTGGGTGCACAGGCTTAGCTGCTCCAGAGAATCTGGGATCTCCCCAGACCACTGATAGAACCCATATCCCCCGCAATGGCAGGCAGATTCTGAACCACTAGACCACCAGGGAAGCCTATATATTTGTTTTTAAAAAATTCACTGAGTTTTGCATTTATAATGTGTGTACTTTTCTGTATGCATATTATACCTCAATGAAACATTTAATAAAGAAAAACAGACACCTCAACACCGAGGTGAACCAGAAGTCAGAGCATCTCAAAGATGAAGATGGCGTGGTTCCCACCCTGCCAGGAGAGCAGCAGCTTAATCAAATGCTGAGTTCACAGACCAGAGTCAAGTGAACTGAAGTGAAAGTCACTCAGCCGTGTCTGACTCTTTTCGACCCCATGGACTATACAGTCCATGGAATTCTCCAGGCCAGAATACTGGGGTGGGTAGCCCTTCCCTTCTCCAGGGGATCTTCCCAACCTAGGAACTGAACCCAGGTCTCCCGCATTGCAGGTGGATTCTTTACCAGCTGAATACTGGGGTAGGTAGCCTAAGCCCTCCAAGCCCTGGGTATGCATACAGCTGTGATTATTTCTAGCTTGACGACCCTGCACAGGACCCTCAAGCTCTCTAAACCTCCATTTCCTCTCCTAAAAGTGAGAATGTTTAATCTGCATGAGAAGCACCCTAAAACACTACCTGGCACACAGTTGATGCTCATTAAATGTTAGTTTCCTCCCAGCAAGACAGAGATTCACATCCCAACCAGTCCACTGGACATGACTTGGATTTTCTCTTAAGAGACAGTTGGCCAACTTCAAGGGTCCCAAATCATCACCAGCAGGAAGCAGAAGAGAGGAGAAAGAGATAGTAAGTGAAGCGGAAGGCTGTTATTTTAGGATTACAAACTGTCTTCAGAAACAAATCCAGTAGGTCCTCAGTTCCCCCAATCATTCAGCTCCACCCCCACAACCAGGCAGAGGGCACGTCTTGCAGTCCAGCCCAGCCCAGCTCAACCTCTCCCAAGATGCAGGGCCCACCAGGACCATGACATGGGAGCCAGGACACCACCGTCAGCAGAGCTGCCCGTGACCCCCAGTGCCCACCCAATGCTTTCTTGCCCAGCGGAGTGCTGCCAATCTTTTTTTTTTTTTTTAATTTGGCTGTGCCAGGTCTTAGCTGTGGCGCGAGGAATCTTTTAGATGCAGCATGTGGGAGCCAGTTCCCTGACCAGGGACTGGACCCATGTCCCCTGCATTGGGTACGTGGGGTCTTAACCACTGGGCCACCAGGGAAGTCCCCAAAACACAACCTGGGATGAGCACATGGGCCCCCCTGCCAACAGCCAACACAGAAACATCAGCTATGGCAGCAAGCGACTGATGTTCTTCAACTCAAGAGGCTTTGCACACACCATGCCCTCTGAACCGCCCTCTGAGCTCTCTTCCCTTGCTCGTAGGTTGCTTCTTCCAGGAAGGCGTCTCTGGTTCCCCCTAACTCTAGGCTGCAGGACACCCCAGGAGTTCCCGGCACTGAAGACACCTCGGGGTCACAGACCCTTCCCGCCACGTAATCACACCCCGACTCCCTCATGTCAGCTCCACTCCGAGCTCTGTGACAGCGGAGCCCTCTTGCTCGCCCCCAGTGCAGTACCTGACGTCCGGCCGCTACTCAGTAAACACGTGCTGAACCGTGAGAGGAGTGGCGGCTCTAGGCTGGGCTTGGTGTGGCAGCCAAGGCTGCTGAGCAGGGGCAGCACTCACCGCAATGTTGAGCTTGATGGTCTGGCCCTCCTTGAAACTTAGGTCCAATTTGGGACCTTGATCTGGGTTTTGGGCTTGTTTTGCAAATTCACACTGCTGTTTCACCCACCTGGGGAAAGAAGAGAGAAGAGGTGAGGAAGGGGCATGCTGCCCTGCATTCACGCCCTCGCTTCAGTCCTACCTGCCATCCAGGATGAGGCTTTTACTGCAGCCTCGGGGAAGAGACTGAGAGCAGCTTGAGAGTCAGGCCTGAACACAAACCCTGGCTTTGACATGGAAGCAGCTGCAGGTTTGTCACTTTCCTCATCAGCAAAATGGGATAACGAGTCCCTATGCCTTAAAGACTGAAAATTTCACGAGGTCATTGATAGAGAGGGTCCTAACACTGGTCTTCAGGAAATCTGAGAACCTGGTCCTCTCCTCCTCAGCATGTGGCATGAAGACTAAAACAACATCCAGGGGCTTAAAAAGTAGATGGTGAGACAGGACAGACACCCAGCAAGTGGAAAGCAACAAAAAGGCCCCACACCCTCCAAAGAGCAGCCCTCCAGCAGCCACCCAGAGCAGAGAGGAGCTGGAAGCACTCACATGAGCAGCTGCACACTCGCCACAGCCAGAGATGGAGGCCTCAGATGGCAGGGGAGCAGGCTTTCCTGCCCTTTTAGCTTCAGAAAGGATCAGCAGGGTGCGGACTGAGTGGCCTGGGAATCCGAGCACTGCTTATTACAGCATGGAGGAAGAGGTCTGGAAAGGCCAAGGGAGCCGGGAAAGGGCTGATGGGGCAGAGATGTGACACCTCAAAGGCTGGGGCAGCTGACTAGGGGGGTCAGAGATGGGCCTCAGGAAAAGGAGACCTCAAGGTAGAGATGAGGACTCGCAGAGCGCAGAGGGGACCTGTCTTAAAGAAGTGAGTTCCCCTGAGACTCTGCGAGCTGACAGATCACACACAACCACCTAGGTATCATAACCTGGGAGATCATTCTGTCCCAGGAAAGAGGGAGGAGGCATGAGTGTGTCTCCTGGAGCCACTCACTTGAAATGGTCCTGCAAGGCAACATTGAAGTCAAAGGCGTCACCTCGGTCCCCGAAGCCAATTCCAATAAATGCCCGTCGCCCTGGGGGACAACACACAATCAATCCTACTTTCCAAAGGCAGAGAAAACCCTTCTCGGAAGAGGAAGCCCCAAGCCCCGAGCTTACCGTTTCCATCCTCAATGCGGATAACGAAGTACCTGCTGGAATCGGTCACACTCTCCACAGCTGTGCCGGGAAACTGATCCACTGGGGCCTGAGCAAAGAGCTCCCCTAAAAGCAGAAGTGAGGATGAGCCTTGAGTCTCTCACAGCCTATTTCTATCCCATGACTGGGGCCCTTGCCCTGTGAGGCAGATTGGCAAACCTGACTCTGGGATTCAAGTCAAATGCATTCTGGCTAAAGGAATGTAACAGGAATATAACCCATAAAGATTTAAGTCAGAGGTGGCTTACAGGTCAGATCCAGTTCTTAGTTTAATATTTTCAATTTAACTGCCAAACACTTCAAAATCAAATTACATGTAAAATAATCCAGATCTCTGGCTTCTCTTAAAATCAAAAGCTCTAGCAATGTTGGGCTTCCACTTCCATGTGAGAATGATGGGCTGGAGCTGGTCACCATTCCGTGTCTCACCTATTCACACCCACCACCTGTACCCTGAGCGCCCAGGTTCAGGGAGATCACTCCTTCTCCATCAGTCAAGTACCTGAGGCAGGACTCGAGGGACAGGTGAACCCAGTGAAGAGAGAGGGTTTCTGCACTCTCAGAAGAACCTGAGGCAGGCTGATTTAATCTAGTCACGGGCCAAAAGAGTGACTGATTTTAAAAATAGCTCTTCCTTGGTGTAGGAAATGGCAACCCACTCCAGTATTCTTGCCTGGAAAATTACATGGACAAAAGAGCCTGTCGGCCTACAGTCCATGGGTTGGCATGACAGAGGGGGTTTGAGGGAGGTGGGTTGGTAGCAATAAACAGGTGGAACTAAAAAAACAACAAAAAACAGCTCTTGTAAAATGCATCCCCTTATCAACTACGGTCCTCCAGGGTGTAGTGCAACATACACCTTCTGTAAGCATTTACAACTGGTATTGTTTTCAAGTGTACTGATCTCTGTTGATGAGTCAGTTATTGACCACTTTCTACTAAATCCTATGGTTCAGAGGTGACTGTGATCAAGGTTGAACTGAATCCAAATCGGTGACCCAAGTCTGTAGCTTCTTGCTAACTACTCTGCCTGCTCTAGTTTGGTCCCTGGGGATCCAGGATCCCCCTGGATGCCTTCAGCCTAGAGCAGAGGTTCCCCACCACAGGCGACCTGGTCTCCCTTCCAGGGGCATCTGGCGATGCCTGGTGACACTGGTGGGTGCTGCTGGCATCTAGTAGGAAGCAGTCAGAGGTGTCACTGAGCATCTTAAATATGACTTAGATCACAAAACTCAGCTGGCCCCAAATGTCACTACTGCTGAAGCTGAGACACCCTGGCCTCGAGTGATTGGAAAGTGAGGGACAAACATGACCCAGTGGGCATGACCCCAAGCCAAGAGCGTCCTGGGGTTGATCCTGCAGGTGAGGCTCAGCTCTGAGCAGTGGCTGGTATACCAGCTGTGTACCTTGGCGGTAGTTCCCAGGGTCCCCAGAGAACAGGCGCTGCCATTCCCTTGTGACACCACCCGGACGTCCCAGCAAATCTCCCAGCCAGAGTTCTCTGGGAAGACCAGGCAGCTGTCCCTTCAAACTCCTCTGCCATCAATGCTTAGTCATACTTGAAACAAATAGGTGCTTTGGGTCACCTTGCAGTTCACAAAGCATTCGGATATCTACGTGCTCATTTCATATTCCAACAACCCCATGAAGCAGGAGCTAATGTGATCCCCATTTCACCAAAAAGGAGGCCAAGGTGTCAAACGTCATGTGGCTTGTCTAAGGTCCCACAGCTCAGACACAAGTGATGCAGATCTGAGAAGAGGCAGCCAGTTTTGCTCACAAATCTTTGCATTTTATTTGCCCCACAAAGGAAAACCTCTATGGTAGAAAAAGAAGACATTACGGAACACTGGGGCATCTGAGAAACCCTGCATCTGATTCCAGCTCTGGGGGGGTGGGCTGGGACTGCTCCAGGCCGCGTTGCCCTCCACAGCTCATCCAGAGGCGCTGGTGGCACAGGACTGCCAGAGATTTTGCCAAGGGTGACAACTGTCAGCTGACTCCAACACAGCCCAGCTTGGCTTGTCCTCTCACCACAGGAAGAGCTGAGAAGGACAATATCCAGTTCTTTCAGTTAACGGGTGTGGTCAGTCTGGAAAGTTACCATTTAGTCAATAAGCAGAATTCCTGATTAAGAAACCAAGCTCACAGCAGAAGTCAACGTGTGGCTTATCTTCCAAGCAAGCTCCAGGGCTTCCTACTTGGGATCCACCTGTAGGCCTTTTCTCTCTGAGCTCCCAAATTAGTATTTCCTTAAAGACGCCCAAAAGAACAGGCGCTTGACAGGAAATACTTCCTTTTAAACTAAAGGTTGGGGAATGGAGTCAGTGTACAAGTATACCCAGGCTCTGATCTCCAGGACAGGTCCCCCGATTCCCTGAGTGGCTTGGCCAGGCCCCGGCCGCCCCTCCCTTCACAACGTGGGAGGCGCGGTACCTCAGCCCCACGCAGGCCTCCCTGGCCTTTACCTGAGGTCCTGTCCTCCAGCTTGATGTAGGCCACCTGGCCTTTTGCAGTGATCCGCAGCCGGCCGCTCCATGATGGCTGGTCCAGCTGCCACTCCGCAGCCCTGAAGGGACAAAAACCGTTGTGCCGCTGCCAGAGGCTCCTGCTCCCCTTCTCCAATGTTGGGGGTGGGGATGGGGCCGGGAAGGGCATGTGGGCTGCATGCTCCAGACCGGAGGTTGGCAAACTTCTCGGGAAAAGGACCACACGATCTCTGTCCGCACTCCTCACTCACTCTGCAGTCGCAGTGGGAAAGCAGTCATGCTGCATCAGCATGCTGGTGCTTCAGGTGTTCTAACTAAATATTTTCTACTGAGCAGGGCTGTATTTCAGTGAAACTTTATGGACAACCTGATTTTCATATAATTTTCACATTCTGAAAAATTCTTCTTTAAAATGTTCCCCAACCATTTAAAAACATAAAAACCATTCTTAGCTTGCTGCTGCTGCTGCTGCTGCTAAGCTGCTATGAGCCAAACAAAAACATACGGGTCATAGCTGGCCAACCCCAGCTTATAGATGATAAGTTCCAGATTATAGAGACCTTCTCTGAAGTAGAATTCTAGGTGTTTTTCTGTAGAGAAAGCAACTACCGGGGCCCACGGTTTGGGGAAGACACTGCTAGGCTGTGGCTGTCAGAGCAATCATCTGGGACCACTGAGACCATCTTGGAGGAAAAGGAGAAGGGGAGCAAGCATCAGTAGAAGAGCAAAGGAGAGCAACAGGACATGTGGGAAAAGTGAATGAGTGATCAAGAAATCTATTCTCAAAGGTAGCCGGAGAAGAAATAAACCCAGGAAACCAGAGACCTATCACAATGGCCTCTTTTGGCTCTTTTAAAGCATTGACTTTACATTTTATTTCTAAGAAGCATCTCAGTAAACCCCTGAAAAGCAAAAACCTTGGGTGTTTCCAAGAGGCTTTTCTTGGAAGTCCCTAAGCATATGCCAGGCCTTGGAGAGACATCATAACTGTGGACACAGGTTGTTTTGAAGGCCACATAGTGCAGACTTTCGATTCACAAATCAGCCAACTCAGTTTCAGTTCCTCTTATTGGGGCAAGAGGCCTTTAACTCAAGTTAAGCAGAGCTCTGAGACTGAAGTGCAGGGGTTGGCAGTTTCCTTTTTGTGAACCTAGCCAGCCTTAACACTTGGTAACCTCGATCTCTGGGGGACCAGGCTAATGCTACTGAAGGGAATGGAGGCAGATGACCATCCCTGGTTTGGTGGTGGCCCATCCCGTTTGACCACACAAAGCAAATGAGTTTTTGTTCTCACTATTGTTGCTTTCATATTATTTTTAAACTATGTCAGGGATGTAGTGGGTGTTCAATATTTGCTCACTAGAAAATCAGCTATGAGACCATGTTAATACAACTGAAAAGTAACAAGAAGCCAGAGACGTTGACACCCCTTCATTCTTGGGATGCAGGCCAACCCTCTATCTCCAAATAACTTGGACAAACATTGCCTTCAAGATCGCCCACCCTCTAACCCCACCCCCGTGTGGCACCAAATAGCCAAAGGCTAGGTTATCCGTATGAGACATTATCTTATTTTCTTTTAATATTTTTCCTCATTTGACAATGAAGACAAAATGCAATGGTGACAAAATGCAAACTGTACAAAGACATACGGTGAAAGGAAGTATCCTCCCAACCCCCTCTTTCCTCTGCCAGGGCAGTTTCCTGTGTTCACTTCCACATAATCTACTTTTACAAACACGCCTATTGGTTCGTCTCAGGTGAACATTTCACCAGACAAGTGCGGATGGATGCCTTTCAACAGCCAGAGGCTGTGATCAGGGCCGAGGTTCGTGCCAAGAAAGCTGGGCAGGGCAGGGCAGGGCCCCTAGGCTTTCAACGTCAGCTTAAAACTTCCCAGGACAGGTCCTTTGGCCTAGTTCTGGGCTCCTTTCCTTCCCTCGGGGATTTCTGCCAGTGACAGGGCTCCTCCCCCGCAAGTCTTTCCAAGGATCCCTTCTAGGCCGTCAGCTAACGCTGAAAAAAAGGTCTGTGACACCATCACTCCCGACCACGTTTGGGGTCCCTAAGCACTATACACCGCTTTCAAGCCTTCCCCGCTGCCAGGACCCCATTCGTCGGACTGAGACATGAGAAAGTCTGGGTCCCTCTCGCTGATCCGGCCTCGACCTGGGAGAACCCGCAGCATTACCTGCGCCCGCCCCTCGCCTGTCAACTGGCCAGGCAGTCCTCTCCCACAGTGGGCTTGTGAGGATGGCCGGGGAGGGGTTAGGTCGTGACTAGCCTAGCCTGGCAGCAGGTGGTCACCTGTAACCACGGTTGGTGGCCCGCGGCGGGATGCGGTAGACGTGGACGTCTGGCTTCACACAGAGAACCGACTCGTACTCCGCTTCCTCCATCTCGACGCCCTGAGCCCGCCGGACTTCCGGCTCCTTCCCCGCCCAACGGAAGTCGCGACTCTATGACTCACGTCAGGCTAGAGCGGCAGATCGCAGGCGTCAGCCGTCTGTCGCCGCGCGCCCTTTACTGGAGGCCTCGCCTCACGACCTGTGACAGAAGAAACCAGGAGCCACCCAACAAGCTGTGGGAAATTCTTAAAGAGATGGGAATACCAGACCACCTGCCCTGTCTCCTGAGAAATCTGTATGCAGGTCAAGAAGTAACAGAACTGGACATGGAACAATGGACTGGTTGCAAATCGGGAGAGGAATAGTCAAGGCTATATATTGTCTCCCTGCTTATTTAACTTATATGCGGAGTACCTCATGCGAAATGCCGGGCTGGGTGAAGCACAAGCTGGAATCAAGATTGCTGGGAGAAATATCAATAACCTCAGATATGCAGATGACACCACCCTTAATGGCAGAAAACGAAAAAGAACTAAAGAGCCTCTTGGTGAAAGTGAAAGAGGAGAGTGAAAAAGTTGACTTAAAACTCAACGTTCAGAAAACGAAGATCATGGCATCCGGTCCCATCACTTCATGGCAAATAGATGGGGAAACAATGGAAGCAGTGAGCTTTATTTTCTTGGGCTCCAAAATCAATGCAGGTAGTGACCTCAGCCATGAAATTAAAAGATGCTTGTCCCTTGGAAGAAAAGCTATGACAAACCTAGACAGCATATTAAAAAACAGAGACATTACTTTGCCAACAAAAGTCCGTCTAGTCAAAGCTATGGTTTTTCAAGTAGTCATGTATGGATGTGAGAGCTGGAGCATAAAGAAAGCTGAGCACTGAAGAACTGATGCTTTTGAACTGTGGTGTCGGAGAAGATTTTTGAGGGTCCTTTGGACTGCATGGAGATCAAATCAATCAATCCTAAAGGAAATTAGTCCTGAATATTCATAGAAAGGACTGATGCTGAAGCTGAAGCTCCAGTACTTTGGCCACCTGATTCAAAGAACTGACTCATTAGAAAAGACCCTGATGCTGGGAAAGATTGAAGGTGGGAGGAGAAGGGGATGACAGAGGATGAGATAGATGGTTGGATGGCATCACCAACTCAATGGACACGAGTTTAAACAAGCTCTGGGAGTTGTAATGGACAAGGAAGCCTGGCATGCTGCAGCCATGGGGTCTCAAGGAGTTGGACATCACTCAGCAACTGAACTGACTGACTGACTAAGGGTGGTCTGAAGGGCTTCTCAGGTGTCACTAGTGGTAAAGAACCTGCCTGCCAATTCAGGACACACAAGAGACATGGGTCCTATCCCTATATGGGGAAGATCCCACTGGAGGAGGAAATGGCAACCCATTCTTGACAGGAGAATCCCGTGGATAGAGGAGCCTGGCGGGGTATAGTCCATTGGGTCAGAAAGAGTTGGATATGACTGAAGTGGCTTAGCATGCACTCGGGTTATCTGATGTCTGAAGTTCCAGTACTTTGGCCACCTGATATGAAGAGCTCAGTCATTGGAAAAAGACACTGATGCTGGGAAACACTGATGGTGGGAAAGATTGAAGGCAAAGGCAGAAGAGGGCGGCCGAGGATGAGATGGTTAGTTAGCATCATTGATTCAATGGACCTGAATCTGAGCAAACTCCAGGAGATAGCAAAGGACAGGAAAGCCTGGTATGCTGCAGTCCATGGGGTCACAAAGAGTCAAGACATGACTTAGTGACAACAACAACAACAAGGGTTGTCTGGGGGCTTCCCCTTCCATAACATCTCAGAAGCTGCAGAGAAAACTTTAGTACACATTACACTGCAATTCATTGTCTGGTTGTGGGTCTTGCCTGTTGTCTCAACATTTACACCTGATGTCCAGTTGGCTGAGATTCAAAGCTGTAGCTACCTAGACCGCTCTCTCTGATGCTTCTCTCTCCTCCATCCTTTGTTTCCTTCTGCTCTTCCTGAAGGTCCTGCCATCAGCCAACTCTGTAAGAAGCAACCGAGGCTTTTCCTTCTAGAGAAAGCTTTACCTGCTCCACCAGCTAAATGTGATGTCCCTACTGTGCCACCCTTTTCCTAATCCACCATGTGCCCTGGGCCCCTGTAGTCTAGATTCAACAAAAGGATGTATTAAAAGGAACCAAGTTTACTAATATAAGTACTTTTTAAAGTATCCTAGTCTTAACTTGGATTTCTCTCAGAATGTTATGGGATTTACAATGTTTCTGTGAGTGCTTAGTTGTGTCCAACTCTTTGTGACCCCATAGACTGTAGCCAGGTTCCTCTGTCCATGGGATTTTCCAGGCAAGAATACTGGAGTGGGTTGCCATTTCCTCCTCCAGGGGATCTTCCCGACCCAGGTATCAAACCCGAGTCTCCCAAGTCTCCTGCACTGCAGGCAGATTCTTTACCATCATGCCACCCTGAGTCAAATTGTCAAAATCCCTTCTCCTTCTCTACCATTCTCTCTCCCTATTTCTTTTTAAAAAATATTAATTTATTTTTGACTGTTCTGAGTCTCCATTGCTGCACGGGCTTTTATCTAGTCGCAATGAGCAGCGGCTACTGTCTAGTTGTGGTGTGTACCTTCTGACTGCAGTGGCTTCTCTTGTTACGGAGCACAAGGAGCAGGTTCCAGAGCTCAGGCTCTACATCTCAGGCATAATAGTGGTGACCCGGGGGCTTAGAAGCTCCGAGGCATGAGGGATCTTCCCAGAATCCATGTCTCCTGCATTGGCAGGTGAATTCTTTACTACTGAGCCTCCAGGGAAGCCCTACCATTCTCTTATTCATTACACAAACATTTCAGTGCTTATGATGAGCCAGGTCCTCTGTGCACCACAGCTGATCCCAAATCTCTGATTTGCTGAATGCTCCTAAACTTTCTCCCCGTCCTTTTTCCCTCTCCTCTCTCCCTCCTTTTACTCACTCCTTATAAACTCTTTATTACAGGATTGATCTTCCCTCTTAAATTAAAATATATACAAGGTAGTAAAATATACATAACATAAACTTTACCATTTTAATAATTTTAAGTGTACAGAAATTAAATACATTCACCACTCTATTTCCAGAATTTTTCATCATCCAAAATCCTATACTCATTAAGCAATAACAGCTGATTTCCTGCTACCCCCAGCCCCTGGTAATCTTTGTTCTACTATCTGTATATGAATTTGTGTCTTCCAGGTATCTCATATAAATGGAATCATACAGTATTTGTTTTTGCTTATTTCACTTATTTCATATTTTCGAGGTTCATTCATGTCATAGTCTATATCAGAATTTCATTCATTTTAATGACTGAATGATATTCCACTGCATGGTATAAAAAATTAATAAACAGAAAGTTCGGTTAAATAAGAGTCAAGAGCCCAGAATAGGGAGCTCCCAGGCCCTGAATGCTAGCCCAAAAGGAAGGAGGAAGACTGTCTTCTTTCCTGACAAGGACTCAGCCAGTCAAAAGCCACGGACTCTGCTTCCTCTATCCCTCCTTTCCCCACCTTCCTTTTCCCCTCAATAAAAGAGTTCTGCTCCCTTACCCTGAGGAGACTTGCATGTGGTTGGCTTTGGTTACAGACCCTGAGTTGCAATTCTCTGCTGATCTCATGCAAACCCATTTTTTGCTGGAGCAGTTCTGGTAACCTCATTACTTCAGGTGAACAATGGATAGACTACATTTTGTTTATCCATTCATCTACTGATGGATATTTGGGTTGTTTCCACCTTTTGGCTATTGTGAATAATGCCACTGTGAATTATTGGTGAGGAATACCTGTTCAAGTCCTTGTTTTCAGTTCTTTTGGGCATATATCTAGAAGTGGGATTGCTGGCCCATTCAGTAATTCTCTGTGTAGCTTTTTGAGCTCTAAACTTTTCCACAGAAGCTGCATTTTACATTTCTACCAGCAAAGGTTCCAAATTGCCACATCTTTGCCAATACTTATTTTCCATTTCCTTTGATATTCGCTATCCTGGTGGGTATGAAGTTAACCTCTCTTTATGTGAATTGATTTAACATTTAATTTCAACTTTACCTTGTTTCTGTACAACAAAGAAGAGATTGAGAGATGAAATTTCTTTCTCCTAGTTCTATTTCATTTCCCTAAAGTCCTGGAGTGACAAAGACAGAAGTCCCCTTAGAAGCTAGAGGGGAGAGATGCTGAGAGGTGAGGGAGGGCACCTCCTCACTTTGACAGTCTTATCCCTCACATTCTTATCGTCCTGTTTCTGTGTCTACTCTCCCACTAGACTGCAAGCTTCTTGAATGCAGGACCCTGTCCCTGCCTTTCTGAATCCGCGTATTCAGCAGCACAGGGCCTGCTACAGACTAAGTGGTCAGTGAATGAAAGTACATGACTCTGTGTGTGTGTGTATGGGTATTCAATTGGCTATATCCCAAAGCCAAGGGGTGCTTTGGGAATGAGCCACAGTGTTTCCTTTTTCACACTATGATTCTTTGCATCAGTATGTGCTGAACAACACCTGGGGAAAATTGGGTGTCTCAGGAATAAGGTACCTGAAGAATCTTCCATGTGGGAGAGCACCTGGGACTAACTCTTAAGAGCTAAACTTTGGGATAGCGTCCACCATCAGCACCAAGTTCCATCACCATCTCCGGAAGACAAGCAGTGTGAAGGCGGCCCACAGTGGCCCCATGTGGCTGCCTCAAGTAGGACACCTTCCTCTCTCAATCTCATAGGGAATGCTCCCTCCGTTGTAGCCAGGTCTTATAACATGTTCAGAGCACTTGCCCTTCAGTTCAGCCTAACAGAGATGGGCATTGAGCTACTATAGGCCAGGTGCTGGGTGCTGGGCCACAGAGATGAGGCCCACCCAGCTCCTACCTTCATGGAGCTAACAGAGAGGAGGAGACAGAGAAAAAAGTGAATCATTTGCATTGCGGAGTGAGAAGTGTTATGATGGAAAAAATTCATAGAGGAGTGTGGGAGTTAAGAAAAGAGACCTCACCCAGCCTGGGGGCAGTCAGGGAAGGCTCCCTGGAAGAGGTTACCCTGACACAATAATCCTTGTGAGGTAGGCGGGGCGAGGATTGTTATCCACATTGTGTAGTGGAGTCACTGAAGCAGTGACCAGCCCAGGGAAACTACACTGTCCTCTGGCTGTGGGAGGTCAGACCGTCCTTTACCTTATTCTCAAACCCCAGTCACATGGCTAGACACGCCTGAAAGGCATTTCTAAACGTCTATTGCCAAGAATAAGAGGGCCTACTGACTACTCCCTGGTTAACGTCACTATTTAACAGATTCAATTCAACCCAACAGCAGAGTGCAGACTCACACAGAGCCCATCTCATATGGGAGGAGGTGACAGCGGTGCACAACCTCGCTGTGATTCATCCAGCGGCTTTCTGGTAGGTCCGGGGCCAAGGTGGGGGCTTGAGATGAGCTGTGTTCCTGTGTGGCTTCCAGAACTATGATAGGTCACTTATCTTTACCTGCTGTGTTTTTCTGCCATCATAAACATTTCCAAGAGAAATTTCCCAGTTTCTCAGATGGGGAGTGTTAGTCGTTCAGTCGTGTCTGACTCTTTGCGATCCCATGGACAGACCCTGCCAAACTCCTCTGTCCGTGGGATTCTCCAGGAAAGAATACTGGAATGGGTTGCTGTTCCCTTCTCAAGGGAATCTTCCTGACCCGGAGATCAAAGCCAGGTCTCCCGCATTGCAGGCAAATTGTTTACCATCTGAGCCATGGGGAGACCACTTTAAAAGGGCACTTGGTAACAAAACAATCTTATAAAAGAATAAAGTTGGTGATCTCACACTTCCCAATTTCAATACTTAATATGACGGGACAGGAATCAAGACAGTATAGTACTGGTATAAAGATAGGCCATAAAACAATGAAATAGAATGGAAAATCCAGAAATAAACCCTTACATTTACAGCCACTTGATTTTCCCAAAGTGTGCCAAGACAATCTGATAAAGAATAATCTTTTTAACAAACAGTGTGGGAATGAGTTATCTACATTGCACACACAAAAGAATGAAGTTGGACCCATATCTCACACCATATACAAAAATTAATTCAAAATGGCTCATAGACCCAAATGTGTGAGCTAAACCATATAACTCTTAGAAGAAAACATAGACAGAAATTTTTATGATCTTGGATTTATGTTATAATAAAAAGAATCTAATAGATTCTTAGCTATGACACTAAGAGCACAGGCAACAAAAGAGAAAAGTAGGTAAATAAAATTAAGAATTCTTGTTCTTCAAAGGACAACGAAAGTGAAAGCACAATTCACATAACTTGAGAACAAGGTTGCAAATTATGTATCTGACAAAGGACTTGCACCTAGATTATTATAGAGAGTTCTTACCATTCAATAATAAAAAGACAACCCAATTTATAAATGGACAATGAACCTGAATAGACATTTTCCCAAAAAATATACATAAATAACCAATAAGCACATGAAAAGGTGACCAACATCATTAGCCATCAGGGGAATGCAAATCAAAACCACAATAAGATACTGCTTTTTACCCACACCCACTAGAGTGGCCAGAATAAAACACACACACAGCAAGTGTTGGTGTGGGTGTGGGAGACTGGAGCCCTCAGACATCTTACATTTTGGGGAATGTAAGATGATGCAGGCACTTTGGAAAACAGCATGGCAATTACTCCAGGGGCTAAACATAGAGTTACCACATGACCCAGAAATTCCATTCTTAGGTATACACCCAAGAGAAATGAAAACATATTTTCACACAAAAAAATTGGTACACAAATGTTCATAGCATTATTAATAATAGCTAAAAAGGGGAAAGAACGCAAATGTCTGTCAACTGATAAATGGAGACATAAAAGGAGAAATTCCTTGGTGGCCTAGTGGTTAGGATTCCCAGCTTTCACTGCTGCGGCCCAGGTCCAATCCCTGGTTGGGGAACTAAGACCCTGCAAGCTGCATGACACTGCCAAAAAAAAAAAAAATGCAATGTATTGGCCAAAAAAAAAAAAAAAGGAATGAAGGGCTGATACAATCCACAGATCAGATGAACCCTGGGAACATCTGCTAAGCCAAAGAAGCCAGTCACTCAGGACCACATATTATATATATGTTAGTCGCTCAGTCATGTCCGACTCCATGCAACCCCATGGACTATAGGCTGTCAGGCTTCCCTATCAATGGAATTCTCCAGGCAAGAATACTGGAGTGGGTTGCCATTCCCTTCTCCATGGGATCCTCTTCATCCAAGGATCAAACCCAGGTCTCCTGCATTACAAGCAGATTCTTTACCTTCTGAGCCACCATGGAAGTATGATTCCATTTAAATGAAATGTCCAGAATAGCCAAGACTACAGAGACAGAAAGTAGATTAGTGATTGTCTAGGGCTGGGGGTGGGTTGGGGGGATTGAGGTGATGACTAAGAGGTGTGGGCTTTCTTTTGGGGGTGATGAACAGTGTTCTAAAATTGGAGTGAGGATTGTCCAATTCTGTGAATATACTAAAAGTCACTGAATTGTACACTTTAAGTGTCTGAGTGGTGCGATGTGTGAATTAAATCTCAATAAAACTGAGCAAGAAATTGCCCCTAAAGGAGGGCATAGTGTACTGGGCACCCCCCGATTCTATCCTCAGATACATGCTCTCCTGCTGGGGGCAGGGGCTTCCCCTTCTCGTCCAGATTCTCAGGGAAGTTGTAAGCCCCAGATGGGGGACAGAGAGGGAGCTAGATTCCCTCCGGAGCCACTACCCCCTCGAAACTCAGCCTGTGGAATATTGGGGCCTGAGGATTCTGAGGCTGAGCCTGTGCTTTCTGAGTGGAGACAGTGGACAATGGGGGGTGTGTGTGAGGGGTGTGGAAGGGGGCCAGGTTTCTCCCAGATGAGTCATCTATGTCTGGGGCAGGAAGGCTCAGAGGAAAGGGGACGGCCTAGGGGGCCTAAGGGGAGAGAAGGGAGGGAACCCAGGGGAAGAGAGAGGGGTTCGGCCATGGTGCTGACTCCTCTGTGCCCAGTGAGAGTCTAGGTCTTCAGGGCAGACTGGAGCTGCGCCCGTAGTGGGGTCCCCTGGTGCGGGGGTCTTGTTTGCATTGTGGGGATGGTGGGACTGGAGAGGAGGCATGGTGGGGAGGAAAGGAGAAGGGAGGGGCATTCAGGTCAGCTGCTGTGAGGGGCATGTCCCCGGAGCCCCTGGTGAGAGTCACTGGGACCCCCAGTGTGCTCCCAAAGCCTGGTGTTGTGCCAGGCATGGGTATGTCTGGCACACAATTGATGGCTATGCAGGTGAGTGAGGGAATGAATTGAGCTTCTTTGGAGGCAAGATGATATGGTGAGATAAGCAGTCTCAGGAGTCACACAGGCCTCCGTTTGAAACTGGTTCCTCTGCAGATTTGGTGTGTAGTACTGGACAAGGCACTGGGCCACCCTGAACCTCAGTTTAAAACAGGGTTGAACCCACTGACTGGGGTGGTTGGCATATCAGTGACAAACATGCCCAGCAAACAGAAGGTTCCTCTGTGGGTGCTGGTGGTCTGTCAGGATTTAAAGTGGGAGAAGTGACATCAAGATTCTCAAGGTGTCACTGGGTGGGTAGGAACAGTGAAAACAGGTTTCTGTGGCATTTCCCTAGAAATGATACTGATGTTGCAGCAAAAGAATTCAAAGGCCGGAGACAGGGCTGAGGTGGTTGGAAGCTTGGAGAAAAGGCAGGAGCTTGAAGGATAGAGTGGGGGGGGGGGGTTGTGGGAGAGACAGAGAAGTGGGAAATGGGCACAGAGGCTGGCTTGGGGGGGGGGGGGGGGGGGGGGGGGTCTGTGGGATTAGGATTGTAGGAGATAGCCTGGATCAAAAGAGAAAGCTTGTGTAGGGGATGGTGGTACAGCCAAATCAGAGGTTGGATGGGAAAGGCAGAAGGGGAGACACGAAGGAAAGCTGTAGAAAGGGATATGTCCAGGGCAGGGATGGGGAGATTTGGCAAACCCCCTAGTGCCACTGGAGACTTTAGGGCCCCACCAGATGTTCCGCACTCCTTATTCCTTTAGCCCTGGGAGGAACAGAGTTTTCCTCTACAGCAGTAGCAGCAACAACCATGACACACTCGTGCTGTCTTTAAAGTGCACATTTAGTATATTAAAGACTCTGAGAAATCCTGCAAAAAGAAACTATTTCATTAAAAATATATTTACTTACTTGGCTGCCTGGGGTCTTAGTGGGATCCTCACTGTGGCCCGTGGACTCTCTAGTTGCGGCAAAAGCGGGCTCAGTAGCTGTGGTTTGCAGGCTTAGTCACCCTGCGGCATGTGGGACCCTTGTTCACCAGCCGGGGTCGAACCTGTCTCACTCACACTACAAGATGGATCCTTAACCACTGGACTGCCAGGGATGCCCCAGTCGCTTTCATTTTAACTCAGGACTTTCCAGACACATTTGACCTCAGAACTTTTTTGTGGTGCCCCTCAAGGAGCCAGTATTCTGGAGAACACTTGTTAGAAAATGCTGCTCTAGAGAAAAGTGTGTGGGTTTGGGGACCCAGCAGGCCACGGTTTGATTCCTGCTCTGTGACCTGTCTGGTGTTAGACCTCAGGCAAGTCACTTTGCTTCCCAGAGCTTCCTTTTACCTAGAGTCATTTCGAGCACTGGGGAAACTACACAGGTGAAACATGCGGGGAGGTCCCTGCTCTGACCGTGCGTCCCTGTCCCGCCAGGCCTGGCCCTGCTTCCTCCCCTAAGCCAGGCTCTCTCCATTGCAGACTCCGCGTGGGCTGCTGAAGAGGCAGTGAGGTAACGGGCTTGGTGGAGCTTTGACTGGATTTCTTTTCTGGGAACACAGCATTTGATGCTCCTCACTTGGTACCCTCACTGGCCCTGGCACGATGGACAACGGGAATGCCCAGATGTACATGGAGGATAGGATAGAGGCACCAGGGGCCCAGCCAAGTCCTGGCCTGGGGACTGCCAGCAACAGGCTGGTGAGCCCACCATATCAGAAGTCAGCCAGGTGGGGACCTGCCTCTCCACCCACAGCAGGCACTTTCCCTTCCCTTGCCCAGGTTTCCCCTCCAACTTCTTTAATTAAGCTTCTGTAACAACTGGCACAAAACTCATTTCAAATTGGACTAGGCCGGAATGAGAACACATTAGCTGGGTAACTGACAGATCTGCCTGTAGGCTTCAGGTATGGCTGGATAAAGGTACTAAATGAGTGTCTCGGCTCTGCCTGCCTCTGTGGCATTCCCGGGCACGCTCTCCCTGCAAAACGGCAAGAAGTGCCCTGGCCGCTCCAGGCTTACACCTTCCCATTGTACTTCCTCTGGTTTAACATCCCAAACAAGAGGAGAGCCCCTTTGCAATAGCCAAAGAAAGTCTCCGGTATCAGTGTCACTGACCAGGTTGTAGTCACATATTTATCCCCGAATCAGTCACCATGGCAGGGCAGAGTGGCCTGGATCTCTTTGTATAATGAAGTCAGTGGGGGTACTCTCGAAAGGAGGCAGGGAGGTTCCCATAAAAGAATGTTGGTTTCTGTTACCAAAAGAGATGCTGGCTTGTTGAGGAAAACAAGAATTGTTTACTTACTCTACTAAGTAGAAAGCTTTCCATGGCCCTTACCCTCTGCCTCCCCCATAACCTTTATTCCCCTGACAGCTACTCAGAGTTTCCATCCATGATCTCTGCGCCTTCCTTTCTGTGTCCCTGAGCTAAAAATGTCACCATAAAAAGGGGCAACACTCCTTGGATTAAGTACAGCCCTCTAACTATAGCCTCTGTTATAAATCATGGCTTCTTGTGGGCCCAGGAAGAGGGCCTGAAATGAGTCTTGGAAGGAGCCTGGGGCAAACATTCAGGGCTTCTGTTACCTTCCCATTTGTTTTTCCCATGAGTATAGTCATGGGATCTCAGTGCCGCCACTTAACCAGCTGTATGATCTTGGGCTTGGCATTGTAGCTTCATGGACTCCTGTGTGTCATGCTGAGGATTAACTGGGTTAAACCCCTGGGGACACCTGGCCCTGCCCCTGCCCCTTGGTTGATGCCCTTAGTGTTGATCCCCAGAGGAATCATGTGTTATAACAACTACTATCAATTGATTGAGCCAAGTTGCCTGGAGTTTGCTGACTCAGGTAAGGCTTGGAGCTCCCTCGGAGTCGCTGGCTCAAGGCCACCCAACTAGGAAGTGATAGACATCAAAACCCAGAGGAAACTGAGGAAGCCTCCCTTGGACCTTGCGAGGGTCTCTCTCTTTTTTTCTTGGCTGCCCCTTGCGGCTTTCGGGATCTTAGTTCCCTGAGCAGGGATTGAACCTGAGCCTTTGCCATGGAAGCTCGGAGTCTTAACCACTGGACCGCCGGGGAAGTCCCCCCAGGTGCTCCATTGAGCTCTCCCTGTCAGGATCGCGGTGACCAACGTAGCGCTAGGGCTCCAGTTTCCTGTGGCGCCCTCGGTGCTGACTGGTCCCCTCCCGGCCTCTTGTCTCCTCCCGGTCTCTTCAGCGCCTCTCCTCTGAGGCGCGGGGTCTCCTTCCCCATGAGGGACGGAGTCTCCTCTCCCATGAGGCGCGGGGTCTCCCCCGTGAGGGACGGGGTCTCCTCCCCCGTGAGGTGTGGGGTCTGCCCTCCCCTGAGGCGCGGGGTCTCCTCCCCCGTGAGGGACGAGGTCTCCTTCCCCGGGAGGCGTGGGGTCTCCCCTCCCCGTGAGGTGCGGGGTCTCCCCCCCAGTGAGGTGTGGGGTCTCCCCTCCCGTGAGGCGCGGGGTCTCCCCTCGCCGGGGGCCAGGATGAGCCCAGGGAATGGCAGGATCCCTCCAGAGTGGCCCGTTCCTTGAGCCGGGGCTGTGGGCATCTTTGTTCTAGGCTGCGTTTCCAGATGCTGAAGTGATGGACAGTGGCCCGCAGCCCTCACCAGCCCTGGGCGGGCCGGAGACCGGGCCGGGACACAGAGCCGAGTCAGAGGAGGGCTTTCCGCAGCTCAGTCCCCAGGAGCAGAAGCCTCCGGCAGGACCAGGGTGAGCTGGGGGCTTCCCAGAGAGCAGGTCCAGGAGAGAAGCGGCCTGGGGCCCACCCGGTGGGGAGGGAGAGGGACGGGAACCCCAGACTAAGGTGGGTCTGCCCGCCTTACTTCTGCCCTCCTGTACTTCCCTTCATAGTGCGACTCACACTGAATAATTATGTCTGCCGGTCTTTTGTCTGAGCTCCCCAACTAGGCCACAAGTTTCTGTGACGTGTCGTGTTCAAGGGGCATTTATGTGTCTTGTTTAACCTCAAAAATCCCTCAGGGAATACGTATTGCCCCTCTAGTATATGCTTCGGACTGTGTTTAAAAAACTGCTTTTAACCTGATGTATTTCTAGAAATACGCCCTAAGGAAAGAAGTGAAGATTCAGGCAAAGTTTTATGTGCAAAGATTTCTCCTGGCACCTTATTTTAAAGGCTAAAAAAATTTAAAATGTCAGTGTGTGCTGTTGTTGTTGTTTAGTCACTCATTCCTGTCTGACCCTTTGTGACCCCACAGACTGTATCTTGGCAGGCTCCTTTGTCCATGGAATTCTCCAGGCAAGAATATTGGAGTGGTTTGCTGTTGCCTTCTCTAGGGAATCTTCCCAACCCAGGAATAGAACCTGCACTGGCAGGCGGATTCTGCCTCAGAGCCACCAGGGAAATCCCCAGTGTGTGCTAAATGCCCACAATAGGGGGATGGTTAAGTAAATTATGATTATCTATAAAATAGAGAATTTTATGCTTTCATTAAAAAACATGTTTATGAAAGATTTTGGGCATGGGAAAAATTTAGATTATACTGTTAATTGAAAAAATTGTATTTGCAATATAAGTTTATGCAATTATTTGAAGGTGATATTTAAACTAATCCTCATTGAAAATATGTATGTATGTCCTTAAGGAAAAAGCCTGGAGGAAATACTCCTTAATATTATAGTGAGATCAGATCGATACAGATTCAAATCCAGACCTGTCAGCTTAAGGCTCAAGTCTGCCGACCACTATGAATTCCAGTTCTCTTTGATTTTTCTTTTTTTCTAAAAAGCAATAAGTAATAATGAAAATATTAAATCCTAATCCTCTTAAACATTGACATCAAAGTGTTTGTGGTTGGAGGAATTCAGTTAGTCTTTCATTCTTTCTCCCGGGCATTAAGCATGCACCTATGGTGTACCTAGCCCTGTGTGGGTACCACAAAGAGGTATAAGAATATAAAACCCTGCCTCAGTTTGAGAGCTGAAGTATCCCTTTGTCTGTTCTCTCCAGGATGAAGGCACCATCTTGGGTCCCCCAGGAAGGGCCCAGGGAGCTGCAAGCAGACTGGGATCCGCCCACGCCAGGAAGTGAGCTGGGGGTGCCCCCCAACAGGGCCCCTGCAACACAGGAAGGGCTGCTGCAGCAGGGCTCAGGAAAAGAGACCGAGGACCAACAGGGAAGCCAGCGGGACCCAGGGCCAGAGGGGGGCCAGGGCCCTGAGGGACACCAGGGAATTAATGCCCACAGAGTCCCAGGGCCAGTGGGGGGCCAGGGCCCTGAG
>CM035293.1:54080542-54154808 GCA_020226075.1 Hydropotes inermis
ATATATATATATATATATATATATATATATATATATATATATATATAATTGAATCACTTTGCTGTTCTGTAGAAATTAACAAATAAAACCTGATTTCTTCATTGTTTCACCTATTGATGGACACTTGGTTTGTTTCAACTTTTCAACTATTACAAATAAGACTTATAGAAACATTCATGTCTGTGTGTACAGATACTTTCATTTCTTTTGGGCAAATAAATGCCTGGGAGTACAATGAATCATATGGTATCTGTATGTTTAATTTATTAAGAAACTGCCAAACTTTTCTCCAAAGTGGTTGTACCATTTTATATCCCCATCAGCAATGTATGAGAATTCCACTTGTTCCATATCTTCCCCCAAACTTGGTATGGTCTGTTTTTAATTCTAAGCATTCTAGTAAGTGTGTAGTGGAATCTCATTGTGGTCTTTATTTTCTTTTCCAAATGACTAAACATGTCAAGCATATTTTCATGTGTTTATAGGCACATATTATGTATCTTTGGAGAAATGTCTATTCAAATACTTTGTGCATCATTTTAATTGAATAGTCAACTGTCTTTTCCATTCTCTCAATGTGACTTTCAAAGAACCGAAGTCTTAATTTTGATAAAGTCTGTTTGACCATTTTTTTCTTTATGGCTGTGCTTTTAGTGTTATTTCTTAGAAATCTTTACTTAACCTGAAGTCACATAGGATTTTATCCTGTGTTTTCTCCAGGAAGTTTTATTATTTTAGGTTTAACACTTAGGTTTATGATCCAGCTTGAGTTAATTTTTGTATGTGGTCTGAGTGTTGGATTGAGGCTCATTTCTTGCATATGGCTGTCCAGTCATCCCAGCACTGTTTGTTGGAGACTCTCCTTTCTCCCGAGCTTCCCTGGTGGCTCAGATGGTAAAGAATCTGCATGCAATACAGGAGACCTGGGTTCGATCCCTGGGTTGGGAAGATCCCCTGGAGAAGAGAAAGGCTACCCACTCCAGTATTCTGGCCTAGAGAATTCCATGGATTGTATAGTCAATGGGGACGCAAAGAGTCGGACACGACTGAACGACTTTCACTTTGACTTTCCTCAACCAGGGATTGAGCCCATGCTCCTTGCAGTGGAGGCATGGAGTTTTAACCCCTGGACCACCAGGGAAGTCCCACACATTGTCTTGACTATAGCAACTTATTAAAGTCTTAAAGTCAGTTAATGTCAAAATCTCCTTTGTGGGGAGTACCATGAAGGATTCTTGTTCATTGAAACACCCCTTGAGAAATCCCACTGAAAGAGGATTGTGTCAGACACTCCCCTGGTGGTCTGGGGGTTAAGACTCTGCACTTCCATTGCAGGGGGTATGGGTTAGATTCCTGGTCTGGGAACTAAGATCTCACATACCATGCAGTGTGGCAAATAAATAAATAAATAAATAAAATGAAAAGAGGATCGCCTCACTTTCCCCAGGCTCCCATTCTACATGCACAGAGAAGCGTGGATTATGACTTTGGGTAAGCCATGCCTCCAATGGACCTCAGTTTCCTCATCCCTCACAATGGCGTAATTGACCCCTGCTTAGGGAACCTTCTAGGTGTGCTGGGAGAGTTCAGTAAGGTAATCCTTGCAGTGCTTGGACCAGAGTAACTGTTTGTCAGCTGGTCTCTGGGTGAGTGTTGAGGGCCACCTGAGAGCCAGGATGGGGCTCCCCATCTTGATGTCTTTGTTCTTGGCAGGACCCAGAGGGTCAGCCCATCCCAGGTCACCTGGCAGCCAGTGAGTCAGACACAGTGCAGCCGACAGAGCCTTATTGCACCTTGGACAGCTGTGAACAGCAACTGGAGGACAAGCTCCCCAAGGAGGTGGACACCCCACCCATCGGGCCACAGGGGGCTCTGCCAGAGCCTAGCCCAGGGGGACGTGAGGACAGTTCCCAGGAAGTAGAGTCCTTAATGCCTACGGCAACTCTGGAGGGAAAGACAGCTCACACTGCCCCACCACCCACGCCACGACCCGACACACCCAAAGCAAGGTAAGGCACCCCACCCCTCCCTGACCCCAAAAGACTGCTCTTCTGCTAGTTCCAGAGGAGGTGACTTCTAGTCTTGAGAGCTCTTGATGCGGTGTAAGACCTTGGTCAAACCGTGCCCCCCCGAACCCCCGTTTCCCCATCTATATAGTAGCTCTAGTACATAATTCTTTGCCCCATGGACCATTCTTCACCGGCCAAGTCCCCACAAGGGACGTGGAAGAATGAGGAGCCCCTCTGAGAGCAGAAGCCCAGGGGGTGAAACTGCAGCGGTGGATCTGAGTGTCCTGGAGCTGAGAGAAGGCCTTGCCAGGGCGAGCCTTGAGCTGCAGCCCCCCTCACCTAGGGGTTCTCCCTTGTTTAGAGACGAGGCTGTGGAGATCCAGCCAGCACCGGGGCCTGCCCGTCCACCTGTAAGTAGAACCACAGTGGGGAAGGGAACAGGCCTGGGGGAAATCAGGATAAAAACAAAAGAGGCAGAAATGGGGCAGTATTCACAGTCGAACTGGGGAAGGTGTGAGTCTGTGCCGGCGTGTTTCCATGGGTGTGCACACATGTATGTGTTCACACATGTGCATGTGTGTGCCCACATGTGTGCATCTTGGTTGCGGGTCAAGGCTGCTCTTACACTCTGGAGCCCGTGAATTCACCCCAGGCCACAGTGGTTTTTTCCACATTGGCACGGATTTCTGCCGGCCAGCTGATCAATCACAGCACACAACCCAAAGCTTCCCTGAACGCCTGGGAGACTCCCATCCCCTCCCAGTCATCCCCACCTCCAACAGCTCTCTCAGTTCCTAGTTCTTTAATTTGATTGGGCAACCTGTGAACACTCAGTCATCATCTGCCTGGAGGAAAGGTAGGTTGGAGAAAGAGAAATCAAAAGAGCTTTTAGGAAGTATAATTTATAAAAATATTGAACCACTATGTTGTACACTTGAAACTAATACCGTAAATTGACTTTGAAAGTGAAAGTGTTAGTCACTCCCTTGTGAACGACTCTTTGCAACCCTTGACTGTAGGCTGTCAGGCTCTGTCTGTCCATGAAATTCTCCAGGCTAGAATCCTGGAGTGGATTCCCTTCTTCAGGGGATATTCCTGACCCAGG
Source organism: Hydropotes inermis (assembly GCA_020226075.1). Classification (NCBI taxonomy): domain Eukaryota; kingdom Metazoa; phylum Chordata; class Mammalia; order Artiodactyla; family Cervidae; genus Hydropotes; species Hydropotes inermis. Next base: position 54,083,657 of record CM035293.1, read on the forward strand.
GATCGAACCTGGGTCTCCTTGCCTTGCAGGCAGATTCTTTATGATCTAAGCCCAGAGAATTTTTTTTTTTTTTTTTTTAGAGAGGCTTTCAGCCTGGGGCCCAAGTGACACTAGTGAAGGAGAAGACAGAAAGAACTTGAGGTTCTGCTTTGGTCATGTTCTGGACACACAGGAAGGAATACCAGGCGTATGTCTGGAGTCAGGAAGGAAAGAGCGGTCAGGATGCGAGATGTAAATATCAGGAAAACGGTGCTACACACTAGGAGAGTGTATGGAGCAGGAAGGCATCTGAGGACAGACCGCTGGTCTCCACCACATTCAGAAATGGAGGGACTTCTCTCGTGGTCCAGTGGTTAAGGTTCTGTGCTTCCGATGCAGGGCACATGGGTTCAATCTCTGGTCAGGGAAGTGTTCCGCATGCCATGTGGCACGGTCCCCCAAAAGAGAACAAAAACAAACAAAACCAACAGAAATGGATCGAGAGTGAGGAGGTGTCAGCGAAGGAGGCTGCGGAACACTCAGGGAAGGAGCCAGCCTTGAGGAGGGCGGGGCTCCGGAGAGGAAAGCCCTCCCAGAGGGACAGAATGGGCATGCGTGTCTAGCACCGCTGAGGGCTCGGCTCTGAGGAGAGAGCTGATCACCACCCTGCAGGAGTCTGGCTGGGGAGCAGGGCCAGACGCCAGCCTGGAGATGGGAGGAAAGCAGAAACAGGCGCAGCCAATCTTTCAGGGCATTCTGCTGTAAAGGAAGGGTACTGAAAGGCTTTGCAGTGTGGGGGTTTTTCCTGTCCGTCTCTTGGCTGCAGCGCATGGACTAGTCCAGGTGCAGAGCACAGGCTGAGGGAACAGAGAGCCGCCTGGGCTGTGCAGTCATGTCCACGGGCTCAGCTGTCCCACAGCATGTGGGGTCTCAGTTCCCCAGCCAGGAACTGAACCCGTGTCCCCTGTGTTGGAAGGCAGATTCTTTCTTTCTTTCTTTCTTTCTTTTTACTCTTTTTTTTTATTAGTTGGAGGCTAATTACAATATTGTGGTGGGTTTTGTCATTCTTTTTTTATTTATTTTTTATTGGAAAGCGGATTCCTAACCACTGGACCACCAAGGAAGCCCTGAGCGTTTTTCTTTTAAAGAAGGAAGACAAGGGACTCTCTGGTCCTGTGGTTAAGACACCAGGCTCCTAATGCAGGGGACACAGGTTCAATCCTTAGTCAGGAGCTCAGATCCCACATGCCACATGGTGCAGCTTAAAACCTTAAAGTGATAATAATTAAAAAGTTTTAAATTAAAGAAGCAAAATAACATAGTGTGTTTACATGCTAACGGGTGTAATCTGGCAGAGAGGTCAGTGCTGATACTTTAGGTCAAGCAGGTGTTGGTAACAGCTCCATCTTTGAACAGAAGAAAGGGCTGGGCTGGAGCCTGCGTGGGGCGGCCTGGGTGGAAGCGGGCAGGGGGACAGCTCACCCCTCTCTGGGACAGACAGAGGTAGGGGGTGCTAGATTTCCTGAACACCTGGATGGGAATCGACTGAGGCCTGCCAAGTGGGAGTAGGCAGCTGTGTTGGTAGGATCAAAGAGGCAGGTGCGGTCCTGCCCTCAGGGAGCATGCTTCCAGGGAGGGCAAGCTGTGAGCTCGACAGGCTGCGCCGTGTGCGCAGTAGGAAAGAAACAGGGATGAACCGGGGAGCTGCTCCCTCGAGAGCCGGCTCGGAGAGCTGGGAGGGGGCCCAGGCCGGGTGTCGAGGAGGACGTGGGGAAGGGGTCTAGGGGATGCCAGAGAGAAACGGGCTCCCAGGGACCCAGAGGAGAAGGAGAGTCTGAGGCCCTGGGGCGGGCGGCAGCGAGCAACTCACGGGACCTTCCTGCCGGCCGGAGGCCTCCCGCATCGCCTGCCTGTCCCGTCCCCAGGAGGTGGTGGACACGGGAGCGAGGGAGCTGGACCCCACACAGAAGCAGCCTCAGGAGCCCGCGGCGGCCCCAGGCTCCCAGGACCCGGGCTGCGCCCGGCCTGGCTTCATGAGGCGCCTGCTGGAGGTGGAGGAGGAGGAGGCCGCGCTTCGGAGGGCCGCCAAGGCCCGCGCCCTGCCAGGCCGGAGGTGCCCCCGGGCCCTGGGCCCCGTGCCCGCCCCCACCCCCAGCCTGCCTCCGACACTGCCTGCAGCCTCGGCCCCGGCCCCTGCCTGGGCCCGGCAGCCCGCCCCTGCGCCAGTCCCCGCCCCCGCGGGGACCCCGGGCCCAGCTCCTGGGCCCGTTGCAGCCCTGCCGGTGCCCACGTCAGATCTGGCCTGCAGAAGGACAGAACTTCTGAGCCACAGCGGGGAGAGGAGCCTGAAGGCACGGTAGGAGCCACCCCAGAAAGTATCGGGATCCGAGCGCGGCCCCAGGGCCCCCTCATCCCCTCCAGACTCTCGTCCAGGCGTCGCGCCCGTCTGCCCCTCCTGTGTCCCCTCCACGTCCCCTGCCTCTCCCGGCTCTCTGTCTCTCACACTGAAGCCCCTTCCTTATCGCCAACCCTGCTTCTCTTTCTAACCCGTCTAGACGCCCCTCACCTCTGCCTCGCTCCCGCGGGTCACTCACAGACCCCTGTGACCTCTCAAAGCCTCCCTAGGGTCCCTCCTATGACCCCCTGCCCCGGCTGCCCCCTCGCCCCACCAGCGCCCAGGGTCCGGGGCGGGGTGGGCGGCCGGACGTGCCCTGCGGCCGGCCTTGTCTTCTGCAGGCAGGAGCTGGAGGAGCGCCGCCTCCTGACAGCGTGTCAGACCTGGGAGCAGAGGGCGGAGGAGCACCTCACCGTGACGCAGGAGGAAGGTGAGGGCGGGCCGCGGGGGTGCGGCGGGCGGGCCGACGGATCACGCCGCTGCCCTGTGTCCGTCCCAGCCTGCGCTGGGCTGGCCGCGCGGCGCAGGGCAGGAGGCTGACCTGAGCCCTCTTCCCTCTTCCCGAGTTGCCTCTGAACAAACGGAGCAACTTGTTTTTGGAGGTGTTTCTGCCTCCTCCAGCACAAGCCCACTGTAGGTCCCTGGAGAGGCCGCCAAGGCTGGAGGCAAGACTCCAGCGCCCCTCCTGTGCTAGACCACCCCTCACCCTTTAACAGGACCGCCTGCCTTGGTCTGCGCATGCACTGGACAGCCCAGCTACTGACACTGGGCTGCTGTCGAGGAAAGCAGTGTTGACTGCAGGCGCCAAGCTAGGAGTCCAGGCAGCTTAAAAGGCCCAACTTCCCACGGCTTTCAGGAACGCAGTTTAAGGACAGAGTGAGGGAGCGGGTCACAGGGTTCCTCCTCAGTTCCTGGGCCTTCTTCTGATTGGCTGCTGGTGAGGTCACTGGGCGTCAACATCAGCCCACCTCACTCCAACCAGCTTGTGGTCGCAGTGCTTGTGGGCAGCTTATGGTTGACTTCTTCCACTTGGTGGGGGTGTCAGTACCTGCAAAACGGCTCAGAGGACAGGCTCAGATTACCTACAGCCCTTGTAGTGTAGTAGTGTTGGTCGCTCAGTCGAGTCCAACTCTTTGTGACCCCATGGACTGTAGCCTGTCAGGCTCCTCTGTCCATGAGATTCTCCAGGCAAGAATTCTGGAGTGGGTTGCCATTCCCTTCTCCAGAGGATCTTCCTGACCCAGGGATCAAAGCCAGGTCTCCTGTGTTGCAGGTAGATTCTTTACCGTTTGAGCTACAGGGAAGACCCTGAGCTACAGGGAAGACCCTTTAGTCCTTGAGGAGGAACTAAAGTTCATTGACCTTATATGTCTAAACTAGTATTATTTGGTCTTGTTGGACTGTTTTCTCTTCCTGCATTTTCTTGCTTCTCTGACTGAATCCATTCTTTGGGACTCGAGAAGGCATAAGAGCCTAAAAGTCTACAAACAAGAGGCAGACAGAGGACACAGTGCGGAGGGGTCTGTCCCAGAAGAGTCCCTAGGGTCCTGTTACACACAGCTCCCCACTCGTCCACCACATCCCACCTCCACCAAGAAAATTAAAAGCCTGAATGCCCACCTTGGACGAGGCGCCCTTTGCTCCCCAGTGTCCTTAGCTCGGGCCCCGTGACTCCACGTACCTGTGCTATGAGATGAGCAACTGCACTTCCTCTGGGCTCTGTGAGTGGCCTAAGCCGCTGTGCACACCTGTAACCCGGCCGGCTGGCCCTGGCCTTGGATGGAGGGTGCGTGCCCTTCTTCCACCCTGCACTCCTCCCCACAGTCTGAGCTCCAGGCAGGGCCGGGGGGGCCCCTTCTGCCTTTCCTAAATATACTCTTTGGCTCCCTAGGGCCGGATCCTTAACGTTCACTCTTTTTCAAAAAATGTTTTTCATTTGGCTGTGTTGGCTCTTAGCTGCAGCACACAGGATCTCTTGCACCAGGTGGGATCTTTCGTTTCAGTGCACGGACTCGAGTTGTGGGGCGAGGACTCCGGAATACGTGGGCTTGAGTAGTCGAGTGTGTGCACTTAGCTGTGCCCTGGCATTTGGAATCTTAGTTCCCTGACCAGGGATCAGACTCACGCCCCCTGCATTGCCAGGTGGATTCTTAACCACTGGGCCCCCAGGGAGGTCCCTTGCTCCTTTCAGCTTTAAAGCTCTTTACCCTTTCTGGAGGGCTTTTCTAAATCCAGCACTCATTGCCGCACCTCCTTGAGCCAAGTTCATGGACAGCATGACACGCTGGCATAGAGACCCAGCATCCTCCCAGGACTCTCAGCCCTGCCTGGTGAGGAAAGAGCTGGTTACCTGCCCTGATGGTCCAACCACCCTACATTTGAGATGATCTTAAATGAAGGCTGTTCTGTTTATCTCCTTTTTCAACCTGCCTGCCTGTGGCAGCTCACCACTTACTCCAACCCTAAGCCCAGCCCTACCTCTTCCCCACATTTCAGTTCTGTGTGTAAGAGGCTTACAAGGTCTATGATGTCCCAAGTGCTGAATTAATACAACCTCTCTGGGACGGCGTCTTCTTGTTCTGTCTCTCTATTGTTCAGTTGCCAAGTCATGTCCAACCCTGCGACCCCATGTATTGCCCCATGCCAGGCTTCCCTGTACATCATAACTCCCGAAGTTTACTCAAACTCATGTCCATTGAGTCAGTGAGCAATCCAAACATCATCTTATACTCTGTTGTCCCCTTCTCCTCCTGCCTTCAATCTTTTCCAGCATCGGGGTCTTTTCTAATGAGTCAGCTCTTCGAATCAAGTGGCCAAAGTATTGGAGCTTCAGCTTCAGCCTCAGTCTTTCCAGTGAATATTCAGGGGTGATTTCCTTTAGGATAGACTGCTTTGCTCTCCTTGCAGTCCAAGGGACACTCAGGAGTTTTCTCCAGCACCAGTTTGAAAGCCTCGATTCTTTGGCGCTCAGCCTTCTTTATGGTTCAACTATCACATTCGTACATGACTACCACAAAAACCATAGCTGTGACTATTATGGACCTTTGTTGGCAAAGTGACATTTCTGCTTTTTAATATGCTGTCTAGGTTTGTCATAGCTTTTCTTCCAAGGAGCAAGCATCTTTTAATTTCATGGCTGCAGTCACCATCTGCAGTGATTTTGGAGCCCAAGAAAAGAAAATCTGCTGCTGTTCCCACTTTTGTTCATCTATTTGCCATGAAGTGATGGGACCAGGTGCCATGATCCTAATTTTTTGAATGTTGAGTTTTAAGCCAGCTTTTTCACCCTCCTCTTCACTCTCATCAAGAGGTTCTTTAGTTCCTCTTCACTTGCTGCCATTAAAGTGGTATCATCTGCCTATCTGAGGTTGTTAATATTTCTCTCAGCAGTCTTGATTCCAGCTTGTTATTCATCCAGCCCAACATTTTGCATGATGTACTCTGCCTACAAGTTTAATAAACAGGGTGACAATACACACCTTCACCTTGCACCAGGAATACCACCAATTCAGGGCACCCCGGCTATGTGCCAGGCACTATGCTAAGTTCTTTATAGCCAGGTTCTCATGTAATTCTTAAAACAGCCTTGACATACTCCTTTCCCAATTTTGAACCAGTCTGTTGTTCCATGTTCAACACTATCTGCCCATCTTATACATAAGAAAATTGGGGGTCTTAGAAGTGCTGTGACTTGCCTACTGCAACTATATTAGTTTGCTTGGGCTGACATAAGGAAATACCATCAACTGGGTGGCTTAAAAGTTACTTTCCCATAGTTCTGGAGCCTAGAAGTCCCAGACTGGGGTGTTGGTATGTTTGGTTTCTTCCTTTTCTCTTTTTTGGTTTGGTCTCTCCTGGAGCCTCCCTCCTCGCTTGCAGGTGGCTGCCTCCTCCTGAGTCGCACCTTTCCTGTGTGTGTGTGTGTCCCTGGTGTGTCTAAATTTCCTCTTCTCTTAAGGACACCACTTAGGTCGGATTAATGGGCTCATTTTAATATAATCACCTTTTTAAAGGCATTATCTCCAAATACAGTCACAATCTAAGACAAGTGGGGGTGGACAGGGCAGGTGTCAAGGCTTGAATATATGAATGTAGGCAGAGAGCACAGTGTAGCATGTGTAACAGCAACCCTGATTCTCAGCAGATGGTGGAACCCATCTCATCACCAGGCCTGTTGATTCTCACCTGGATTGTGCTGTGAGCTGTGAAACCAGCCCCACCCTTGTTAGGACCAGGACATAACTTTTCTATCAGTTGACACTGCTCTGGGACTTGAGAGAGTCCTGGGACTGAGAAACATCCTTCTGGGTCCTCTGCTCTGGTCCAGACAAATGAAGTTATCTTCGAGGCTGTGCTTAGTTGCTCAGTCCTGTCCAACTCTTGGTGACCCCATGGACTGTAGCCCCCCCGGCTCCTCTGTCCATGGGGATTCACCAAGCAACGATACTGGAGTGGGTTGCCATGCCCTCCTCCAGGGGATCTTCCCAACCCAGGGATTAAACCCAGGTTTCCCACATTGCAGGTGGATTCTTTACCATCTGAGCCACCAGGGAAGCCCATCTTAGAAGCTATGTCCATCCAGATAAGTAATGGTTATTGCCCAGTTGCTAAGCCGTGTCCAACTTTTTGTGACCTCATGGACTGCAGCATGCCAGTCTTCCTTGTCCTTCACTGTCTCCCAAAGTTTGCTCAGATTCATGTCCATTGAGTTGATGCCATCTAACCATCTCATCAGCTGCCACCCTCTTCTGCCTTCAGTGTTTCCCACATCAGGGTCATTTCCAATGAGTTGGCTCTTTGCATCAGGTGGCCCAAGTACTGGAACTTCAGCTTAGATATTTAACTGCAGAGCCCCAAAGCCAAGGTACAGACTCAGAGTCAAAAAGATCTGTCTGGTGCTGTAACCTCTGAGCCTCAGTTTCCCCATTGGTACAAGGAAATAGCATTCTACTATTAAGAGTTTGTTGTAAGAATTACGTGAGAACCTGGCTGTGAAGAACTTAGCATAGTGCCTGGCACATGGCAGGGGTGCCCTGAGTAGGTGTGCTGCTGGTGCCTGGGAGACGCCTGCTGCGCCCTTGGCCTGACCTTGTACTAGAGAGTGAGGTGCGTCTGCGGACCCTGCTCCCCTGCGTTTCACCCTTGTGCTTAACTCATCTCTCCACTCAGCCATGACGTAGAGGAGGCTCGCCCAGGGGTGCGTTGAGAGGATGGGAGGCATGTCAGAGACAGGAAATGACCATACCCCACCCACCCCAGCCTTCCGCAGCTACTTTGAGATCTTCAACGGTCATGGCGAGGTGGACGCGCACCGCCTGGAGAACATCCTGCTTCTTGTGGGCATCTCCCTGACGCCAGCCCAGGTGGATGGTGCCCTGAGGAGCGCTGACATCGATGGTGAGTGCGGGGAGGCTTCATCCTGAGCCCTAGCAGGATCAGGCTTGCCGGCAGCGTGAGACCTGTGCAGTCACACAGGGCTCTGTGACAGGGTCTTGACTTTGGTTCACCGCTTTGCTGTTGCGGTCTAGAAATTCTTGATAATTTTTGAACGAGGGGCCCTGTTCTGCATTTCTTTCTTTTTTTTTTTTTTGGTTGCACTGGACCCTCATTCTCTAGTCACAGTGCTTGTGGGCTTCTCTTGTTGTGGAGCGTGGGCTTAGTTGCCCTGCTGCGTGTGGGATCCTAGGTCCCCGACCAGGGATGGAACCTGAGGCTCCTGCATTAGAAGGCAGGTTCTTAACCACTGGACCACCAGGAAAGTGCTACATTTTCATTTTGCTCTGGGCAAATGTAGATAATACAGCTTGTTCTGGCTCCCAAAGTTAGTGATTCCTGAGGACCTACTCAGTGCCAGGTTCTAGGGACCCAGAGATGACCAAGACCTAGTTCCTGATCCTAACATGTAGGTTATCTCTTGAGAACACGCCTCCAGGACATTACGTGTGCTCCATCCGACATTCCTCCGTGACCTGGCCCCTCGTTTTACCAGCTGTATGTCCTGGGACAGGTCACTGAAGTTCATCACGTCTCAGTTTCCCCACCTGTAAAATGGGGCTTACAGCAGTTACCCATCTCACTGAGCTGCTGAAAAGATCGAATGAGGCAATCCAGGCAAAGCACTGAGCACAACGCGTAGTACACAGGCTGCATCCAGGAGACGCTAGCTGCTGCTCTCATCTGTTCTCTAAATGTGTTTTAGCTGCCTGTGGTGTGCCCGTTCCTGCGCTGGGCACTGGAATAAAGGGATGTGTGAGACCTCTGAGATGTGCCTTCAAGATGCTCTCACAGTCAATGACACAGAAGGAACAGTTACCAAAGGCAGCAGTGCTTAAGGTGGCTTGGAGGAAGGGATGAGGGAGGAAGGCTTCCTGGAGGAGGTGATGCCTGAGCCAAATGGTGGAAGATTAAGCAGGAGTTAGGCAGGAAGAGGAGGAAGAAGTGCATTCCTGGTGGCAGAAATAACTTCCACACAGGGCAGAGGGCACAGAGTGAGGAGCACTGTCCCATCATGTGGTTTGTCTGACTAGATGCAGGGGACACAGCAGAGCGGTGGGGCCTGGGCTCCTGACCCCTGAGTGTCAGCTCTGCTTCTGCCATCACTGTGGGAGGGTGAGTCCTCACTCAAGCTAGGCTAGGCACTGGCCTCAGTTTGGCCCTTGGGTGATCCCAGGCAATAGCCTGTTTTTGTCTGTGCCCCGGGCCTCATCTATGACAGGGGATTAGAATATTAGTGCCTGCCGCTCCCTGCCCCCCACCCCGAGGATGACTTTAAGGATTAGGGACCATTCATTAATTTGTCAAGTAGTTGAAAGAACTGGCATCTGGTCCCATCTCTTCAAGGCAAATAGAAGAAGGAAAAGTGGAAAGCAGTGACAGATTTTATTTTCTTGGGCTCCAAAATCACTGTGGATGGTGACTGCGGCCATGAGATTAAAAGATGCTTGCCCCTTTAAAAGAAGGAAAGCTATGACAAACCTAGACAGCATATTAAAAAGCAGAGACATTGCTTTGCCAACAAAGGTCCATATAGTCAAAGCTGTGGTTTTTCCAGTAGTCATGTATGGATGTGAGAGTTGAACCATAAAGAAGACTGAGTGCCAAAGAACCGACACTTTCAAATTGTGGTGCTGGAGAAGACTCTTGAGAGTCCCTTGGACTGCAAAGAGATTAAACCAGTCCATCCTAAAGGAAATCAACCCTGAATATTCATTGGAAGGACTGATGCTGAAGCTGAAGCTCCAATACTTTGGCCACCTGATGTGAAGAGCCGACTCTTTGGAAAAGACCCTGATACTGGGAAAGGTAGAAGGCAGGAGGAGAAGGGGACAACAGAGGATGAGATGGTTGGATGGCATCACTGACTCCATGGACCTAAATTTGAGTAAATTTCAGGATCTAGTGAAAGACAAGGGAGACTTGTGTGCTGCAGTCCGTGGGGTCACAAAGGGCTGGACACACTTTAGCGACTGCACGGTAAAAACAAAGTTGAGAGAGCATTTCCCAAGCACCTCCTCGTTTTAAGTCCTGAGGATACAATACAGGATGAAACACCCAGTCCCTGCCTGCCAGAGCTTCCGAGAGGCCCCAAGTCTTGTGAGTGTGCGGTTGAAATACAAGTGCTTTATGAGAATGTTCAACTGGGAGTCTGACCTACACTGGTCTGACTTCCCTCGGGAAGTGGTGGTCAAAGGAAGCATTAAGGGAAAGAGTTGGAGGGAATTCCCTGGTGGTCCAGTGGTGAGGACTTGGCACTTTTACTTCTGGGGTTGGAGTTCAATCTGTGGGTGCAGAACTAAGGTCCTGCAAGCTGCATCACATGACCACAGGAAACAAAAACAAATAAGAAATGAAGAGATAGCGTGCGGTGGAGAGAATTCTGAGATGAGAAGGCAGCGCATACAGAGGAGTGTATAGAGGCCCGGAGCAGGGGAAGAGGGGGCCCGGTGGGAGCAGGTTGGTGCTGAGGGAGTTCGGTACCTGGCGAGGCTGCAGACAGCTGATAGGCAGGTCCAGCAGGCCTTTGAAGGCCCAAGTGGGGGCACTGTAGGCAAAGATGTGTGCTCAGGCAAGACTCACACACTGAGATAAGCGTTGCCAACATTTGTTGAGCATGTGTTTGTGTGCATGGCCCTGTTCTAAGTGCATTGCCTCCATTTCTCTCCCTTGAGAAAGGCGTTATGGTCATCCTCACCCTATTAGACAAGAAAACTAAGGCTTAGTTGGGCTAAGAGACTTGGCCAGGGTCACAGAGATAGTGAGTGACATGAGCCCAAACTGCTGCTTCTAGAACCTTCTGGGAGCCTCTGACCCAGCAGATTTTAATTTTTTTCCTTCTACTTTCCTATGTGTCCCGAACTTTCTACATCCACTATGTGTTACTTTTATAATCAAATCCAACAAGTAAATGCTAATAGCCATGCCTGGGTTGCAGTGTCCGAGCCTGCTCTGGAAGGCCCCTGCCCACTCTGTATTCTTCTGGCCTCCACAGGAGATGGTCGTGTGAACTTCAAAGACTTCTTGACCGTGATGACAGACACCAGACTCTTCTTCTGCTCTGTGGGTGAGCAGCGGTGAGCCCAGGGCACTCAGAATGAGGGCGCGGGCGGGGCATCCCGAGGTGTCAGATGGTAACGGCAGCCACCATCCCATGTCCCCAGAACAGAACGCCCTGATGGACATGGCTCCTCCAAACCCCCATACTCTGTTCTTTGAGATCCTGTCCCTGCTGGTTGAGATGCTGGCCTTACCCGAGGGAGCCTTAGAGGAGATCACCAGGTGAGTAGGTCCGGTCTTTGTGGCTGGAGGGTTGTGGACACGGAAACAGCACCTAGCCTTTTGGCAGAGGAGGATTTTGGATAGTTAGGACTCTTAGTTGCAAGTGAAGCACACATAAAACTGGCTTATGCTAAAGGGAATGTATCGGCTCACATCACTGCTCAGGGCTTCAGGAATGGCTGGGTCCAGGAGACCAGCTGACGCCATTCAGGCTTTATTTCTCCTGCTCATCTCTGCACTGGCTTCAAGCTCAGCTGGGCTCTTCCCACAGTGAGAAGGGTGGCAACTGGCAGCCCTTACTCACACCCTCCTTGTTTTGCAACCTCAGCAGCAAGAGGAATACCTTCTTGCAGTGCGCATACAGCAATCCCAGAAAGAAAATGTGACAGAGCCTGTTTGGGCTGGACAGCAAGAGACGGAATCCTCCCCACATTTCCAGAATGGGCTGGTGGGTGGTCCTTCTCATCTAAGAAAGAGATGGCTGTGTACAAAAAATGACATGAATACTTGAGGGCTAGAAGCAAAGGGTCACTCTTACAATGCACAGAGACTTGTCTCTGTTGTTCAGAAAGGTGGATCATTTTTTCCTACCACAGACCAGGCCTTTTCCAAAGAAGCCAGAAGAGGGGGAATGATTACATGTGTTCAGCAACACCAACTTAGCAAACCCCAGAGACAAGAGATCTGTCTTCCTTCTAGCATCTTTAAATTGCTAAACATATACAGCCCTGAAGATGGCAAATGTATAATTTAAAAAGCAATAAAACAAATTGCCATGTATCCATTTCTTCTGTTTAGAAACAGATAATTTCCAATCATCTTGAAGCCCCTGAGTGCCCTACCCTAACCACAGAGTACTTTCTCATAACAAGAACCAACCCTTATCATTTGCTTTTTGTTTTAAAATCTCCCTGCTTATTTTTCCCCATGTCATTCATTGAAAATTTCAAATGTATGGCAAAATTAAAAGAATTTTACAGTAAACAGTTATATGCCCACCACCTAGATTCTACTGTTGCCATTTTGCCATTCTTTTACCTATCCATCTCTCTATTCTTCAATCTGTATTATTTTTTATTCATTTTATAGTAGACTGTAGTCATTTCCCTCTAAATATGTCAGTATTTTGGGCTGGGCAAAAAGTTTGTTTGGGTTTTTCATAACATCTTAATGAAAAACTTGAACGTGCTTTTTGACTAACCCAATACACATCATGAGCTAATGATCAATATTTGTATAGAACTTCTGCACCCCCATCTTTTGAGATTCATATAATGTACATTTGGCAAAATGTGCAGATCTTAAGTGTATCATTTAGCAAGTCTCAACAAATTCCCACACCCCAGCAACCTGAGCCCCTGTCAAGTTACACAGAGTTTCCCTCATTCCAGAAAGTGCCCTCATGACCCTTTCCAGCTGGTCCCTGAAATGACACTTCTTTTAATTTTTTTTCTATCACAGATTGGTTCTGTCTGTCTTATAACTTCATATAAATGGAAACATACAGAGTACAGTCTTTAGTGTCCAGCTTCCTTCACTCAGCATAATGCTTTCTCCCCCAAACTTTAATATTTTAAAAAATCTTGTTTATTTACTTGGCTGTGTCAGCTCTGAGTTGCGGCGTGCAGGATCTTGTGTTGCAGCGTGCGAGCTCAGAAGTCGCAGCGCAGCCGGACTGTCGTGCGTGTGTGCTCACTGCTCCAGTCGTGTCCGACTCCCTCTGACCACATGGACTGTAGCTGCTGCGCCTCTGTCCCTGGGATTCTCCAGGCAAGAATGCTGGAGGGGGGTGCCATGCCCTCCTCCAAGGGATTTTCCCTACCCAGGGGTCAAACCCATGTCTCCTGCATTGCAGGTGGATTCTGAGTGGATGCCCACTGAGCAATCTGGGAACCCCATGACTGTATCACAATATAACCTGTTTGTTCAGCAGATGGACATTAGGTCTATGTTCAGTTTCCAGCCATGGTAGAAACAGTGTGAATATTTTGTATCTGTCTCCTGAGACACTTGGGCAAGAGTTTCTTCAGAGCTGTAGTTTTGAAATTTTTTTATCTAAGAAATCTGTTAGTATTTTTTATATTTGAATTTAAGACTGAGAGATCTAAAAAATAAATATTTATTTAACAAAGATAAGGTATGTGACATTGTACAGGAGACAGGGATCAAGACCATCCCCAAGAAAAAGAAATGCAAAAAGGCAAAATGGCTGTCTGAGGAGGCCTTACAAATAGCTGTGAAAAGCAAAGGAGAAAAAGAAAGATATAAGCATTTGAATGCATAATTCCAAAGACTAGCAAGGCGAGATAAGAAAGCCTTCCTCAGAGATAAATGCAAAGAAATAGAGGAAAACAATAAAATGGGAAAGACTAGAGATCTCTTCAAAAAACTTAGAGATAACAAGGGAACAGTTCCTGCAAAGATGGACACAAGAAAGGACAGAAATGGTATGGACCTAACAGAAGCAGAAGATATTAAGAAGAGGTGGCAAGAATACACAGAAGAACTGTACAAAAAAGATCTTCTCGACCCAGATAATCATGATGATGTGATCACTCACACTCACCTAGAGCCAGACATCCTGGAATGTGAAGTCAAGTGGGCCTCAGGAAGCATCACTATGAACAAAGTCAGTGGAGGTGATGGAATTCCAGTTGAGCTATTTCAAATCCTAAAAGATGATGCTGTGAAAGCGCTACACTCAATATGCCAGCAAATTTAGAAAACTCAACACTGGCCACAGGACTGGAAAAAGTCAGTTTTCATTCCAATCCCAAAGAGAGTCAATGCCAAAGAATGTTCAAACTACCGCACAGGTGCACTCATCTCATACGCTAGTAAAGTAATGCTCCAAATTCTTCAAGCCAGGTTTCAACAACCGTGAACTTCCAGATGTTCAAGCTGGTTTTATAAAAGGCAGAGGAACCAGAGATCAAATTACCAACATTCGCTGGATCACTGAAAAAGCAAGAGAGTTCCAGAAAAACATCTACTTCTGCTTTACTGAGTATGCCAAAGCCTTTGACTGTGTGGATCATAATAAACTGTGGAAAATTCTGAAAGTGATGGGAATACCAGACCACCTGACCTGCCTCTTGAGAAACCTGTATGCACATCAGGAAGCAACAGTTAGAACCAGACGTGGAACAACAGACTGGTTCCAAATAGGAAAAGGAGTACGTCAAGGCTGTATATTGTCACCCTGCTTATTTAACTTAGATGCAGAGTACATCATGAGAAATGCTGGGCTGAATGAAGCACAAGCTGGAATCAAGATTGCCGGGAGAAATATCAATAACCTCAGATATGCAGATATGGCAGAAAGTAAAGAACTAAAGAGCTCCTTGATGAAAGTGAAAGAGGAGAGTGAAAAAGTTGGCTTAAAGCTCAACATTCAGAAAACTAAGATCATGGCATCTGGTCCCATCACTTCATGGCAAATTGATGGCAAAACAGTGGAAACAGTGGCTGACTTTATTTTCTTGGGCTACAAAATCAGTGCAGATGGTGACAGCAGCCATGTAATTAAAAGACACTTATGCCTTGGAAGGAAAGTTATGACCAACCTAGACAGCATATTAAAAAGCGGAGACATTACTTTGCCAACAAAGATCCGTCTAGTCAAGGCTATGGTTTTTCCAGTAGTCATGTATGGATGTGAGCATTGGACTATAAAGAAAGCTGAGTGCTGAAGAATTGATGCTTTTGAACTGTGGTGTTGGAGAAGACTCTTGAGAGTCCCTTGGACTGCAAGGAGATCTAACCAGTCCATCCTAAAGGAGATCGTCCTGGATGTTCATTGGAAGGACTTGATGCTGAAGCTGAAACTGCACTACTTTGTCCACCTGATGCGAAGAACTGACTCACTAGAAAAGACCCTGATGCTGGGAAAGATTGAGGGCCGGAGGAGAAGGGGATGACAGAGGACGAGATGGTTGGATGGCATCACCTACTCAATGGACATGGGTTTGGGTGGACTCTGGGAGCTGGTGATGGACAGGGTCGCAAAGAGTCGGACACGACTGAGCGACCGAACTGAACTGAACCTCATTACATGATAATCAAAAACATTTTAAATAAAAAAAATAACAATACTTTCCAAAACAAACAAAAAATTTAATGAGAAGAATGTCATTGCTTTACAGTATCGAGAATCTCTTTAGTGTCTGGAATAAAAGAAGTTGGCTGGATTTTCATATCTGCTTCTGCATTCAATCTGTTGCAATCTGTTTTTTCAGTTAAAGAATGAAGAAATCAGGTATCACACAAATATGTAACTGGAAAAAGTATTTTAATAGGCTTTTCATTTAATAGCCACATATCATGGAGATTATTGTTTTGTTTTTTACTTTTTGGAGCAAGCATTTAATGAGGGACATTTCTTTGAAAACAAAAGAGAAACAGAGGTTAATGGGAACAAATTGTCAACTCAGTTTTTGAGTCCAGAGGGCAGTAATTTCGAGGATTCTTAAGTGTCAGGCTCAAAGCATCTTTAGATAGGGTGAGAGAATTCCCTGGTGGTCCAGTGGCTGAGACTCTGCACTCCACCGCAGGGGCACAAGTTAAGTCCCTGGCTGTGGGATCTGGGATCCTGCGAGCCCTGAGGCTTAGCCAAAAAAAGGAAGGTGGAACAAGGCTCGCTGGCGGCTCTCAGCAATTTTCTGGCTTGCAGTTCAAATGTCTTTGGTGATGGCTTCGGGTGTTTTGGTGAACTAACAGGCTTAGCCAAAAAAAAAGGATGGTGGAACAAGGCTCGCTGGCGGCTCTCAGCAATTTTCTGGCTTGCGGTTCAAATGTCTTTGGTGATGGCTTCGGGTGTTTTGGTGAACTAACAGCAGCAGGCATTCAGGTTTTTATACATAATCTGTTGTGATGTTTTCCTTTTGAAGTTTGTGTTAGGTTGCTTTATCTTGCAGGGCACTGGGGGAAAGGGCTGTCCTAGTTTTTAGTGATGCCAGCTCAGGAGGGTGGGAGGCAGATGAGCTTACAGATATGATATACAAAATGGCAGGAGGCAGTTTAAACAGAGGACAAAAGGCTCAAAGTAAGTGAGCTGTCCTACAGCCGACAAAGGTATGACAGCTTTTGTTGAAACAGAATTTTTCTCTCCACAATCACGCCCATTTTTTCAAAGAAAACCAAAGACTAATTTGTTTGTGAAAAAGTCTAGTCTCATTAAGCATGGCTAAATTTTTTAAAAATTGATTTCTTGTTTTGTTATTGAAGTGTAGTTGATTTACAATGTTGTGTTAGTTTCAGCAAAGTGGTTCAGATATATATATATTATATTTTATACTTTATATTATATATAATTATTGGGACTATATATCATCATATGTAATGCACATATATTAGGTGCTAGGATTGGGCTCTTTAACTGTGAAAGCCCAGGTTCGATCCATGTTCAGCAAAACATCCTCTATGCTGCACAGCACAGCCAAAATACAAAAGTATATATATATTTTTTTTTAATTTAAAAAAAATATATATATTTTTTAGAGTATATATATATTTTTAAAAAGAAATCACAGAAGCAAAGAACATTCAGTTCAGTTGAGTTGCTCAGTGTGTCTGACTCTTTGCAACTCCAGAACTGCAGCACGCCAGGCCTCCCCGTCCATCACCAACTCCTGGAGCTCACTCAGATTCATGTCCATCGAGTCAGGGATGCCATCCAAACATCTCATCCCCTGTCATCCACTTCTCCTCCCACCTTAAGGCTTTCCCAGCATCAGGGTCTTTTTCAATGAGTCAGCTCTTCGCATCAGGTGGCCAAAGTATTGCAGTTTCAGCATCAGCCTCAGTCCTTCCAATGAATATTCAGTGTTGATTTACTTTAGGATGGACTGGTTGGATCTCCTTGCAGTCCAAGGGACTCTCTAACAGTCTTTTCCAACACCACAGTTCAAAAGCATCAATTCTTTGGCGCTCAGCTTTCTTTATAGTCCAACTCTCACATACATACATGACCATTGGAAAAACCATAGCATTGACTAGACAGACCTTTGTTGGCATAGTGATGTCTCTGCTTTTTAATATGCTGTCTAGGTTGGCCATAGCTTTTCTTCCAAGGAGCAAGCGTCTTTTAATTTCATGGCTACAGTCACCACCTGCAGTGATTTTGGAGCCCAGAAAAATAAAGTCAGCCACTGTTTCCACTGTTTTGCCATCAATTTGCCATGAAGTGATGGGACCAGATGCCATGATCTTAGTTTTCTGAATGTTGAACATTAAGCCAACTTTTTCACTCCCCTCTTTCACTTTTATCAAGAGGCTCTTTAGTTCTTCACTTTCTGCCATAGGGTGGTGTCATCTGCATATCTGAGGTTATTGATATATCTCCCAGCAATCTTGATTGCAGCTTGTGCTTCCTCCAGCCCAGCCCTCTCATGATGTACTCTGCATCTAAGTTAAATAAGCAGGGTGACAATATACAGCCTTGATGTACTCCTATCCTGATTTGGAAGCAGTCTGTTGTTCCATGTCTAGCTCTAACTGTTGCTTCTTAACCTGCATACAGATTTCTCAGGAGGTAGGTGGCGTGGTCTGGTATTCCCATGTCTTTAAAGAGTTTTTCAGTTTGGTGTGATCCATAGACAAAGGCTTTGGCATAATGTATAAAGCAGAAGTAGATGTTTTTCTGGAACTCTCTTGCTTTTTCGATGATCCAGCAGATGTTAACGATTTGATCTCTGGTTCCTCTGCTTTATCTAAAACTAGCTTGAACATCTCGAAGTTCACAGTTCACATACTATTGAAGCCTGAGTTGGAGAATTTTGAGCATTACTTTGCTAGCATATGAGATGAGTGCAATTGTGCAGTAGTTTGAACATTCTTTGGCATTTTTCTTTGGGATTGGAATGAAAAGTGACTTTTCCAGTCCTGTGGCCAGTGTTGAGTTTTCTAAATTTGCTGGCATATTGAGTGTAGCACTTTTCACAGCATCATCTTTTAGGATTTGAAATAGCTCAACTGGAATTCCATCACCTCCACTGACTTTGTTCATAGTGATGCTTCCTAAGGCCCACTTGACTTCACATTCCAGGATGTCTGGCTCTAGGTGTGTGAGTGATCACATCATCGTGATTATCTGGGTCGAGAAGATCTTTTTTGTACAGTTCTTCTGTGTATTCTTGCCACCTCTTCTTTATATCTTCTGCTTCTGTTAGGTCCATACCATTTCTGTCCTTTATTGTGTCCATCTTTGCATGAACTGTTCCCTTGTTATCTCTAAGTTTTTTGAAGAGATCTCTAGTCTTTTCCCATTTTATTGTTTTCCCCTATTTCTTTGCATTTATCTCTGAGGAAGACTTTCTTATCATTCTTTGGTATTCTTTGGAACTCTGCATTTAAATGGGTATTTCCTTTTCTCCTTTGTCTTTAGCTTATCTTCCTTTCTCAGCTATTTATAAGGCCTCCTGAGACAACCATTTTGCCTTTTTGCATTTCTTTTTCTTGGGGATGGTCTTGATAACTGCCTCTTGTACAATGTCAGGAACCTCTGTCCATAGTTCTCCAGGCACTCTGTCTATCAGATCTAATCCCTTGAATTTATTTGTCACTCATACTGTATAATTGTAAGGATTTGATTTAGGTCATACCTGAATGGTCTAGTGGCAACTGTTCTATGGCCAAGAACATAGGAACTTCCACATATCGCTCTCTCCTTTCTTTTTTTCTTTAAATTTACTGTCATGGTTGACATACATGAAGCAATGCACTTTAATTGTACATTTTGTTCTTGGGTTGAATTCATACCATTATAATGTTAAACATCTGGTAGAGATAATATATGTTTGTTTGACTAGTCTCAGCTTTATAGGATTTTTTTTTTCTTTCCTTAAGTCAATTAAATACAGCTCTCTTACAAGTTAATTTTTAGCAATACCATCTGGAGTAGAAAAACATTACATGCATATTATATATATGTATATATACGTGGGGTCGCAAAGAGTCAGACATGACTGAGCAACTAAACAACAATATATAGATATATACATATGCATTGTAAACATACAGACAGGTGCCAAGACAGGCCTTAAGGCTTTCATTTAAAGCCTTAGTTGTGAGGTAGGTGCAATAATATGAAGTTTATTAGTCTATAAAAAAAATAGTTGGATCCAAATTATATTTCTGGCAGATGGAACAAGTTAAAGTTAGTTGCCCAGAAGGCTAAAGCTTTTTACTAATATTGTGGAGAAGTGCTTTAAGACTTTTGGTTCCACGTGGCCCTCTTAAAGTTTGTTCTCTTTCCAGTGTCCTGATCTTTTACAGTGTCTGAAAGTGCCTTGAGACAATAAGGAAGTTTTGGGATTGGTAAGACTGGCTTTGAATTACTCCTAGAGGCACATTTGTGCTTTTTTAAAGACTTACTTTACAAGACAAGGACAGTTGTTTTTAATTCTCAAAGAATTGGCTTGCAGCTTGAATGATATCAGGAAGGGTGATTATCTTGGATTTGTTTCTATATATCAGTACATTATCTTGGATTTGTTTCTTTATATCAAGGAGAAGACTTTTCCTTCCAATCTCCAGATGGAAATTGCAAGACTCCTGTGTTCTAGCTTTAGAGCTGTGTGGCTTTGGAATATTTTAATAAATCATTCCACAAAGGCTTCAGAATTTTTTTTTTCCTTTTTTTCCCTCTGAGTGCAATAGTTTTATTTTAGCTTAGGAAACACAGCCTCTGAATATCAGGCCAACTTCTAACCATATAATCCCTTTAAAAAAAATCACTTCAACATCTTATCAGGTTTCAGCTTGTACAAACATTAAATTTTCCTGGCAGTATCGAACTTTTTTTTTTTTTTTGGTTTTCTCTTAAAACCAAAGGCATACCTGTTTCAAGTGACTCAAAACCAAAACTAATGAGCTTTTTATGACTTAACCACAAATGCAAGAGGCATCTTCAAAGAGGGTGCAAAACATACAGCCCTCCCAAGATCCAGAGTCACCCCCAGACAGCTAAAAGAAAGTCTTTAAATAACCTCCGCATCTTGTGAACTGTTGATGGCCCCTAGGATACTAGCCATAAACGGAGTGTAACCCATATTTCTGTCAGGACATCTGTGTATTTTCAGGGCTGCCAGCCTGACAACTGGCCACCTCCAGACACAGACCAGCCTGCCAACGTGCATGCCCGGGCAGGCAGCCAGCCAAGCCAAGACCTCAGGACAGAAAATGAGAAAAAAGGGAAAGCGATAGCTGTCCCTGGGAGTGTTAGTCGCTCAGTCGTGACCAACTTTTGTGATCCTATGGACTATAGCCCGCTAGACTCCTCTGTCCATGGGATTTCCCAGGGAAAAATACTGAAGTGGGCTGTCATTTCCTTCTCCCGGGGCTCTTCCCAACCCAGGGATGGAACCCACGTCTCCCGCACTCCTGTCAGGTTCTTTACTGTCTAAGCCAAGAGTCCCCCAGCAATGCCGGGGGCCACCTGCCATTGCTGATCCCGGGGTCTGATCCCTGAGTCGGGAAGATGCCCTGGAGAAGGAAATGGACACTCCAGTATTGCCTGGGAAATCCCATGGATAGAGGAGCCTGGCAGGCTGTAGTCCATGGGGTCTCAAGAGTTGGACATGACTTAGCGACTAAGGCAAGCACTTGACTGGGCACTACAGACAGAGACCCAGGAGGCTGATGTGGCAGGAAATCTCAACTTCTGCCAGTTTAGTCAGGTCCCAGGATCTCTCAGGGGCAGCCCTTCTTCCCCCCGCCCCGGAGGAGGGTGTCCCAGCCAATGCTAATTCACCCTTGTTAGGAACGTATGGGTGGTGAAGCTTTCCTCTGTCCTGTTAGGATTTTCAGCTGGGACTGACATAAGAGCACAGGAGAAAAGCACAAAATGTATTTACATGTACAAAAGAGGAAAAACGCTCACAAAAAAAATGAAGACCCAAAGAAGTGACTAGGCCTAAGTGCCTATATACCTATATACCAGTGACTACCAAAGGGTAGTCACTGTAGGAAAGTAACTAAGTGACGTGGTGGTGAAGGTTTAGTCGCTAGGTCGTGTCCGACTCTTGCGACCTGATGGCTGTAGCGCATGAGACTCCTGTGTGCACTGATCCCGTCTGGGCAGGCTGGAGAACACCACCTAACTGGACAGTTCTCTTGGCCTCTGCACCTCATCTCTTGCGATAAGAATGCTTCTTCCTCCTCCCATACAGAAGGCACCTCTCACGTGGCACTTTTATCTCCTCCTTTTAGAAAGAAAAAGGAAGGCCAGTGTACCCCTCTTCCATCTACAGTTTATCAAGTGCCTTTAATTCAAAATAAGCAATATGTGAGTTCCCTGGGGGTCCAGTAGTTAGGACTTGGTGTTTTCACTGTAGTGGCCCGGGTTTGATCTGTATTAGGGAACTAAGATCCTTCAGGCCTTGTGACAGAGCCAAAACAAAACAAAAAACACACACAAGACCAAAATAACCAATATCCCAAAGTGGCATATTTTGGGGATGGCATGTTCTGAACTCCTTCAAAAGAAAGAAAAGACCAGTGTAGCCCACAACTCAATGGCACACCTGCTTTTCCTCAAGACAATCATAGTATGCAGTGGAAGGGTTTCTAAAGAACACTTATAGGGACTTCCCTGGTGGTCCAGTGGCTAAGATGCCTTGCTTCCAATGCAAGGGGCCTGGGTTCGATCCCTGGTCAATCCCACATGCTGCTGCAACTAAGACCTATTGCCACCAAATAAGTATTTTTTTAAAAAGAATATTTATAGAGGAACTTCCTGGTGGTCCAGTGATTGAGACTCCACACTTCTAATGCAGGAGCCCAGGTTCGGTCCCGGGTCGGGGAATTAGATCCTGCATGCAGAAATGTAAGAGTTCACATGCTGCACGTGTTGCAACTGAAAAGATACCAAATGCTGCAACTAACCATCCTGCGTGTGTTCGTGCTGTCACTTCAGTCGTGTCCGACTTTGCGGCCCGATGCACTGTAGCCCGCCAGGCTCCTCTGTCCATGGGATTCTCCAGGCAAAAACACTGGAGTGGGCTGCTATGCCCTCCTCCAGGGGATCTTCCAGACCCAGAGATTTTCCAGACCCAGAGATCGAACCCTGCAATGGCAGGCAGGTTCTTCCACTAGTACACTGCAACTAAGACCGCCAGTGCAGCCAAGAAAAAAGAATATTTATAGAATAATAAGGCGATAAGTACTCAGGAGTCAATGTTTAACACAATTAATAATTTTCATTTTCACCGAGGAAATTTCTTTCTTTTTTTACTCTCAGTGTATTTTTGATCAGAAATCTTTTTTATTTCTTTAAAAAAACTATTTACTGATTTGGCTGTGCCAGATCTTAGTTGCGCCATGCAGAATCTTCTAGTTGCAGCGTGTGAGCTCTGGCCTTGCACTGAAGAATTCAGTGGCTCTGAGATGAGTTTGGTGATACTTCCTTGGTTTATGCTAAGGGGGTTTTACCCCCCATTGTTTTGTAGCTTCAGTGCAAATGTCAACACAAAACACCAAATATCAAGAGAATGAGAAGACAGGCCACAGACTGAGAGAAGATATTTTCAAAAGATATGTCTAATAGAAACTGTTATCTAAAATTTACAAAGGAGGTTTTAAATGAAACAATAGGAAATCAAACAACTTGGTTAAAAAATAGGCAAAAGACTTGAATAGACACCTCACCATGGATGTTGATCATGGATGATCAACAAGCATATGAAAAGATGTTCAACATCATCTGTCATTAGGGAATTGCAAATTAAAACCCCAACGAGATACTACTGTACGCCTGTTAGAATGGTGGGAGTCCAAGACACATAATCTTCACATTCGGGCAAGGATGTGAAGTCAGAGGAAGTCTGGTTTCATTTCTGGTGGGTACTGCCATTTTGCAGTACCATTTTGGAAGACAGTTTGGTAGTTTCTTACAAAACTAAACATTTCGCAGTACCATTTTGGAAGACAGTTTGGTAGTTTCTTACAAAACTAAACAAACTCTTATAGGATCCAGCAATTGTGCTCCTTGGTATTCATCCCAATAAATTGAAAATTTAGTCCACACAAAAACTTGCACACAGATGCGTAAAGCAGCTATATTCATAATTGCCAAAACCTGGAGGCAACCAAGATGTCCTTCAGTCGGTGAATGGATAAATTAGCTGTGCTATATCTATACAGTAGAATTTGTTGTTTTACAGTCGCTAAGTTAAGAGGAAAGTGAAAAGACTGGCTTAAAACTCAGCATTCAAAAAACTAAGATCATGGCAATCTGGTCCCATCACTTCATGGCAAATAGATTGGGGAAGCAATGGAAACAGTGACAGACTTTATTTTCTTGGGCTCCAAAATCATTGCAGATGGTGACTGCAACCATGAAATTAAAAGACACTTGTTCCTTGGAAGAAAAGCCATGACCAACCTAGACAGCATATTAAAAAACCCGAGACATCACTTTGCCAACAAAGGTCCGTCTAGTCAAAGCTATGGTTTTTCCAATAGTCTTGTGTGGATGTGAGAGTTGGTCTATAAAGAAAGCTGAGCACCGAAGAATTGATGCTTTTGAACTGTGGTGTTGGAGAAGACTCTTGAGAGTCCCTTGGACTGCAAGGAGATCCAACCAGTCCATCCTAAAGGAGATCAGTCCTGGGTGTTCACTGGAAGGACTGATGTTGAAGCTGAAGCTCCAGTACTTTGTCCACCTGATTTGAAGAACTGACTCATTAGAAAAGACCCTGATGCTGGGAAAGGTTGAAGGCAGGAGAAGGGGATAACAGAGGATGAGATGGGTGGATGGCATCACTGACTTGATGGACATGAATTTGAGTTAAGCTCCAGGAGTTGGTGACGGACAGGGAAGCCTGGCATGCTGCAGTCCACAAGGTTGCAAAGAGTTGGACACGACTGAGCGACTGAACTGAAGTTGTTGTCAGACTCTTTGCAAACACGTGAACTGCAGCATGCCAGGCTTCCCTGTCCTTCACTGTCTCCTGGAGTTTGTTCAAACTCATGTTCATTGAGTCAGTGATGCCATCCAACCATCTCATTCTCTGTCACTCCCTTCTCCTCCTGCCCTCAATCTTTCCCAGCATCATGGTCTTTTCCAATGAGTTGGCTCTTTGCATTAGGTGGCCAAAGTATTGGAGCTTACAGTGGAATATTCAGCACTAATAGGAGCCATCAAACCATGAAAAGACAGAGGAAACTTAAATGCATATTACTATGTGAAAAAAAAGTGATCTGAAAAGGCTATATACTTTATGATTTCAACTACATGACATTCTGGAAAAGACAAAACAATGAAGAGAGTAAAAAGATTAGTACTGACTGGGGTGAGGGGAGATGGTGGGGAGGTGGAGCACAGACTTTTTAGAGCAATCTATTTCTGTTTTGTAAATAAGTTCATTTGTATCATTCTTTTTTAGACTCCACACATAAGTGATTACTGTATGGTATCTGTCTTTCTCTGACTCTACTTCACTATGAGAATCTCTAGGTTCATCCACGGTGCTGCAGAAGGCATTATTTCATTCTTTTATGATTAATGCTCCATTTTATATTCTATCTTCTTTATCCATTCATCATTTTTTTTTAGATATATTTATTTGGCTATGCTGGATTTTAGTTGCAGCATGTGGGATCTAGTTCCCTGACCAGGAAACGAACCCAGGCCCCTTGCAGTAAGAGCAAGGAGTCTTAGCCACTGGACCACCAGGGAAGACCCCTTTATCCATTCATCTTTTGATGGACATTTAGGTTGCTTCCATGTCTTGGCTATTGCAAATAGTGCTGCTGTGAACCCTGGGGTACATGTGTCTCTTGAATTAGAGTTTTCATCTTTTCCAGATATATGCCCAGGGGTGGGATTGCTAGGTCATATGGTAACTCTGTTTTTCACTTTTTAAAAAATAACCTCCACACTGTTGTCCATAGTGGCTGTGCCAATACACATTCCCAACCAACAGCACAAGCGGGTTCCCTCTTCACACCCTCTCCAGCCTCTCTCTCCTTGAATATTTTTGGCATTTATGTCTATATGACATGGATAATCTACAATATATTGGTTATTGACTTTTGCCTACTGCCTTCCTGTTACGGTGAGAATTTAGCTGTCTGATACAACTATCCCCTCAGCTCCTCCCTGTTCCAATACATTGTCACTTTTTACTAAATGTTTGTGGTTTCTAATATTATGGCTATGTGATTATTCATAGCTGAGCATTTTTAATACTGATTTTTCTTTTTTGTTTTATCTTCTGAAAGTCAACAATTGCCTTTTTTAGAAATAATGATTTTTTTGGCTGTGCTGGGTCTTCGGTGTTGCATGCAGGCTTTCTCCAGTTGTGGCAAGCAGGGTTGAGTGGCGGGGGCCAGAGGCTACCCTTTCCTGGGGTGCACGGGCCTCATTGCAGCAGCTCTGGTTGTAGAGTGTGGGCTCTAGTCACGTGGGCTTCGGTAGTTGTGATGCATGGGCTTAGTTGCCCCGTGGCATGTGGGATCTTCCAGACCAGGGACTGAACTGGTCCTTCACACTGTAAGGCAGATTCCCAACCACTGGACCACCAGGGAAGCCCTGCCTTGATATTTTTTTCCTTTGTATTCTTGATAACTCTTGCACCTTCTTAAAACTGCTGTTTCTTGGCAGCATTCTCTAAATAACTCCACTCTTCTCAGTTTTGGGTTAATTTCCTTTTAGGCCTGTGACAGAGCTCTCATCTTGGGAGTCTATATTCATCCTAGAAATTCTTCCTTTCTTCCTTCTGATTGGAATTCTGGCTACTGGATCACATGTCTTACCTTTTCTTGGTTTGCCTCCTCTTTCTTGGTTTGATTTGCTTTAAAAAAAACAAAACAAAACATTGGAAGCATGTTTCACCAGTAGCTTTTGGGGCTTAGAAAGGCAGTAACTCAACAACAGGTATGGGAATGGCAACCCTTGGTGTTTCTGTATTTTAAGTTATAGTGATCTGATCTAAACTGGTTATCTGCTATGGGAGTTGCACTGCCATCTTGGGATCTGTGGACCATCTTGCTTTACCTTTTGTCTTTCTTCTGTGTTAGGTTTCTTATTTTCTGTATGTACATCTTCCTTTTCTTCTTTGGTTTCTGCCTTCATTTTGGAAGAACGTGCCCTCTAGGAGCTTCCTGAGAAAGGATACCTGGGAGGCAAAAGTTTTAAGATTTTGTATGTCTACAAAGTGCTTATTCTGTCATACTTACTGAATAGTTCAGCTGGGTACAGAATTCTAAATTAGTCTGTTGGTTAAGGATTAGACCCCAGTGTACTGCAGTTTAAACAACTTGGTTTATTTCTCTCGCATGGATGGTCTGGAGGAAGTAGGCAGGAAGGCAGAGCTGCTCAGGCACCCAGTTTCTTCCCCACTGATCATCCCACCGTTCCCTGGGTCGATCCTAAGCCAATTTACCAAAACACATGTACACTGAGGCCCGTAAGAAGAGGAAGGAGAGAGCAAGCAGTTTCCTTTAAAGTTGTGAGAGAATGTTGCACACTCTGCTCAGTTCTATGGGCTCCTGTGGGGTGACGTCATTTTCTAGTCCATCTTTTTACTTAGGATGTTGCCTTTTCAGGCCTTAGTTTTACACAGGGATCTGGACCCAGTCTCCATGTGAGGGCTCTGGAGTTCGTGTGTGACCCTCATGAAAACCCCCAGCTCCAGGCTGTAGGGACAGGCAGAGGCCCAGCTTAGCCATCAGCTGAAGCCGTGAGAGCTGTCCATTGCTCTGAGCAGCCCGCATACCCTTCACCGCTGCCTGAAGTCCCAGGTGGGCTGGACTTCCCAGCTTGCTGTCCACCCCTTTCTCCCTCACACACCACCTCTCGCCTGCTCTGTTCCCAGCTCACCAAGCTCTTTCCCACCTCCTGGCCTTTCCCAAGCCGTCCCCTCTGCCTGCCTCGTCCTGACATCCCCGTAGCTTGCTCCCGCCTCCTCCTGCTCAGATGGCACCACCTTGGAGACTCTCACTGACTCTGAACTCATTGAGTTCATCACTATCCCTTAATCAGCTTTTACTTTCTCTCAAAGCACCCATCACTACTCACACGAGGGCCATGATTTTTATTTGTTCAGGATCTGACTCTCTACTAGATAAGGACCTAGGAAGCTGATTCAGAAAGTGATACCAGGGAGCAGAACTGAGGGAAGGGGTGTGAACAGAGGAGAAAGTCAATACAAGGATGTGCTGTTGAGTCACCCACCCCAGGATCTTCCGAGGAAGACTTACCAGTGGTGGCTCAGAATTCTCAGGGGACGAGAGAGAAGCCTGTATACCCCAGAGCTGGCTCCTTGGTCAAGGGTGCCCCTCACAGCTGTTTAATTCCCCTGTACTTCTGGGCTGCATACGTGTCAGAAGTCTGCAGCAAGAAGCAGGAGGTACGATCTGAGGTGAGACCCATCAGTGTCCCTGGGCAGAGCTTGTTGAGGCCCATGGAGAAGTGGCTGCCGTGACAATGGCTGGTAAGAGGTGGGGCTGAGAGATGACACAAGGGCCTTCAATAAACATCTCCTGTGCTGCCCCAAGCACTCAGATGAGTGACTAGCACACAGCAAACACTTAATAAATATTTGAATGAATGAATGTATATATGGCACTGCAGTGTAGTGGGGAAAAGGCAAGTAGTGATGAGTTAGGAATATTAAGGGGGCTGTGATGGGGTAAGTACAGGTTGTCAGGGGTCTACTGGAGCCCAGCTAGTCTACGGGAAGACAAAGGACTTCCTGGAAGAGTTGGCCCTTACGCTAAAATCTGGAAGATGAGCAGGAATTAACTGCATAGCTGGCTTACAAAGCATTTGCACATCCAAGTAAAAATACCAGTGATAGAAATCATAGGTAATATTTACCAAGCTCTTTCCTTGGGCCAATTTGCTGAATGCTTAATGGGCCTTGTTAATCTTTGTTTTTAACCCCATAAAAACGACCGATCCACCCGAGAAGTCAGGTGACTTGCAGTGACTGGGAGAGATAACCGTCTCCCCACTTCACATGGGGTGACTGAGGCTCAGAGCATGGCAGTAAGTTGCCTGCAGTCACAGAAGTTAATGGCAGAGCTGGGACGAACACCCAGATCTCCTGAGCCCCTGCTCCTGAGCTGGGCAGACACAACAGGGGCTCAGGAAGAGGGAGGGAGGAGGAGGGGAAAGGAGACGTGGCCATGCTGAGCTGGGCGGCACTACTCCCCAGCTATTACCAGAGGAAGCTGAAGGAAGGCACCTGTAAGGCTCAGGAGATGGAATCGGCCGTAGGGCGGCTGCGGCCCCGGAAGAAGCTTCCCTACAACACCCCACAGGCAGACACCGTGGAAATGCCCCAACGCAGAGTCCTCAGGGTCCTGAGCCGGCTGAAGCAGCAGAACTACGGTGAGGGCCCCAGGCTCCCCCAGTGGCTCCCCACTTCACCCCAGGCTCCCCCAGCCGGGGCCGAGGCATGGCTCCCCGCTTTGGGCCCAGCTGTGTGCTGACCATCACCCCCAGCTCCAGACCCCCACACTCTACCCTGAGCCTGAGCCCAGGGAGCACGGCTGGTCCCAAGAGCCTGGACTGGGAGGGCAGAGGGGCTGAGCAACCCCAGCTCCTCATTTCTTGAGCACCCTTGGGGTCACTCTCTGTGATAAGCCCTTTGCAGATGTGCTAGAATTTAGTCATCATAACCATGTGTTTATTAAGACTCTATGCATTTACGATGAGAAAATTAAAGTTTAAGCAACTTGCGTAAGGCCCCACAGCGAGCATGTGTCAGAAAGAAGAGTTTATACGCAGGCCAGACCCTTGCTGTGTGCCAGGTGGGTGGATAAGGAGCTTTCCGAACGACTAGACGTGCGCTCCTTTCTAAACTGCTATCAGCCTGCGCTCATCTGCTCAGCATTCAGCCAAGCACTTTACATACACCCCCCCTTAAATCCTGTCAACTCTGAGGAGGAAGCCACTATCATCTCTGGCTTCTGTAGCAGTTCAGGGAGGTCAAGTGAGTGGCCCAAACCCTCCCACGGGTCGGCCTGGCTCCCAAGGCTGAGCGTGCTCTGAAATGCCCCCCTCCTGCCTCTCCCACCGCTGCCAGCTGCCAACCTGCAGAGCCAGTACGCCCAGGTGCCTTGCATCCCGCTCTGCCCACGGCTGGACAAGAAGACTGTTTGCCGGAAGAAGGGCGGCCACTACGTGCTGGAACAGTGCACCACCAGCGGCCTGGGCCCCGACACCCACAGCATCCTCTTGCACGCTGGATCTCAGGGAGGCAGGTGGGTACCCCGAGAGCAAGGCCCCAGCGCAAGCCCGTCCGCCTCCTCGTGAGAGGGCCCGGGCCTAATCCAAGGGGCACCCAGCCTTCCAGGAGGCGGGTGCAGACACTGCTGCTCCAGAGAGCAGAGGGGAAAGGACAGGAGAGGGAAGGAACTGATCTCTGGGCCAGGCGGGTCGTTCCAAAGCCAGCGGACTCACACATTTCGGTGCCCAGGACACCCTGGTGCTACCTGCCTGTCTCGGGCAGAGGGTTTAATTCTCAAGTTCTTTGCCTGAGTCTGATTCCGCTTTCATAGTAGTAGGAGACGGGCTCAGCAGCCGGGTGGATGCGAGCTTTGCCTGCAGCGGTCTTCCCTGGGCCTGCTGGGAGGAAACCACACGAGCCTTGGAGTCAGGCCCCCAGCCCGACTGGGGCTCCATCCCTGCCCTGGGCCGACGGGGGGGCTCACTCCCTCCCACCCTCTCCCCTGCCTCTCCCACAGGGAACCCGGCCGTCTGAACTCTGTACCGGCTCGAACCCACTGACCCTGCTGGGTCCGGACTCTGCCTGCATCTGACAGGTCACCGGGCAGGGGCTGCTGCTGGGTCTCTTGTGGCCTGGCAAGCCAATAAACAAGAACCTCAGCCTCTGTGCCCGCGTGCCACCCGACTGTCAGTGTGGGGCCTCAGGCTCTAGGGCGGAGCCGCCCTGAAAGCTTGCGGAGGGCCAGGTGTCCTGCTGGAGGTGGCCTGGGTGCAAGTCTTGACCTTCTGTGCTCTCCAAGCACAGAATGGGACTGTCCTCAGATGAGTGTCTCCAGGCCTTGGACTAGGAGCCCCGCGAGGGCAGGAATTCTTCCCCCTTGCTTGAAGGAAATGGTGGATATAAGGGACCTGCCTGGGAAAGACCCAGGCCTCTCACACAGGCAGACCCCATGGAAAGGGAGCTGAGCTGTGCTCTCCTGAACGGAGACCCAAGACCCAGGGGTCTCCTTCCCTGGGAATCGATGGGTTTGGGTTCTTGGCCTGAATTCACATGCCACCCCAGTCCTGTCCTCAGAGAGGCCCTCCCTGGGACTGAGCAGAGTGCTCCCAGCGGTTAAACACGCAGCCACAGTGAAAGGTGACAAGGTCAGAGACTGAAATGAGGACAAGGCTTTGACAAGTTTAAAACATGTATTTAAAATACAATTTATAAAATGCCTCATTTGCCGACTCAGGAGCCCGCGGTGCGGGGTGGGGTGAGCATGCCCGCCGGACCGGCAGAGCAGGATGGCAGGGGGCAGGCTCCCTCCCGGGCTCCCCTGTTCAGACACCCGAGGGGCCCGCGTGCACCCCAGGGGCCGCATGGCTGAAAACAGGACCCCGGAGGCTTCCAGAGTCTCTGCCTACCGGGGAGGCCGGGGCAGCCCTGCTGGCCCGTCCCTGAGCAGGGTGTCCCCAGGCAGGGCGAGCAGGGGAGGGTGGGGCGGGGCCCTGGAGGGGCTGAGGGGAGCAGATCGGGTGTTGCCTCCTGCCTGCAGGTGGGGAGCACCCTGACTGAGTGGGCGGAGAAGGGCGGGTCACCAGGCCCAGACCCCCAGCTCCTTTGGTTATAGGCTGTCGTCAGAGTAGTGGCTCATGGGAAGCGGTTAGCTGGGAGGTCTGAGGCCTGGCTCAGGGGTGAGGGGGGAGCTGGGGAAGGGGACAGAACCACGGAGGCAGATAAGGGGCAGCAGCCTCAGGTTTCTGCCCCCCCTCACCCCTCCGGGGTTTTCCAAGCCAAAGCCTGCAGCTTACTTAAAAAAAAAAAAAAAAAGCACTTAAGGAAAGTTACAGACGACAAAAAAAAACCCCCACAAACACACACACACACACACGAAATCCAAACCGTTCTCCCATCTCCCCGCCCACCTCCCCCCAACACAAGAGTTTCCTGTTTCATTTCGTTTAAGTTTTGTCTGTCACCTCTCTGTCTGGGGAGCCAGGGTAGACTGCGGGTGGGTGGGGGCAGGCACGCAGCGGGCAGAGCCCATCTTTGGCCGGAGGGAGGCGGGAGCGGCAGGCCCCACGACCCCCTCGATCCAGACACCCGTCAGCCGGCCTCCTGGGCTCCAGCCAGGAAGAGGGGAGCGAGAGCAGGTGGTCCCCACAGTGGGGCCCTCAGCACCTCTGGCCTTTCTACCTGCCGACCCCTGTACCTTCTCCAGCTGAAAAGCACAGTCTCATCTTGGGCCAGAAACCGCTGTCACGTGAGGGATGGACACTGTCCGTCTCGGACGCAGAAACCTGGTCTGGGCCGTGGAGACAGCAGCAGCCTCCCCCCGCTGCCCACCCCTCAGAACAGCCTGTGCTGGCACTCAGCACGCCGCAGGCTCTCACTGAAGCTGGGTCCAGCTCTCTGCACACACCGCTTCCGGGCTCCATTCAGCGGTAAGCCCTGCTGTGGACTAGCTGCTGACTCGGCTGGCAGCCAACCTCCCCTCCTAAGGGGCAGACGCAATGGGCCAAGGCTTGCTGGGCCCCGCTGACATCCCCACAGGGTGAGGTGAGGGCAAGCGGACCAAAGGCAGGAGCGAGCCTGCAAGACCTGGCCCGCTACCGTGGCCGGTACAAGCTGCCCCAACCACAGACGTCACAGCACCCTTTCCAAAACTCATCTGCCGAGCAGGCAGGCCGTCTGGCTGGCTGCGGGATGCCAGGTGCAGTGCAACGGGACAGCTCAGAAAGCCTGAAAGGGGCAGGTGGTACACACGGCTGCTCTGGGTGGAGCCCTCTAAGCCTCTTCCACCTCAAAGAGCCAAAGCCAGTCTCCAGGCTCTAAGGTCAGAGGGTAAACTGCCTTCACTCAAGGCCCTCGCTCTGGAAAAAAGGGGTGGAGGGTAGCCTAGACACAGGGGGAACCAGTCTGTCATTACCAACCTTTGCAATGCACAGCTTGTTTCTCCCCAAACGTACTCAGAATGGTTTGCTCCTAAGGTAGTGATTTCACAAGGCAAATGTCCTGGGTACAGTCACCAAGCTGAAGCCATCGACAGCGATGGTACCCCCCACACACGTGAGAGTTATTTCTAAGTCTTGCTGGAGCGGGAAAGTCCACCTATGTTCTGACCACACTCAGCAGGAGGCTCAGAGTCCTGGAGTCAGACTCTCTCCTGGCTTTCCTTGTGCTGACAGCAAAACACGGAGCAAGTCTCGCAGCCCTTATTCCCACAGCCTGGAGTGCAGCCTCACTCCCTGCCTTCTTCCAGAAGCAGTAAGCCTGGCTGGTAGGGAACCACCCTGAGGGGTTTTGGAAGGGGAAGTCTGTTCACTTTCTCCATCTCCCAAAATACTAGAGGTGAGGGGTTGGCACCCTCCCCAGGCTCTCGGAGCCTACAGAGCTAGCCCAGTCTGCAGGCAGGGCGCAGAGGCCGTAGCTTGGGGAGGGAGGTATAGGCAAGGGTGCTCATCTGTCCTGGGGGCTGCAGAGCCCGGCCCCGTCTGGGCGGCAGTAGGAATACAGAAGCTAAGCTCACCAAAGTCCTATTGGTTAATGTTTCTAGTGAATTTCCCAGAAACACTTTTAAGTAGACTACCAAACTATCCTTTTCTCAATTAAAAAATTCATTAAACTGCTAAAACCTCTCCCATGCACTTTTTTTTTTTTTTGCAAATCAAATATTTGTATAAACAAAAATAGGAAGGAAAGAAAAAAAAGGATATTTTCCCATGGAACTTGCTTTTAAGTGATGAAGACACGCACTTGAGGGTGGTGGACGGGAGTTCTCATCTGCGTTTTGAAATCCCAAATTAATGAGCATGATAAACTGTTATTGCTGGCACTGGCTTCACCCCAAGTGGCCAAGGGGCACTGCCTGACTCTCTACTCTGAGTCCCTGGGGGGGTCCCCCAACCCTTCTCTAACCCCCACCCTTTCCCTTTCCATTGACTGGGGACAGCCCTTGTAGACACGCCAATCGCAGGGGGAAGAGGGGGAAGGGAGGTCACAGTGCATGGGGGTCAAGGTCACAGTGGGCGGAGCAAAGGGGATCACAGTGCAAGTCAGTCGGTCGCTCCCTCTGCTCAAGTCCAGCGGTCTGCCCCGGCAGTGCAACCTGCAGCGGGCGGCGGCATCCTTGGCAGCCCGCGTTTATCTGCGCTGTTTGAAGCCTTGGGACCCATCGGGACCCAGAGGCTGTCTGATCACATTGTTGGGCTGCCGGCTGTCTTCCGGCTGGGAGATCCGGGTTGGCCTGAAAGAAGAAGACCAGAGGGAGGCCTGAGAAAGCGCAAAGGAGAGGCCCCCCAGATCTTAAAGTCAACTCCTGCGTCTGGGGTGGAGGCCAGTGGCTCCCGGCCGACTCTGGCCCCAGAAGCCTACTTCTCTAGCAAGCAGACTCGGTGCACCTCCAAGCTGGGAAGCCCGGAGAGCAGATGGGGAGGATGGTCCCTGCTTGCGAGCGCCCACAGCACTCTGGAGGCGGGGGGTGTGCCCCAGGGCCCGTGCTGTCCAGGGGCAGTGACAGTGACCACTGAGAGCATGTGTCCTGCAGACCTTCAGGGGCCAGGCTCCCCAGAAGCTGGGCTGAGGCTAAGACCTTTGACCAAGACTCAGCAGGGACCCTGCCCCGCCCCGCCGCTCCTCCAAGCTAACTCTAGGACTGTGAAGAGCTGGAAGAGGATGGACTTCTACTTTGCCAAATGAATGCTCAGAGGACAGAGAACAGAAGTCCATCAGAATAATGAAGGCACAGAAGTACCACACAGATTAGAACGCCAAGCCTCTGAATACCCCCTCCCTCCCAAAGAGGCGTCTCTAGTTAGAAAGAGGATGTTCTAACAAATACTGTTTTACTGGGAGATGACAAACTTACATAAAGCAACCTCTAGGGCTGCAGAGGCAAAAATGCCATGAATAAAAAAAATTTAGAAAATTCACAAAAACATCAGAGTGGGCCATATGAGATCCAGAAGATAACATCCACAACCCATTTGTCATTTAATTGTACAATAAATGAATGAGAAAAAAAATAAATAAAATAAATGGATGAGGCAGGCAGTCATCATCCTGTTTCTCGGATGAGACGGTGAGGACAGAGGGTTAGGTAGGTCTAAGCTAAGCAGAAGGAAGTGACAGAGGTGCGCTTAAAACCAGCCAAGGTAACTGGAACCCGTGCCGTCCACCCCTGCGCGCACAGCCCCCTCCCGCCCCGCAGGCCTCGCTCCTACCCCCCGGGGGGGGCGGGGCGGCCACACTCACCGGTCGAGGATGGGCTTCTCCTGCTCCTCCTCCGGGCTGGCGCTGCCCAGGATCCGCTTCCGGGCCTCTGCGTACTCTGCCTCCCGCTGAGCCAGGGACTTGACCGGGAGGGCCGGCCTGCTGGCGGAGTTGGGGCCACTGACCACACCGTTGCTGGTGGGCCTCTTGAGGATGCGGATCTGTGGAGGGGGGCCCGTGGGAAGGCTATCGTCCTGAATCACAATGGGCACTTTGGGAGGAGATTTGGATTTCCTGCTGGCGAAGAGCAAACACAGCCTCAGAAGTCCTGTCCGCGATGATGGAGTACCCAGTGCGCCCCCATGACTATCCCCCAACAAGCCTATTCATTAGTCTCTGGCCTCTGACCAGACACTGAAATTCTCAGTCAGGAAGGGTTTCGCCAAAGAGCAAGCCTGCCTATTAAGCTCACACAGCCCCAGGTCTGCTTCCCAGACCGAACCCCAGGCGAGGGGGTGGGGGAACACCAGCTCACTCTGAGACTTCTCTCCTCGTGTTCATCACAGTCACAACCACCACAGTTTGGCCCCTGTGGCAAAACATCTCTTGTCCAGAATCCATTGGCCTCAGTTAGAAACCTCAGCTTCCCTAGGCAGACCAGAATGTAACAGGCTGGTAGGTGGGAGTCCCTTAGCTTGAGGGTCGGCAAAGCATTCCCTCCCAGTCAAGGTCCCAACATGCGCTCAGACCCAGGCTCCGGGGGCCTGCCCCGCTGCACTGACCGGCATCGAGACGGGACTGGCCACACGGCCCGGTCTTCTGCTGAGGGGCCTGTGCCTCCCGGACCCTGGCGGCCCCTTCGGAAGAGGTCCCGAGCAGAGCCCTTCCCGCCCCCCGCAGTAGGGCTCTCCGGTCTGCTGGACGCTGCGAGGCTGCTGTCCGGGATGATGGAGACCGCGCCTGGCAGAGCTCCAAGGAAAAGCACTGCCCAGGGCTAGGGGTGCACGGCCGGCGTGTGCACACAGGGCGGGGCAGACGACAGGGAAGAGACAAGAGCCATCGGAGAGCGAGGGTTCAGGCGGGAAGGGCCACGAAGACTCTCCCCGAGCGGTCACCTAGCTCCTCCTCAGAACCAAAGAGCCCCAGGGGCCTGCTTTCAGGGCCCTGTGGTCAGGAGGGGTCGTGATGGGGCTGGGCGGGGGGGGCTGCCACCGCGGGGCCCGGAGGGGTCTGGGAGGCCAGGGCGCTGTGACCAGGTGCGCAGACAGACAGGGAGCCAGCGCTCTGCTCCGAGAGGCGGGGAGCCAGGAAGCCAGCGGGCGGACAGGGCCCCTAGGCCCCCAGGGACAACTAGGTAAGCCTGCAGAGGCCCTCTCCTCCTCCCCTCGGGATGCTGACAGGTCAGCAGGGCCAAGACAGACCGCTCCAGTCAACCTGCACCTGCTCAGCAAACCCACTCCCTCTGCTGCCTGAGGGGGGAAAGCGATCCTGAAAGGTCCTGAAGAACTCCTGAGAACCTCTTTTTCCCGATACCCTCGTGACGCCTTGAGCCACCAGCCGTGCAGGGCCCAGGGAACTCGCCTGCCCAAGCGCCTTGTGTCACAGAGAAGGAAAGTGGCGTCTAGGAGACAGCGTGCCCCACACCTCAGTCGCCTCCGCGCTCAGCCCTGACCTGGCACCACCCCCTCTGCAGGCCGCCTCACAGGGGGCCCACTGACAGCACGCAGGTGGCCAGTCCAGCCTCACTCCCACAGCCGCCTGTCTGACCCTAAAGGAAGCGCTTGCTGCCCACGAGCCTGACCTGCCGCACCTAACGGCCAGCTGGAGACACCACTGGCTGCCCAGCACTCACGGCGGAGCGCGAGCCCTCAGACCAGACAGCAGCCTTACCTCTCCTTTTGTGTGATCTTCAGTTTTTTTTCCAACCGTCTGTCTATTTCCTAGAGGAAAAAAATGTATATAAAAAGTGGAAAAAATCTCTCTCAAATAAAAACTTTTGTCTTTATTTTCAGAGCTAAGGGCAGCGTCCTCTGTGACCAGGGACGAGTGTGTCTTAGAAGTCGTGGGTGCAGCCCTCCCTTCACAAGCCTCTGGGGCGTGGGGCCCTGACTCCCTGCAGGATCGTCCCCCTCCATCCCCGAGGCTGCGGTGAGGTCTAGACCGCATCCTTCAGCTGGGGTCTCTGCACAGCCGCCAACCTGTCCTTCAAAGAGCCACTCACATTAACTCTCCAAACATGAGCCTGCCTGTGTCACGTGCCCACTGAAGATGCTTCAACCGCTGGCCGGGCGGTCCAAGCCCTAAGCACGCACGCCTGTTCCTGTCACACCAGCCACAGCAAAGCCGAGCTGGCTCACCCCGCAGCCTGCCGGTCTGCCTGCCTCCAGCCTCCACCCCTGTAAACTCCCAGGTGTCCCGCCAAACTCAGCCTGAGCGGCCGCCTCTCCTCTCTGAAGTCTCCTCTGCGCCCATACATGTCATCACCTGCTCCTCAGATACACACTCTCCCTTCATGAGCCCGTGGAGCACATATTTTACAATTTTTTTTCACTTGTATGGACTACAACTCTGAGACTAGCGCCGAGCAAAAGGCCTAAAACAGAAGAGGAGCCGATGGGGGCCGGAGTCCTCTGGCCTCAGCAGCAGGGCCTGCAGGCTGCCCCCAGAGCCTGGGGTGCGAGTCTGCCCGCGAGGGACAGGGAAGGGGTGCCCAGCACGGCCAGGCTCCGGGCTCCTCAGCTGTCCCATGTGTTCTTAAAGCACATCCCATTCAACTGTGTTCAGGGAGGGCAAGACCACCTAGCTGCTGGACAGGGGCCTAATCATATGCAAAATTACGTACTAGTTCTCAACCCGGGGTGACTTTGGTACGGTTGGCCACGTCTGGAGACATTTTTCAGGTGTCATTACTGGAGGGGAGGTGTGCTGGCATCCAGTGGGCTAAAATGCCCACCAGGACCCCATTAAAATTCTACAGTGCACAGAACAGCCTCGCAGCAAAGAATCATCTACCCCTAAAGGTCAACAATGACAAGGCTGAGAAATCCTGACCTAGTAAGAAAAGTCTCTAGTACTTGCAAAATGTTAAGAACGACGGCCTTAGAGAAAGTTTTTGAAATATTTTTTTCAAATACTTCAGAGCCCAGAGCTAGTTTTCACAAATTATGTCCTGAAACATAGTTGATGGCTACAGTTCAAGCTGGTTAACTGTATTGTTCAAATCTTCTACAATCTTATTGATTTGTTTGATCTATAGACTAAAGAAAAAAATCAATAATTATTCCTTTTAGTACATTAAAGCTTACCATTGTGAAGTAACAATCTCTACCTTAAAATCTATTATTTCACACTAATAAAGCTATGCCAGTTTTGTTTTGGTTGATATCACCTGGAATATGTTTTTCCCCCTCTTTTACTTCCTTCTAAGTCCTTATTTTTGTTTCCTGTAAACAATATGAAGCTAGCCTAATGATATGAAGCTGAATCTAAATGAAATCTGACACTGATATGACTGATACTGAGTTGTCTTTAACATGCTTTGTTTTTAAAGACTCAAACTATATTTAGGCAAGCATAACAAACTGTATTCTGAGGGCACCCCCAACTCTCTGGAGGGGGTAGGAAGCCACAAGAATGAAACCTCTTACTCAAGCTTGGAACACAAGCTGGTGCCTATGGCTGTCTAATGCTGAACAGAAATGGTGCCCAGAGGGTTAAGAGACTGAGCTACATGTTGTCTGTGAGCACACAGACATGCACGCAAAGAAAATCTATGCCTACAGCACACTCGGTAATGTAATTCTTCTAAATTTCAGGATTAATGACAGTGGTACTGCCCGAGTAAAGAGTGTGTTTCATGTTAGACTAACGCCCACCAGCTTTTAAGGGCTTTTTGCAAATAACTTGCAGTTTTAAAGTTTGTGTCATTTTGCTACAATCTGAAAATGAGACTTCCTATTCAAGTTCCTCCATCATTAATGCAAGGTTTTACATCCGCGGGATTTACATGTCTTCAAACGGGTCAGATCAAATGCCTCCAGAGGCGGGCAAGCACCCAAATTCCCTCTGAAGGGAGCACAGTAGCGAGGGAAGGGGGCTCCAAGGGGCCAAGGGGCACGTGTCCCCCGCAGACAGGCAGACAGGCAGCCAGGCCCCAGGAGACTGAAGCTGCTGCTTCAGTTTGATGGGGAAGCTCTAAATTTTTAAACTTCATTACAGAAGTCTTGCTTTTATATTGCTGTGAGGACCAAATAAGAGGCAACTGGACCTAATAATAGGTTAGCGGGTTTTTTAAAAGCACTATGGGAAACACACATTGCGGTGACTGCATCTGAGAGCCCCCATGCAGGTTTCCTCTCAGGAGGGCACTGCGTGCCCTTCTTTCTCCAGGGCGCGGGGGAGACAGGGAAGCTGCCCAGGCCCAGCAAGCAAGGCCTGGTGGGGGAGAGCCCTTCAGGAGGGTGTGCGGGGCGGGGGGAGGCAGAGCCTAGTGGGCAGATACCCTCAGGAGGGTGTGTGCAGAGGCAGGGCCTGGAGGTGACCCCTCAGGAGGGTGTGCACGGAGGCAGGGGAGAGCCCCTCAGGAGGGTGTGTGCGGAGGCAGGGTCTCAGGGCTGCCATGCATCTTCCCAAACACTCCCGGTCGCACCAACCCCATGTGAGACAACGCGGCTTTTCTCTCTCGGTCAGATGAGGGAAAGGTGCTCAGAGAGGTTACAGAGCCCCCCAGGGTCACAGCGCAGCACGTTGTCAAGGCAGCCCCAGAACTAAGGCCTTTGGAGGTCCACCCCGCGCTGCTGCCCCCCACATCGCTCAACCCCCTGGGAAAGCCAGTGGACACTGAGCCCCGCTTCCTCCCAGCCCCTGGATCCTACTCTGCCCCCAGACCCCAGGAACTAATACTCGCATTACTCCCCACAACCTCGGGGTTGAGGAGGAACTCGTCCCGCAGCGGGGAGGATCAGCTCTGGCGCCAACAGCCCTGGTGCAAAGCGGGCCCCGGCCACCTTGGGCTGGCCTGCCGCAGCCCAGCGCGCCCAGGGCCGTCTGCAGGAGGCGGGCGCCCTGCCAGCAGCTGGGGGAGGCCCCGCGTCTCCTGCCGTTGTCTGTCCAGGTGTCATGAGTCAGTCCATCCTCTCCCTGGACAGGCCCTTGCAATCAATGCACTCTCCGACCCGGGCTCTGAGGAGCTGGACCCAGTGGCAACTCTTCTGCAGGGCACTCTACTAGGAGAACGCCGGTCTCCTCCAGAGAGGCAACGGCGGAAGGAATTCCATCGGCTGCAGAAGGCCTGGTGCGGCCCCAACAAGGAATCCAGCTAGCTAAGGGCCCCTTCCTCTTCCACGGGGATGCACCCAGGCCTGAGAGGCCCAGCCCCCACGGCTAGTGAGAGAAACCTACAAGCTCAGCGCTGGAACTCGACTTGGAGAGAGGAAGGGTCACCAGGGCACGGGGCAAGTGTCAGGGCATAAGTAATCACAGGCAAGGGGCTAAGAAAGTTCTATTTTCCATGGCTTCTCCTTCCGGAAAAGCTCTTTATTTGTTGTCAAGTGGCACCGAACAGACTCCAGAAGATGATGCTCTGTGCCTCCTCTCTCTGGGTCAAAATCCTAAGCAGGAGATCCGCTGTTACCAAGCACAGGGGTCACTTCACCGCTACAAAATGAGGTCGGTGCTGCCTGGTCTGCAAGAACAAGCAAACCCGAAAGCAAGCAGCCTAGGGTCGGGGAGTCACGAAGAACCACCGTGGGCAGCAAGGTGCTTCTGGACAGGCTGGTCCTTACGAGAGACAGAAGGGAGGTCACCACCACAAGATGAGTGCAATGAGACAGCAAGGCCTGCAAATTCAACACACCTGAGAAAGACGCACAGCTGCACTGGCTGCTGAGGCCCTCCAGCAGAAAGCTGGGGGTGGACGCCCAGGAGCGGAAGGAGACACCGTGAACAGTCTCCACTGTGACACAGCCACGACCTTCCAAAGGAACGGAGGGTCAGGATGTGTGTGCATGGCAGGCAGACCACAGGGAGAGCCCCGCTCCTGTGACACACAGGTGGACAAGAGAGAAAAGAGACACGCGAGAAGGGAAGAGGTGAGGAGAGAGAGAGACAGGCTCTTCTGGGCCTTGGCGCAAAGTGCAGGAAGGACAGCATCGTTAGAGCTGCTGCTGCAAAAACAGACTTTACCGCTCGCCTAGGAATGGCGAAGCGGATTCACACTGGCCACGCTCACAACAGACAAAGTGAACAAACCCAAATCCTGACCTGTGACCTGGGGTGTGTGTCTGTGTCTAGTTCATTCTGGAGCCTGGCCTGCGGCTGCCAGCCTCCCAAGACCCCCCTCACTCGCCCCGGGGTCAGAGGACAGGCTGGGCTGCTCCACCACAGCACCCCTTTCTCTGATGACCCAAACCCAGACCCTCTGATCACCAGGCAGCCGACACAACTTCCAAGAATCCAAGTGATCTCATTACCGAATGGAGGTCTAAGAGGTCTTGGCTCTGATTTAGGAAGCAACATCTTCTTATCAGCAACAGTTACTATCTAAGTGACTTTTTGAGCACAATGTGTCTTTCTGTCAGTTGCCATTTCAGAAGTTGGTATTTTCTGATTCTCCTCTCAAATTCAAGACGGAATGACCGGAATGACCGATCTTGGGCTCCCTGTGAACTGGTATGCCCCACAGGCTCATGCAGTCTTCTCCAGCTCTCCCAAATTGGGAATCACATATCTGCAAGTAGACCCTGGGGGCAGCCTCCCCAGCAAGAAACCTGTGTCTCCACACCACACACCTGAGGGGAGTCGCCTCCTCCCACGATGGCCTCAGTTTCATTTAGGGATAAAACAAAAATAACTCCCGGTTAGCTGTTGTTCAGTCGCTGAGTTGCATCTGACACCAGGGACTGCAGCACACCAACCCCTCTGTCCCTCACCGTCTCCCAGACTTTGTTCAAACCCACGTCCATTGAGACGGTGATGCCATCCAACCAGCTCATCCTCTGCCATCCCCTTCTCCTCCTGCCCTCAATCTTTCCCAGTGTCAGGGTCTTTTCCAGTGAGTCAGCTCTTCATATCAGGTGGCCAAAGGACTGGAGCTTCAGCTTCACCATCAGTCCTTCCAGTGAATATTCAGGGTTGATTTAAGATTACCTGGTTTCATGGGTGGAACCAGCAAAATATGGTCTAAAGCCAGACAGAAAGGTCTCCATAACTTTTAAAGCACGCCCCTGGCTATTTCAAGTCCAGATGTGCAATGCACAGAAGCTCTTCCTAACAACCTTCATATCAACTTTAGTAACGGCGCTTCATCCCTGCCTTTCTCTCCACGTCACTGGCACAGAGGTGACTCAGTCCTGCCCCGGGGGGCTGGCCGGCTCCAGTGCTTCTGCTTACCCCATCCCCCGGCTCACTCCAGGAAGGAGGGCACCCACAGTCGCCTCCCCCAGGTCTGATTTCACAGTGATGCTTCAGGATCCCTGACAGATTCAATAACAATAACAATAATAACTCCTGAGCAAACATGATTGGGTAAATCGGAAAGAGCAAAAGGCAGAATTCAGAAGTTGAGAGACAAAGAAGAGCTGTGCAGTGCTGCAAAGCAGTCAGCTGCCTCTTTAACACAGACTCGGGTTGGCCTGTTTGAAGGTTCTGTTGCCCACCAGGCATTCTGCCTTCCTGTTGCTCCCACAGCAAGGAAAGACATTCCACTTTAATTATGTGGGTCACTGTCGGGCAAAGGATACAGTTCTAAAGCTCCCTCCCTAAGGAAACCTTTGATGATTTGATACATCACTTTGGTGATGTATCTCAAGGCCATTTTCCTTTTGTTTCACTGTGATTAAAAACAAAAAAAGCTGGAGACAAGCATTTATGGAAAACCTGCTCTCAAGCAGGAGATGCGCTAGCAGCTGGAGACCGAGATGAGCAAGGCAATCCCTGCTGACAGGGAGCGCCTAGCCAGGCAGAGGCAGAGATGTACAAACACTGTCGGGAGAGAGCGAGAAGCCCGGCAGAGCTGCAGAAACTTAAAGGAGAAGAGATGTCGGGGAGAAAGAGTGACAGTGAGAATAGGGGGAAAGTAAAAAAAGGGACCCCAAAGAAAGACATTTCTTAAATAGGGACATTCAAATCTAGAAAGGCATCTGATAATGGACCCATCTCTGTAACCTTAGATTAGGTTTAGAAAGCCATCTGAAATTACTTCAGCTGCAGCCAGCAATGGTTATTATTAGTTGGTATCAATACTACTCAAAAAGCTACAGTGGAAAATCAGTTGTAACTCCTAGGGTCAGCAAGATATGAACTGGAAGAAGTGAGGGGCACCAGAAAACCACAGAAGGCTCTGGGGTGGTA
Organism: Hydropotes inermis; assembly: GCA_020226075.1. Lineage (NCBI taxonomy): Eukaryota > Metazoa > Chordata > Mammalia > Artiodactyla > Cervidae > Hydropotes > Hydropotes inermis. The sequence continues at coordinate 54,126,527 of CM035293.1, forward strand.
TGCAGTAAAGACCAAAGAATTTCTATTTGCTTGGAAGAGACACCCACTTCGTGCTTTCTTTTCCAAGTTCGATAGAGCATTCCAGATCCCTCTGCGCCTGCCCAGAAAGAGGGAATCCTTTGGGCACACTCTCCTCTGCATTAGATCCAGCTGGACCACTCAGCGCACAGTGGTGACTGCCATATGTGGCTGGTATGCATTTGACATGTGGCCAGTGCAAACTGAGACATGCTTTAAGTGCCAAAGACACAGCTGACTTCCCAGTCCTAGTTAAAAAAAAAGTGTAACATAGCTCTTTAATATATTTTAAATATTGTTTATATGTTGACTTAATACTACTTTGTATATATTGAATTAAAAATATTAATTTCATGTGTCTGTTTATACTTCAGGATACTTCTGTTGGATAACACTGCTTTAGACCTAACCTTAGAATGACAAATATCCCTCTTGTCCACTACATCTGTCAGCAACTAGTGACTGAGTGCCTCAAGGACCCAAGAGGCATGGTGTTTAGTGATGTGCAAAACCCACTCTGGTGGGTCCTATTTGTCTCAGCATAAAGCAACTAGAACTCACTCAGTGCCCAGTGTCTGGCTCAGGCCATGCTCTGGGGGACATCCTCCACCTCACTTCAATTCAGCTCTCTGAGCTCTGCTGCCCCTCTGAAACCATCCTTCGCAGAGTTGCCAATAGCCTGCAGTGGCGCCACGTTTACTGGTGAATCCCAAACCTCCACTAACTCAGCACTCAGTGCTCCTTCCTTGCAGCATTTTTAAAGTTGAAGTAACCTTTTATCAATAGAATGGATAAACCATTTTCTTTACTCAGCCTCCCAGTCACTACACTCCTGGCAGTTCCCTCTCACACTTTGTATTTGATTTCTTCTATAACAAGATAGGTTCCTCTTCCTCTCCCAATCCTTTGAGGTTGTAGAGTCTGCCCCTTCTGTTTCCAGGTTGGCTTATTAAATGACCTCATCTAGTTCCACAGCTTTAAAACCATTCATATACACAGTCCCACTTGGATTTCAAAAGGAACCTCAGCCTACTGTGTCCAAAACCAACTCTTGATTTTATCCCGTCACCCAAACCTGTTCCTCTCACCCTATTTCAGCAAGTCCAGTCTTCCAGGGCTCAGGCCAGACCCTGGACTCACCTCTGAGGCCTCTTCACACCCACATCAGCAGATCTTGTTGGTTCTATTTTCAAAATGTATGCTGAATTTTCTCAATACTTCTGCTGCTATGACCATCTTGGTTTTAATTACCAACAGTATCCTGATAAATCTCTGTGCTTCCATTCTTGCCCCTATAGTTTATTCTGCAGAGCAGCCAGAATGATCTTTTCACTCAGGGATAACTTTATTTAACTCTTATCACTAGGCAGGGTAGACTTTATTAATCTAATTTCACACATGAGGAAAACAAAGCTGAAAGAAAGAAAGTAAAGAAAAGTGAAGTCGCTCAGTCGTGTCCAACTCTTTGCGACCCCATGGAATGTAGACCGCCAGGCTCCTCTGTCCATGGGATTCTCCAGGCAAGAATACTGAGGTGGGTTGCCATTTCCTTCTCCAGGGGATCTTCCCAACCCAGGGATCGAACCCGGGTCTCCTGGGTTGCAGGCAGACGCTTTATCCTCTGAGCCACCAGGGAAGCCCCAAGGGTAGTGATCAATCACAAAAAATTTTTTTTTCAAACACAGATTTTAAGGCAAGATAAAAATGTGAACAGAAGCTTCCCCTGTCCGTCGGGTCTCCCCCCTCCCCGCAGCATGTACTGCTTGCCTGCATATGCACTAACCAGACCGTCTCAAAGGTAGGAATGCCTGCTCAACCATGGCCATCCCTGTTTCCTCCTGGCATCAGGCATGTAACTCCTTAGAAGACAATACTCCTCTCTCAATCGTGGAAGGGGTCAAAATGACCCACCACTTGCCTTGGTAGGTACAGACATCTCTGGGGAACTTTATGTATCATGCCAATATATTGATTCTCCTAAACACAGGGACTGCTGCAGAACAAACAGGTCAGACAACGTGGGGAAGATACTGGACCACACCTAATGGAAGTTCTCAGCTTAAATACTTACTTATGACCTTGCTACTTGTATTCTACCTGTTTTATAAGATTATCATTTTTTTTTTTAGATTATCATTTTTTAAACTACCAAATGCATGACTGACCCTACAATACAATTAATGATGACAAGGTCACTTGAGACAACTGATCAAAGATATAGTTCCGTAAGATTAATGACTGTAATAGTCTAACCCTAGATATAGGAAGAAGCAACTAGAGGGAACCATTTCCTGGACCATAACAGATTAGTAAGTCAGGCAGTCCAGAGGTTTTTGGTTACTGTTAACAGGGCTGAGTCCAATAGCACATTAAATGGCTATCAACAAAATCTTCACCTGACCTGGAAATGAGCATTCCAAGTACTCCGGGGCAAATTGGTCATAAAATGCCTCCCACACCTTGGCTGAAATTAAGACGGAAAGCAAAAGGGATTGCTCAGTAAACAATGTCAGCCACCATCCTGTTCTACAAGAACCAAGCCGTTAGCACTGCAATCACTGACCTTCAACACCCTTGGAAAGAACGCAGGGCGGAGATCAGGATGAGGCACTGTGCTCTGGGGAAAAGGGCAGAACTGATCCTCAGACAGTTACCTATCTTCAGGAGAAAATTTTATGGACCCAGCTTCTCCCATCTTCCCATACGTGAGAAAAGCACTAAAACCATCACGAAGGTACCTGTTCCTCGAGAATGGCAGTGACCGACAGAGCTGTGTGCCCGAATCACACACGCCCCTCACCATGTCACACGCCAACTGGCCTCCCCCTCACCTCTCTGACACTCTCTCAGAGCTCTATGAGACCCTCTGACTGTAGTCTTCAGGTTGGCGGGGGTGACACTCTCCACTAGGTCATCAGTAAACCATTCACTGACAGTAGCTAGTGACCTGCCCCAGACCACACCTGGCACATGAGCCCTGAGCCTAGACTCCTGATCTCCTGCCACGGATGGAGAAAGTGGGTCACTGACTGTCAAAGTCAACCTATCCTTTCTTGGTACTTTTTACAATGAAGACAGCAAGGCTTCTCTCCCAAAGAAACTATCAGACCTACAGACTCTGGGGGATGAGGCAAAATCTCTATTACTCCCCCACAACACCAGGTTTTATTCAAACACACAAAGGCACCTTCACCATAGGTTAGTCAGAATCATGGCACTCAGCAGGGGCAGGAAACACAGTGCTTCCAGGCCAAGCCAATACAGCAGGCAGGACAACAGGGAACTCGACAGGGAGGTAACAGGGTGGGGCTGTGGAGAGGAATCAGGACCTGGATAAAGGCATTTGGATCCAACATTCAAAACGCAAAGTGGGTCCCAAAGCAGTCCACGGGATATAGGTTACCCGAGGCCATCAACGTGAACTACAGATACAGGGGGCCTGAGAGAGAGGAGCTGTTCCATTTCCCCAAGATATCCGAGCACATTATTTACTTTCTCTCTCTCCAGAGGCTTGGCCAGATGTTAAAAAGTTATTTCCCATTTATAATGACGATTTCAAGGCACTCCCTGGTGGTCTAGTGGTTAGGACTTGACGCTTTCACTGCTGAGGGCCTGGGTTCAATCCCTGGTTGGAGAACCCACAAGCATCGAAGGACAGCTCAAAAAAAGAAAAGAAAAAAAAAGGCTTCGACCAGCATCTCACAGTCACTGTCCTTAGCATTACAGCTGACGGCAGGATTCTTTCTGGCTCTTGAGTGCTGAGTCCAGGTTTCTCAGATACACAAAATGCATTGGCTCACCATCCAGGCTACAGAAGCAGGAGGTGAATCTCAGGCAAAAGAAACACACAACTGCGAAGGAACCAGGAACTAAACACCTTAAAGCGCTTAACTTAAACTCTGCCACGGTGAACTGACTGTCCAGGAAGGTCCTGAAGTGCGGGCTCAGGGTGCCAGCAGCCTCAGCGGGGACCGCCTATGTGAGCTCCCGTCCCGCGCACGCCACTGGGTCACAGGGACAGAGGGGACAGTGAATGCGAAGTGCGCTCTGCCCGCCCCGTAAGGCGCCCTCAGGAGGCTACCTGAGGAGTGGGGAGCCCTGCCAGGAATGGCCAGTGGACGTGGGAGTTCACAGGCTTACAGGCACTGTTCACCACTGAGACATGCAGCTCAGCAGCAGAACAGGACAGGCGGCTGGAGGGCCCCAGGTGCTGCTGTAATCCAAGGAGGCCAGAGCACGGGGGCTGGGCACGCGGCTCTCCAGGTCTATGAAGAGCGACGCCAGTCCTGGCCTCTCTGGACTCTAGTCATAACCGTCCCGCGCAGTCTCATCTAAGGACCACATCCCTGAAAAATGCCACTTTAACTGCATTTAAACAATGTTTACTATTCCTTTTAGAAAGGAAAGACTGTTTCCTGTGTTCACTTTTTAAGGGAAAGTGTTTTGGGTGTTGGGAGAGGATGACTTACTGTGAGGGACATTTTAAAACGTCTTACCCTCAGGGATAAGATTCTCTGTGTGCACAGGGACCACTGTGAGGATTTGTTGCTAACTTCTGTGGCTGCTGGCTTTAATCTTTATCCTGCACAGAGCTGAACTGGGTGGTAAGGAGAAGGATGTCTGGTGGAGGCGAGCAGAGTTTAGAAACCACTTGGGAAGAGCAATCTTTATAGTAACCACTTAAGAAAAACCAATTTCATTCTGTATTTTGGCCACAGATACAAGTAGCTAAACTTGATCCCCTAGGAAACCAACAAATCCGTAGCTATCGTGACAGTAAAAGAATTTCTATTTCCATGGAAAGTGTTCAGGAAAGAACCCACTCCACCTTGTGAAGGCCAGCTACTTGATACAGCCTTAAACTGACATGAACTGTGGGGGCCACTGCAGCACAGAGGGGAAAATGGGAAAAAGGGGCTAGCTCCAAGGAGATTGGAGTCACCAGATCCAAACAGTGCCTCTTCTCTGGAAGGAATTTACCAAAGCTTCAGAAAGATACACAGTTCTGTCCTGTTGCATAAGGAAAAGCAACTTTCCAAATTCCAACACACAGCAACCACGGCAGCTCTCTTGTACACCCTGAGCATGCTGCAAACAAAACCCCCGTGCAGCCTCAAAGGAGAGCGCTGAGCAGTCACAAGTGAAAAGCTATTCTTCTTCTGAGATCACAGTGAAACATCCTTTTTCCAGAGTCCCAGGCACAGACTGCTCAGCAGAATCTTGTCTCCACTAGCCAACCACTTTATAGAAGACATCAGTCCCTCGAGCTCAGTCTTTCCGTGAGCACCAGAGACAGCTTAGCAGAGGCTCCTTTGGCCACAGTACCCCTGGATTTGTGCTCTCTGATAACCACAAACCTTAAATGCCTTCTTTACTGTAAGACAGACAGAAGGAAATCAGCACCAGGTAGCCCCCAAATAACTAGTATTTGCCCCCCATCCACACCCAGTGTACACCCTCTGCGATGACAGCAATTTCAGCAGCACTGAAGACCCACAGTGAGGCAGGCAGCCTTGCTTCAGGGAGAATGGTCTCTTCTCTAAAGAAAGCTAAGTAAATCAAAGCTCTCATCTTTTAAATTAAAATCTAACCATGGGGACTTTCCTGGTGGCCCAGTGTTGAAGAAGCCACCTTCCAATGCAGGGGACGTGGGCTCGATCCCTGGTCAGGGAACGAAGCTCCCACACGCTGCGGGGCACCTGAGCCCACAGGCCACAGCAAGAGAAGCTGGGGCATGGCAGCCACTGAGCCCACTTCCAGGACGAGAGAAGCCCCTGCTCCTCAACTAGAGAAAGCATACGCACAGCCTAAACAACAAGTACAAAACTCACTCCTCTCCAAAAAAAAAAAAAAACCAGCCTCCAACACTCTTCTCTGCTTTCAGGACAAAGTCCAAGCTCTCCAGAACCGTGTACAAGGAGGTTCTTCCAGATCAGCCCCAGTATACCTCTCGGGCCTCATCTCTTTCCAATCTGTCCTGCCAATGCCCCACCCTCCAGCCAGAAGGAAATACTTGTAGCTCTCCTAATGCTGCACATTCTTCTCTCACTGCCTCCTTGGCTATGAGTGCACTGGTCCTACTCTACCTGTCCTCCCAGACTTAGTACTGCTTAATTCAACTGGGCCTTGGAATCTTACTTTAGGCATCACCTTCCCTATAAGACTGTCTCTGATCCCAGGCCCAGGACCCCGTCTATACCTCTCCCAAAGAAAGTGCTGCCTCCCTGTCTCCTCAATGGACTGTGCCTGGGACCTGGAACACAGCAAGTATCCCATGCTTACTGACACCTTACGAAGACTCACATATCACATGATGTCCCTGAAGCGCTAATGTTCAGATGACTGGCTCTATGAGAGTAGAAAGTAAACATAAATTCTTAGTCCAGAAGACCACTGTCCTTGAACTTAAGATACACTTTCTTCCAATTAGCTACACGACTTGCCCTTACAAAAGAGAATAAAAGGCAACTTCTGAGACACAACAAAATGAGAAAGGTTGCCAATGCTTGATATTAACTACCAGTTCAATTCCATTTATGTACCATCATCCTTCCCCTAGGACTGGGTTAGCTCATTGCCAATAAGATGGAGTAAGCTGTATCTTTTTTGAGTGTTTAAACAAGTGAATATAAAGCTTCAGTCAAACAGTCAGAAATCTGAACCCGTGTCCATTAACTAGCTTTTAGAAATGTTTTGATTTTTAAACTTTTTCCCTTCTCCCTTTTCTTTCTCTAACTTCTATCCCATGCTTGCACGGTAATAATTAATCAGTACCAGATGTCTTAAGAATGTAATGTCTTAAGAATGTAACCTCTGATAACATCACTGATGCACAAGTCTAAGTTGTTTTCAGAATAAGATGACCTTTGCAGGTTCCACATCCGGACCACCAGGTCACAGACCACTGGGTAGGAGGCACAGACAGCCTGGCTCCTGGAATGATGATTAAGAAGTATCACAACAGAATGATTAACCACCAGCTTCCCCTCTCTCTCCCCTTTAGAAACTCCTCACTAGGGAATTCCCTGGCAGTCCAGGGGCTGGGACTCTGCGCTCTGACCATGGAGGGCTGGGGCTGAATCCCTGCTTGGGGAACCAAGGCCCCACAAGCCGTGAGACACTGCCAAAACAAGACAAACAACCCTCCTGTCAAAAAACCATGTGGTGTGGACCTGAGACTTGTCTCCCACTTCCCTGCTTGGCGCCTTGCAATCAAGTCCTAATTCTGTTTCAAACACCTTACTTTGCTGCAGCCTGGGAACATCAGCTCTTTTCATATTGAGCAAACTGCTAACCTGATTTGGGGGGAAATATGATGATTACAAAATGCACTATTTGTCCTCAAAATGTGCTTAAGATAAGGACACAACTTAAGAGTCTGAATCAACATTAACTCAATTCTACAGTTTCATTTCTCCCAAAGGCAGTATATTTTTAAAGAATCACTTCCCTGATGGAATATAAGTCACATTTGTTAAATTGTCTTTTTTTTTTTTTTTGAGGCTGTAACTCCTTGGGAGAATAGATAAAGGGACAATTTTGTATCAGGTAAGTGTTCACTATACTAACTAAAAGCAAAAAGCAATCTATTTACAGAATATTTGAGATGTTTCTCAAAGTCAGTCTTCCCCCAAAGGACACAACAGAACTTGATACTGAGTGTTCTGAAAATAAACCGGAAACAATGACCTCAGATGTACCGCCGACAAATAAGAAAGAAATTCTAGCATGATGGCAAAATTCTTTGTGGTGTCGGAGAACAGGAATCACCAAAAGCCTCTACTTTCAAGGATTAGAACTCTAGTTTACATAAAGCTTAAATGCTCATGTTTAGAATGAGTCAACCCTCATTTGCTAGCCTCGCCATCCCAGTTTTTTATTTTGGCAAGGGGAGATGTGTGTGTGTGTAATTTAACTCTCATTACCGTATCGCAGTTGAGAGACAGGGTAACCTGAAGCTAAGACTTTTACATACTCAGCTGGCTATATCTGAGAAACACTGTATAGTCAGTTTCCCTATGATACAGACATCATAACTCATCCTCTCCTTCAAAAGTGCACATTTACAAGACTCTTTTCATAAAGAATTTCATAATTCGCAAAGGGAATCAGATTCAAGGGAACCTTCAAGGATAAGCCCAAAGCAAACATATTAAAAATAAAAGTCAGCACCCAACTCCCAAACTGTCCATAGATCTCCAGGTGGGAGGCAGCAGAATACGAGAGAAAGAATCCAGATTCGGAGTCAGACAGGTCAAATCCCAGCTTCCGGATTACTACCTGCGTGACCTTGAACCAGACAGGTTTCCCTAAGTCTCAGTTTCCTTACTTATTACCCTGTAGAGGATAATACCTCTACAGGGTGTTTCAATCAAATAAAAGCTATATGAAGGAACTTGCATCTTGGCAGTACTGCTTATGATGTCAGTGTGACAAGGTTGGGCTCCATTTCTGTACCTGGCACTTATGAAGGGTTTAGTGCAAAAAATACTGGATGAGCACCAGAAAGATCCAAGTTAGATCTGACATCTCTGGTGTCCAGCTACAAAATTGAGAGTGGGCTAGTTTATCTCTAAGCCCTCTACCGGTTCTCAAAAACAAAAGCAATCCTCAATTTCTGGACCCTACATTCATTTTTTGTTCATTTTCTTCTTTAACACGAGAAACTCCTGTACCTTTGAAACATGTGAGGAAAAACTAAGAAAGGACAAGATTCTCAAGAAACTTTTCATTTGAGTCACATTCAAATTCTAGGCCAAGCTCCTTCACAGGGAGCGACAGGAGGGGTTCTGAATGATTCACGCACATTCGTAGGCAGCAAACGCCTCTACCGGAGATTGTGAATTCTCTGGCACAAACTCGCTGCTGAGCACGCTGTCTAGCACAGAGCAGGCACTCCAAACTGCTTGCTGAAGGAATAAATACCCGGCTGGCTGAGACCTGCTGCTCCCCATAAAAATCTTTCCATTGCTCTCCTTACTCAAGTCAAAATTCAAGAAAGATCGTCTAAGAATTGAACTCAATACCTTCTGAACGAGTCAATTCTTCAAACCCTCAATTATGCTAGGTGAGAAACAAACACCCTGAGAGATGCTGAACCACCACGGGGAGAAACTTCAAGGCCAAAGGTCCAACATTAAGGGAACGTTAAGGGCGAGGGCCCCTCTCAGCCTGCTCAAGCGCCGACAAGCCCCCTCAAAGGCGCTCGGGGGAGGGGGAACCCAGCTCCTGTCGTTCCACCCGGCTTCCCGCCTAGCTCCGTAAAGAATCTGCCTGCAACACAGGAGGAGCCTGGTAGGCTAGTCCATGGGATCGCAAAGACCCGAGCTCGATCCCCGGGTCGGGAAGATACCCTGGAGAAGGAAATGGCAACCCACTAACCCTAACCCATGGACAGAGGAGCCTGGGGTCGCAAGAGTCGGACACGACTGAGCCACACTCGGCTCCCCACGCCCTATTCCCGATAAACAGAGCTCCAGGGGGAAGAACAGACACGAACACGAACACGAGAGCCCCAAAACACCTCCACACCTTCACCAGGGTCACCACGGAATCACACACTCTGAAAACGCCAAATTAAACACGAACCAAGTCGAACTGGCTGCTCCAGCTAGGGATAAACTATCTTCGCACAGCTTGTGGAGGCAAACAAAAGCCCCCGAAGCAAAGAGCCGAACGGTCCATTCCCCCTCCCCGCCGGGACAGCGGCTGCCTCACGCACCGCGCCCCCGCTCCCGGCGGTCACTCCTCGAGGTCCTCCCGGGGCTCGTGCCCGCGGGAGAGGGGCTGCCGCCGAGGCTTTTGGCGGTTCTGGCGGGGTCCCCGGAACACCGGCCTGCCCCGGGCGCTCAGAATAAAACTGAAAGAGGAAAAAAGCCCTGACTCGCCCACCGTGGCGGACGGCACAAAGCAGCGGGCACTCTGGCAGAGTCGAGGGTCCAGAAATGACTCCGTTTCCTCCCGCTCCTCTCCGGGGCCCCGCCTGCCGCCCCGGAGCGCGCACCCCTCCCCACACGGTGCGTCGCTCCCCATCAGAGCACATGAACTTTAAAATGGTGCTTCTGGGCGCGGGGTGGGGGGGGGGGTCCGACGGGGAGATGAAGGCCCGTAGGAGCCCGGGGCGGGCCGGCGGGCGCCCGGCAGAGAGGCCCCGGGCGGCGGGTGGGGCGCCCCGACGGTCCGCACGTCGGCCCGGGGGTAGCGGGGGAAGGAGGCGCCGAGGTGAAGGGAGAAATGGAACGCGGCCCCTTTAAGAGGCCTTCGCGGCGCTCGGGGGCCAGGGGCCTCTCCTTCATCCCTGGCCCGGCGTGTGGGGCCCTTCCTCGGGGAGAACCATCCCCAGACCCGCTCCCCGGAGCCTTCCCTCACGCCAGGTCCCGCCCGGCCCAGCCCCGGGGCGGCGGCTCCTCCTTACCCCGCTGTCTGCCGCCTCCTCCCAGCTTTCAGCGACCTCCTCATCTTCCATCTTACTCGCCGCTTTCCCTCCTCCCCCCACCCCTCCGTGCGCCTGCGCCCTGAAGCGCGTCTCTGTCGCGGGCGCCGGCACGCAGAGCTTTGCTCAATGAACCCCGCCCCCTGCCCAGGCCGGAAGAGGCTCCGGTCCACGGCCCACGATCCTCGGGGAAGTCATCTTCAAAGAGGGCAGAGAAATCAGAAGGTTGCCATTTTTCTTAAGGGCAACGTGTACTGAATGGGAGTCCCTGTGAAGGCAACGTCTTGAGTACGGGAAGCGTGTTCTTTGAAACCATCTTTTCTAAGGGCAAACAATTTGCTTTTTTTAAAGTTACAGTTTTCATAGCCTGCAGATTATGTTTTTTCAAAACTCTGAAAACATTTTTACACCTCAAAGAATGAAGCAGGAAGTAAAACACTGACCAGTTTAAAATGGTTTTGACTCTTTATTAATCAAACCTTGGAGAAGGAAATGGCAATCCACTCCAATATTCTTGCTTGGAAAATCCCATGGACGGAGGAGCCTGGTAGACTACAGTCCACGGGAAAGCAGAGAGTCGGACACGACTGAGCGACTTCACTTAATCAAACCTTGAGTGTTTATAGAGACAGTACTGCGCATGTGCAAGACGGGAACCCGTATTTCCAGGATGACCACCGAACCAAGAATCTTCAGTCTAGGGAACCCAAACAACAGAAGTGGTTGCCATCGGACCCCTTAACCAGGTGAAGCAAGTCCTTCAGTAGGAAAAATCCGACTTCGGTCTGCCGTAGTACCTTGCTAACCATATTTGGACTGCTTCGAAAACTAGCCAATCAGCTTGTGCCAAGTTTGAATTTTCCCTAACTCCTTCAATTTTGCCCCAAACCGCGGCGCGGAGAGACAGGTTTCAGCCGTTTCCTGTCTCCTGGCTTGTCGACCTCGCAACAAAGCTCTTCCTTTTCTCGAAAGCTGGTGCCATGGTATTTGCTTCTGTGCGCCCCAGGCAGTGAGCCATTCCTCCACCAGAATTTTTGGCGATCGCAAACGGACTAAAGCCGTGTGGTCGTCTGGCTGAGGCCCTGTAGCCCCGGGCTGGGTGTAGGTCCTCGCCACCGACCCTGAGTGGACACCTAGACGCGGTTTGTCTGGAGGTTCGGCTGTCGGTTGCTGCTTCCAGCCGCAGAGGCGCTCCGGGCTCCTCCGCGCTGCTTTTCACTTTTGGGGAAAGAAACAGCTCCTGGATCTTTTGGGTGAGTAACCTCGTAAAAACGCGCTCATGCCCAAATTGTCTATTAACAACATCAGGATTATGGGTTACGTCCCACTCTAAGGGAGACTGTATAAAAAGTTACAGCGCCTGCGGAGAACCGTGATTCAGTTCCGGGTCTTGGAACTAAGATCCCAGGAGCCGGCCAAGAAAATGAAAACGCTTACAGCCGCTGAGGTACTCAAAAGTTCGGATTAGAGTCCCAGCCCCTTGCCTTTCGTTGTCAGTGTCTGATTGTTTCATTTGTTAGGAATTGGCTAGTACGGTTAAGTTGGATGGTCACAGAAAAACTTTATTGAATCTGTATTCTGCCATTTTGCTGTGGTCATCCTGAAGGAAAAAACCCTTCTAAAATGGGGAATGTCAGCGTACCTGACAACACTCCCATGAAAAGTGTTCTTCAAGATTGGTCAAGGGTTAGCTCTAAGCCGATGAAAAGGAGGAAACTGCTTTACTTCTGTGACAATGTCTGGCCCAAGTATCCGCTGGAGTCAGGGGAAAAATGGTCCCGGAATGGGTCTTTGAACTATAATACTATTTTACAATTAGACTCGTTTTGTAAGAGGCAGAAAAAATGGGAAGAAATCCAGTATTAACAATCATTTATGACTTTATGTAAGAGGAGAAATTGGTGCAAGGAAATTAATGAGAACACGATCACGATGGGTCAGAGGGAAGACTCTCAGAAAAAGTCTCTTTTACCTGAGTCAAAGTCAAATGATGGTCTAGCCCCTTCATCGCCACCTGTTGCAGTAGCCCTACGGTCTGCCCGTCCCTCAGCGCCTCCCTCCGTAGCCCGTCCCTCAGCGCCTCCCTCCGTAGCCCGTCCCTCAGCGCCTCCCTCGGCAGCCCCTCCCTCGCCACCTCTTGCGCTAGCCCCTTCGTGCACACCTCTGGTGGTTCCCTCGACTTATGAAGCCGGCCTTCCTGCAGGCAGTGCCAAGGCGTCTCCCAGTCTTCCTCGGGGTGCTGGTCCGGCTTTGTACTCGCCCTTAGCAGATGGTCACGAAAGCATGGACTCCCTTCTCTGTCCCCTTCAGGGTACCCAGTTTGGCCCAGGGAACACTCTGCCTCAGGCAAAGCCACTTCTGTTAAGGCAGGTCCCAGCTGGCTTAGATGACCAAGGCCAGTCCAGAGCATGTGGAGTGATGCATCACGGTTTATCAGTAATAGATTTATTTAATTGTAAAGCTAAAATGCCATCTTATCAGGATGATCCCAGGAAGATGGAGCGTCTCTTTACAGGCATTTTTGCAGTTTCTCATGCTAACTGGGCTGCCATACAGGTCCTCATGAATACCCTCCTCAGTCCAGAGGAACGCAGCATGGTATTAGAGAAGGCCCGACAGGAAGCTGAAAGGCTCCGTGAGATACACCCAGAGAGTCCAATCAGAACTTCAGCAGAGCAGGCTCTTCCTGGGACTGAACCAGGATGGGATCCTAGTGATCCAGGAGATCAAGCAAGGCTGGATCATTATAAAGATTGTTTAATGATTGGACTGCAAAAGGGGGCAAACAACTTCAAGATGGTCCAGAACCTAAGGCAAGGGCAGGAGGAGGACCCATACACCTTTCTTGAAAGGCTTCATGAGGCTTTCCGAAAATATACTGATATTGATCCAGAACACCCAAATAACATGGGACTGGTCAGTTTAACCTTTATCAGTCAGAGTGCCCCAGATATATGAAGAAAACTACAGCAACTGGAAGAGGGGCCATGGTTGCCAACGTCTCGGTTGCTTGAGATTGCTCTTGAAGTGTTCAGAGGCCGACTCAAAATTCGAGAAAAGCCGGAGCAATGCATCTTGAGGAAGCCTGCTCTGCTTAGCTGTAGCCAGTCAAGACCCAGCAGGACATCTGCAAGAAAGAACAAACGGCCACTGGTAAGACTCCAGGGGCCTCCAAAACCCAACCAAAAAGGTCATCCATTTGTTGGGCCACAACAACGTGCCTTTTGTAAACAGGAGGGCCATTGGAAACGGGAGTGTCCCAAAAACAGATGGGGCCCCCTCTCCCCCAAGACAACATCCATCACTGGTGTATCTGGGAAAATTGCTCAGAAACCTTTTCTACAGCTGCTCGAATGTCACATAGAGAAAACATCTATAAAGTACAGCTTTATGTGTGAGCCTGAATGTCATAGTCCCTCATCAGGGCAAGAGGTACTAACAAATTTAAATGACCAAGTGGGTTTCTTAGCAGAAAAAGTAGACACCAGAGTACTCCCAGGTCAAGAATTCACCCTCCAAGCTGCACCATTACAATTGGGAGAAAAGACTCCATCAGATGTCCCTGAAGAAATTTTACAAAAGATAAGAGCAGATGTTTGGGCGGATGGGACATCAGGAAGAGCCAAGACAGCTGACCCAGTAGTAGTAAAACTCCGTCCAGGTGCCCATTTTCCAAAGTTAAAGCAGCCTCCTTTGAAAAGCGATGCAAAGGAAGATATAAAGCCTCTGATAAACACCTTTCTTAAATATCAATTAATTCGACCATGTCAATCCCCATATAACACTCCTATCCAGCCAGTACAAAAACTTGAGACTGGAGAGTATCTTTTTGTGCAGAATTTGAGAGCTATCAACCAAATTGTAGAGGATATACATTCAGTGATGCCAAATCCTTATACTTTGCTTACAGATTTATCTGGAGACTTTTGCTGGTTTACAGTTCTGAACTTAAAACATGCCTTTTATTGTATACCCCTTAGTCCTGAGTCCCAGAAACTGTTTGCATTTGAGTGGAATGATCCAGAGACAAACATAAAGCAGCAGTATTGATGGACGGTACTTCCACAATGATTTAAAAATGCCACCACCATATTTGTGGAGGCCTTTTTGAAGGACTTAAAGGATCTCCAATTAAATGAAGAAATCTTACTCCAGTATGTGGGTAATATACTAATTGCTAGTAAAACTAAGGAAGCTTCAGACCAAAATACAGTCCTCACTTTAAACTTTTTGGCAGACCGGGGATATAAAGTCTCCAAAGAAAAGGTAAAAATTTCTCAACCAACTGTAAAGTATCTAGGAGTTGAGTTGTCAAAAGGACAGAGAAATCTGTTGCCAGATCAAAGGGAAGCAATAGCTGGGGTGAACGTACCCACTACCAGAAAGCAACTGAAAAGATTCTTAGGAAAGGCTGAGTTTTATCCTATTTGGATTCCTAACTTTGGACTCATAGTCAAACCTCTATACGAGGCTCTCAAGTATCAATGAGCCATTAAACTGTACTGCTGAATGCCTTGAGTCATTCCATACCATCAAGGAGAAAATTTCAACAGCCCCAGCCCTTGGTCTCCCGGACAATAGAAAGCCATTTGACCTTTTTGTGCATGAAAGACAGGGCGTGAGTCTTGGAGTGCTAACTCAAAATTTAGATTCTGCCAGAAGGCCAGTAGCTTACCTTTCCAAACAATTGGATATTGTTAGTCAAGGATGGCCAGTTTGCTTCCGGGCTGTGGCTGCAATCTGTGACCTTTTACAACAAGCTGAAAAATTCACTAAGGGCAGTCCTACTACTGTGCACACTCCTCACCGTGTGCAACCTTTACTTGAACAAATGGGCAGATACTTGTGTACTTCAAAGAGGCTAGGAAAATATCAAGCCATACTATTTGACAACCCGAATGTAACATTAAAGGAGGTATCTGCTTTAAACCCAGGCATTCTGCTCCCCAGTTTAACAGAAGAACCTGTTCACAATTGTATACAAATAACTGAAGAATAGTATCCTAGACCTGACCTGACTGATCAGTTTTCAGAAATGGATCTAGAGAGAGATGGTGAACGGGGATTTTATGTTGAATTTTGAGACTTACATGATGAAGAGTAACAAATGAAGAAGGCTGGATATATAAAGAACAGGAACTAGCACTTAGACTGCAGCATTTAATGGGAAGTATTATACTCAACTACGTCAAGGAACCCACTATAGGAAGGATATAACCTATCATTGGCTATAAAAGTTTATTGTTAGTCCGTAAATGCAAAGGACCATTCAAAAGGTAATACAGAACTGCCTGATATGCACCAGAAACAACCCTAAAACTGGGCCACCTCCAACAGAACCAGGAGATGATTGGCAAGTAGACTTTACTGTTATGCCAAGAGCTATGGGACATTATAGATATTTGCTAGTATTTGTGGACACCTTCACAGAATGAGTTGAAGCTTTTCCACGCCAGAGAGAGAGCTTCCTAGGTAAAAAGCCCTTACTGAAAGAAACTAGCCCTCGTTTTGGGTTGCCTCTTTCAATTCAAAGTGACAGCAGAGGAGATTTGATAGCCAGGGTAACTCAAGGAGTCTCCGGGGTCCTTGGGCTACAATAGAAGTTACATGCTTGATGGAGCCCTCAAAGTTTGTCAGGAAGCCAGCTTCACTTGAGATGAGGTCTTAACAGTTGCCCTTTTGAAGGTAAGAGTGGCCCCTAGAAGCAAGGGCCACTTTAGCTCTTATGAACTGTTATATGGGAGACCCTTCCTTAAGACTAGGTATTATTGCTGTCTTGAAAGTGATCACATTGTAAAAGGATTAGATGGTATAAAATGTGTACAATTTCTTGGTGCTGTCTTATTCTCTAGTCGATTAATGTTTCCCACAGACATTCCTTTGCAATGCAGAAGCCCAGGGAATTGGGTCCTCCTGAAACTGGAAAAAATTACTTCCTTGAAGATCAACTGCGGCCCAAGTGGGATAGACCCCATGAAGTTCTTCTGTTTACACATTCTTCAGTAGAGCTAAAAAGAGTTAAACCTTGGGTATACCACTCCTGAGTAAAAACAGTACCCATTTCTAACCAGCACCAGCAGCTCCCTGTCCCCTTTATAGTTCTCAAACAGGGCACACTCTTTATGGACAGGAGAAAGTAAGAGTACCAGCCTTCTTAATACTGGTGTGGCCTGGAAACCCATTACTGATTTCTTGACCCCTGATTACACTTGTGAACCCTTAACTGACCTTAAGTTACTTTTCAGATAGAAACAGGACAGCTAAGACTCCGCCTGGCTGGGAAGAGAAGATGAGGACATCTTCAAAGTAGACAGCTTCTGCCCAGAAGTCTGGTCCAGGCCTATATAAATATTCAATCCCTAAAAATGTTGAAAATAACATGGTTTCAATTCAGTTCAGTCGCTCAGTCGTGTCTGACTCTGCGACCCCACAAACCACAGCACACCAGGCCTCCCTGTCCATCACCAACGGCCAGAGTCTACCCAAACCCATGTCCATTGAGTTGGTGATTCCATCCAAGCATCTCATCCTCTAACGTCCCCTTCTCCTCCCGCCCTCAATCTTTCCCAGTATCAGGGTCTTTTCCAATGAGTTAGCTCTTCACATCAGGTGGCCAAAGTACTGGAGTTTCAGCTTTAACATCAGTCCTTCCAATGAACACCCAGGGCTGATCCCCTTTAGGATGGACTGGTTGGATCTCCTTGCAGTCCAAGGGACTCTCAAGAGTCTTCTCCAACACCACAGTTCCAAAGCATCAATGCTTCAGCACTCAGCTTTCTTTATAGTCCAACTCTCACATCCATACATGACCACTGGAAAAACCATAGCCTTGACTGTCCGGACCTTTGTTGACAAAGTGATGTCTCTGCTTTTTAATATGCTGTCTAGGTTGGTCATAACTTTCCTTCCAAGGAGTAAGTGTCTTTTAATTTCATGGCTGCAATCACCATCTGCAGTGATTTTGGAGGCCAAAAAAATAAAGTCAGCCACTGTTTCCCCATTTGCCATGAAGTGGTGGGATCAGATGCCATGATCTCAGTTTTCTGAATGTTGACCTTTAAGCCAACTTTTTCACTCTCTTCTTTCACTTTCATCAAGAGGTTCTTTAGTTCTTCTTCACTTTCTGCCGTAAGGGTGGTGTCATCTGTATATCTGAGGTTATTGATATATCTCCCGGCAATCTTGATTCCAGCTTGTGCTTCCTCCAACCCAGCGTTTCTCATGATGTACTCTGCATATAAGTTAAATAAGCAGGGTGACAATATACAGCCTTGACATACTCCTTTTCCTATTTGGAACCTGCCCATGTCCACTTCTAACTGTTGCTTCCTGACCTGTATATAGGTTTCTCAAGAGGCAGGTCAGGTGGTCTGGTAATCCCATCTCTTTCACAATTTTCCACAGTTTATTGTGATCCATACAGTCAAAGGCTTTGGCATACATAGTCAATAAAGCAGAAGTAGATGTTTTTCTGGAATTTTCTTGCTTTTTTGATGATCCAGCAGATGATGGCAATTTGATCTCTGGTTCCTCTGCCTTTTCTAAAACCAGCTTGAACATCTGGAAGTTCATGGGTCATGTATTGCTACGCCTGGCTTGGAGAATTTTGAGCATTACTTTACTAGCGTGTGACATGAGTGCAATTGTGTGGTAGTTTGAGCATTCTTTGGCATTGCCTTTCTTTGGGATTGGAATGAAAACTGACCTTTTCCAGTCCTGTGTCCACTGCTGAGTTTTCCAAATTTGCTGGCATATTGAGTGTAGCACTTTCACAGCATCATCTTTTAGGATTTGAAATAGCTCAACTGGAATTCCATCACCTCCACTAGCTTTGTTCATAGTGATGCTTTCTAAGGCCCACTTGACTTCACATTACAGGATGTCTGGCTCTAGGTGAGTGTGAGTGATCACACCATCGTGATTATCTGGGTTGTGAAGATCTTTTCTGTATAGTTCTTCTGTGTATTCTTGCCGCCTCTTCTTAATATCTTCTGCTTCTGTTAGGTCCATACCATTTTTGTCCTTTATTGTGCCCATCTTTGCATGACATGTTCCCTTGGTATCTCTAATTTTCTTGAAGAGATCTCTAGTCTTTCCCATTTTATTGTTTTCCTCTATTTCTTTGCATTAATCACTGAGGAAGGCTTCTTATCTCTCCTTGCTAGTCTTTGGAACTCTGCATTCAAATGGGTATATCTTTCCTTTTCTCCTTTGCTCTCTGCTTCTCTTCTTTTCGTAGCTATTTGTAAGGCCTCCTCAGATAGCCATTTTGCTTTTTTGCATATCTTTTTCTTGGTTTCATGGACTCCTGAAGAATAAAGTTTGTTTTTGGAGGACTGTTAAATTTAGGAGTCGTAGTTCTGTGTATCATAGGGTTAATCTTTTTAGTCACCAAATTTTTTACTTATTATCTGTCTCATATATTTAAAAAGGCCTCCCCCACTCACATGATGATTGCCTGAGAATTAAGAATTCAAAGAAGGACTTGTGAATGTTTACAATCAAGTGCAAAAACAATATCATTCCTCTTATAATAATCTATGCTGCTACTTAGAAGAAGCAGCTATGTAAGAAAAATATGGTCTTATTGAGTGAAGAAACTTCAAAAAAATGTACATGAGATATGAGCTTTTAGATAAACTCTATCAAGAATAATTATGCTTTAGGAATGTCTATCTGAAATAGTCTGTCCAAATTGGGGTAACTTGAATTTCTAAGGGTTGTGCTAAACTAAATGATGGGAGTTCGCTGAATAGCTAGCTCATTTCCAAATAAAGTAAGATTTTGAAACATTTATTATTGAACATTAGTTTCCTCTTACAGAGAAACTAAAGAAATTTGGGACTGTTAATGAATAAGCTGGTGCAAAAATTTGAATTTGACTTTTCTCTTTGTTAAAAGAACACAATTTCTTCAGATGTTGAACTGCATTTGACAATAGATTTAAGTTTATTTACCTCTTAAATGGTCTGTTCTATATTTGCCTCTGAAATCCTATATTGTTACTTTGGCTGAGTGAATAGCTGTTGTTTCACAGTGACCTGTAGTCCCATCTGACTGAATGCTCTAAACCTTTCTGTTAATTGTTGACAAAACTTCCTAAATCATTCTGATGAAGCACTTTTGGCTTCTAGTTAACTTTGAGATGCTTCAGAGGGTCCCTGAAACATCCCAAAGGGAGATATTACACTATTTGGGTTCAACTTCCATGTTAAATTACATGGGAAGTATTGTCAAGTGAGTAATAAGTCTCGGGTTATATTGCATGGTAAATGTTACTAATACAGATATCCTAGAAACAGTTGATATATAAGTACTGATATATTCAGGTAAAATGTTGTCATAATTCTAATTACTATCTTAAAGTGTTGTCACAGCACTAACCAAGTTTCTTGTGAAAGTGCTTCCTCTTCAAGAAGATTTATAGAAAGGACTTTTGGATAAATACAAGTTTCTGAACTGGGTAAGAAATTAAAGGATTCTAGTGGGAAACCTGATGACTGTACAAAGGTTAACAAAAGGACAGAATGAACTGGCAAATATGCTTATAACTTTTATGGTTTCTCTGAAAAATTACTGGTTTGAATCTGTGTTTTCCAGATCTTAGGAAACCTTCTCCTCAAACTAATCATGACTTAACAGTAATTTGGTAAAATGGTATTTAATAAATTGAAACATTTATACCTTTTCTCTCTATCTGACCCCTCCAGAGATTGGAAACTCAGGGTTTCAGTAACTTTATTAGATAAATTAGGAAGGGTATCTCACTAACAGGTACAGAAATCTCAGTTTTGGAGACCCTGAGAAAGGGAGGAATTCACTTAGATCTGCTAGGTAAAATCTGTGATAAGCCTTGGGATGACTTTTCTAGCCCTGAAAGATTTTATTTTAAAGTTCAGTTTGAGACTCCATAAAAGTTTCAGCAAAGCAAAAAAAAAAAAAAAAGAAAGTCTGTGATCAATTATGGTTATATAAATAGGTCAAATTTATTGAGACTAGACCTATTTTGTAAAAAAGTTTTAATTTGGTTATATTTGATAAAAATGAGGGTGATTTTAGGGAGAAAAGGATGTTACAATGAATGTTAAATCCCAGTTTGTTAATGGAACTTGTATCTACTAAGACTCATTTCCTGAATAGATCTTCAATAATCTATCTTTGGATAAAGATCAGATGCCTTGTGACCTGCAACCAAGACTGGAAAAAGGCATAATTTAAAGAACTGTCTCCAGCCTGGCTGGAAGGACCTTTTATCAGCTACTCTTAACTGGCTCATGCACAGTGAAATTGAAGGGAAATTGACTCTTGGACTAACTCCCACTTCCAAAGGCCCCTACACTGGACTGGTCTGTAAAGAGGACTGCTGACCTCAAACTCACCTTAAAACAATGCTCAAACAGATGAAACTACACTATGCTAGGATGAGAAGAAAACGACATCAGAAGTAGACAGCTTGCCCAAGATGCCAGACCTGATTTGTAGGATCATTTATAACGTTTTCTTGATTTCTTGGACCTTTGCACATCAATCAAATGTTTTCTATCATAGACATGATTCTATGCTAGTTTAAAACTCAATCCAGTTGTTGGGTTGTGGCCTAGTACTTCTGTGTTACCTTGGTGGAGTTCTTCTCTCCAGGGCTCCGATTGGATAGACCTTAGGAAGTTTATTTTAGAAGACAGTTCAGTCCTGTTCTGTCTATTCATGATATTACGAGATGGGATCCTCTCATTTGGTCAGTTAATAATACCTGCTCTGACCCTGGCCCATAGATTTAAGTGTTTTCTTAGGGTCATTTAAACTCAGTAACAAACTAAGTCTCAATCAAAAAAAATGTGACCTCTTGTCTACTAAAAGGAAAATTCCCACAGTTATGGGATGAATCTATATGGTTAACTCCAGGCTATGGTTGTTTAAGTTTAAAAGCTCCTTATGTTGGGAACAGTTAAATCATACTAAGAATGATCAACCTAGTATTATAAAACTAGGCTGGGTACTTTGTGAAATATGCCTATTATTACCCTTGGAGAGAATGACTGATATGAAACTCTGTGGATTTGTGGTAGTAATTTATAGCCTTGGCATCTAACTCAAGGTTATATACATAATAAATTAGAGGTAAAGGATTTACAACAGACCTCCAGGGACGGAGGAGCCTGGTGGGCTGCTGTCTATGGGGTCTCACAAAGTCAGACACGACTGAAGCGACTTAGCAGCAGCAGCATACAAGTTGAGACAGGATATGAGGAGACAAATGGCTGGCTGGAATGGATTAAATATTATGTGCACACTTGAAATAAGAGCAACTGTTAGGCTTACGCACCAGGTAGGCCAGAATCTCAATGGTACCATTCCCACTCGGATGGACCTCAGATGCTATGGGCATAGAATGCATGATATTCCTCTCTCAGGACAATATGGCCTGGGGTTCATGACTAATGTTCGTGACTGTGAAGGGTCCTAGGCAAAACCCCCAAGGACAGTCAGACCCCCATTCCATGATGCAAACTATACCTCGTGCCTCTCTAGGTGGGGGGAACAGTTAGCATTCTTGGGGAATGTGTCCAGGTGCAGTGAAGGCCGGTCCTTTGAGGGAATGAATAACCATTCTGCATTAACTATGGCCCGGGAAGACATCTGGTGTTGTGAAGGACCATTGCTTGAGACTCTACCGGCCAACTGGAGTGGAATTTGCACCCTAGTTCAATTGGCTGTCCTTTTCACCCTGGCATTTCGACACTCGGATCCATCTCTTAAGCAGACTAACCATAGAGCCAAAAGGAACACTCTTGCCCCAGGTGGGTCATTTGATCCATATATATATATATATATATATATTCTGTTGGGGTCCCTAGAGGTATTCCTAATGAATCCAAGGCTAGAAACCAAATAGCAGCAGGGTTTGAGTCGGTATTATTCTGGTGGTCCACCATTAATAAAAATGTTGATTGGATAAACTATATTTACTATAAATAACAGAGGTTTGTTAACTATACCAGAGATGCTCTAAGGGGAATAGCAAAACAGTTAGATGCTACTGGCAAAATGGCATGGGGAAAATTGACTGGCCTTAGACATGATTCTGGTCTTCCCTTGTGGCTCAGCTGGTAAAGAATCGGTCTGCAATGCAAGAGACCTGGGTTCGATCCTTGGGTTGGGAAGATGCCCTGGAGAAGGGAAAGGCTACCCACTCTGGTATTCTGGCCTAGAGAATTCCATGGACTGTATAGTCCATGGGGTCGCAAAGAGTCCGACACGATTGAATGCGTTTCACTTTCACTTTCAGACGTGATTCTGGCAGAAGGAGGAGGAGTATGTGTTATGGTAGGGTGTCAATGCTGTACTTTCATACCCAACTGCACGGCCCCTGATGGCCCAATAACAAGGGCCTTGCAAGGTCTGACCACCTTGGCTAAGGAGTTGGCTGAAAACTCAGGGATAGATGACCCATTGTCCAGTTTGATGGAACAATAGTTTGGGAGATGGAGAGGCATCATGACCTCTATCTTGACTACCCTTATTATCACACTTGAAATACTCACCCCAGTAGGGTGTTGCATCATTTCTTGTGTCAGGAGCCTAACACAAAGATTAATAGAAACAGCTCTCACCAAGCAGTCCCCTGCAACCTATCATAACAACCTTCTATTCCTGGAGGAGTCTGAACATGAAAGTCATTTGATGGTAAGTTTGAAGAAAAGAATAATCGACCATTATAAAAAGGGGGTGGGAATTGGAAGAAAAATATGGTCGTTTCTACCAAAGAAGAAAGATTGAAGAAATGGGTTCATATTAATTTTTTTTAGAATAGTTAAATAGAAAGGTATATAGGTAGATAGACGTGTGTGTGTGTGTGTGTCCGGCTTGTGAATAAGATTCCTAAGATGGTGACTAGTCAGTCTTTTGTTCTCTTACCTTCCTGGTTTCTCTGAGAACAATTTGGCAGGCTAACTTTGTGGGCTTTACCCTGGACACGTGCAAAGAACTAAAGGGCTGGAGAAAATATTTAATATAAATCTTCCACTCAGAAGCTTACAAATGTCAGGCATGACCCCCATCGACCAATAAACACTTAGGCGAGTTCGGGGAAGACTGACTCTGTGGTCCTCAGCCTGTGAGGAACCAGGGGAGGGAACCTGCGTTTTAGGGATAAAAGCCGAGAGCACTTCCCGCGCGCTGCGCTTGCTCCCACACCTCTGCAGTGCGCCCTTCTGCAGAAGTAAAGACTGCCTCCCGAGCCACTTGTGATCACATGTCTTACTCCGGTGACACTGAGAGCATCTCCGACAGCTAGAGGGGGTGTCGCCCTGTTTCCTTTAAGATTGAGGAACGTACAAGGGGGGGGGGCCGAAACAGCACGTAAAACATTGACCTGTTTACCCTGGTTTGCCTCCTTCAGTAGGTTGTTGATTAATCAAGCCTTGAGTTATTTTACAGAGACAGCACTGCACATGTGAACGACGGGAACCCATGTCTCCAGGATGACCCCAGGACCTAAAATCTTCAGTTTACAGGACTCATAAAATAGAAATGTTGCCACTGGAGCCTTTCACCAGCAAGAAGTTCTTCAGTAAGAAAAATCCAGTTTCCGGCTGTCCAAGTAGCTTGTTTCCAATCAAATTTCTGACTTTCAAGGCTAGCCAATAAGACTGTGCCAAGTTTGAAATTCCCCTAACCTCTTACATTTTACCCTGAACACTGGTTGGGGAGACAGATTTGAGCCCTGCCTCCTGTTGATTGACCTCCCAATAAAAGTCTTTCTTTTTTTAAAAGCTGGTGCCATACTATTGGCTTCTGTGTGTGTCAGATGGTGAGCCTTTGCTTGGTAACAAAAGGATAAAAAATATCCACTGATGCATGCAACATTTTATTATTTCTGTCTGATACAGTGAAAATGATTACAGTATTTCTTCCTCATAAAGCAGTATTCCAAGCTCTATTAACACTATGTCCTCTACCGTGAGGGGAAAACATTAGTTGTTTTATCAACATTAGTTGATAGAATTGCACCTGAGCTGGATGACCAGAATACTGATGTTCTCCTGAGTCTTTAATGACAGATATGTACATTAACAACACCTTAGAAACTCACTTTATGTGTCTTCCTAAAGTGTTGTCTATCTGTTTGTTTTTGGACACTTCTAACTTTAACATGCTGTGTGATCTTTGGAAGGTACTTAGGGTTTCTGTGCCTCAATTGCCCCAAGTTAAGAAAGGATAATAATAGCTCCTTCAAAGGTAGACTGTAAAGATTAAATGAAGTTACTGTGCTGAAAAACTTGGGAAAATGCTTAACCTACAGTGAAAGTTTTGAGGATTAGCTGTTAGCATTATAGCAGTGTCTTGCTAGCCTTAAGTCAGTAGTGCTCACTTGTGTTCAACTCTTTGTGATCCATGGACTGTAGCGCACGAGGCTCTCTATCCATGGAATTCTCCAGGCAAGAATACTGGAGTGGCTTGCCATTTCCTCCTCTGGGAGATCTTCTGACCCACAGATTAAACCCATGTCTCCTGTGTCTCCTGCATTGCAGGCGGACTCTTAACCCATTGAGCCACTGGGGAAGCCCCTGCCTGCCTTAAGATTTATAATTCTCACTTCTCTAATCCTTTTTTTTTTTTTTTTGCCAAAACATGAAAGCAGGAGAAAAGGCAAACAACTTGTTATTCTCACTGACATGTTCCGGTAGGCCTCTCAGTATTAAAAACATCATTTAGTAGTTTTGCTTTTGGCTGCTATAATCAAGTTATCTGACTTAGAATACACTTCGTAGAATAGGTTTGTTCTCTTATTTTTTAGCATGCCATTTAATCTTTCTAAAGTGAGTTTCCTGTTGAGAAATGTTGCCATTTGTATGCCTAATGATTATTATAAATTGCAGTCATGAGTTAATTGTTACTAGTCTTATTTAGAAGTTAAAGTAACATGCTTACTAACTTTCTGATTTCATGACTTCCTGTGTCTGGAATTTCAGTCCTCTTCTGGGTCTGTCCTCAGTCCATTATTTTTACCAAGATGCCTCTGGTGTAAGTCACCCACAGTTGGTGACTCCCAAAGTTCATTTCCAACCCTGAACTGACCTAATGTTTCCAATTCATATAGCTAGGTTTCTTATTGGCACTTCACATATATATTTCACAGCAGTTCAAATACTCTACTCCAGAATACTACTAATATCATTAAAGTCTTGATCAACCTCAAAGATCAAAGGTTTTGTTTTGTTCACTCTCTGGAACTATAAATACATTCTCCTGTGAACTCATTCTTTAAAAAAAAAAAAAGATTAATTTACTCCTTTATGGCTGTGCTGGGTCTTCATTGCTGCATGGGCTTTAGGGCTACTATATTGTTGCGATGTGTGGACTTCTCATTGCAGTGGCTTTTGTTGCAGAGCATAGGCTATAAATGTGTGGGCCCAGTAATTTCAGCTCATGGGCTGTATAGCACAGATTTCAGTTAAGTTGTGGTACACAGGCTTAGCTGCCCTGCAGCATGTGGAATCTTCCCTGACTAGGGATTGACCCATGTACCTGGAACTGGCAGCTGGATTCTTAACCACTGAGCCACAAGGAAAGCCCTGAACCATTCTTTTAAGTAAATTATTCTAACTGAGCCTTGGCAGCAACATGGTCGATGAGACCATCAATCAGGCATCACCTGAGTTTCACTTTTTGAGGTGTGATTCAGTTCAGTTCAGTTCAGTTGCTCAGTCGTGTCCGACTCTTTGCGACCCCATGAACCGCAGCATGCCAGGCCTCCCTGTCTGTCACCAACTCCCGGAATCCACCCAAAACCATGTCCATTGAGTCAGTGATGTCATCCAACCATCTCATCCTCTCGTCCCCTTCTGCCCTCAATCTTTCCCAGCATCAGGGTCTTTTCCAGTGAGTCAGCTCTTTGCATCACGCAGCCAAAGTACTGCAGTTTCAGCTTCAACATAAGTCCTTCCAATGAGTATGCAGGGTTGATTTCCTTTAGGATGGACTGGTTGGATCTCCTTACAGTCCAAAGGACTCTCAAGAGTCTTCTCCAACACCACAGTCCAAAAGCATCAATTTTTCGGCACTCAGCTTTTTTATAGTTCAACTCTCATATCCATACATGACCACTGGAAAAACCATAGCCTTGACTAGACAGACCTTTGTTGACAAAGTAATGTCTGCTTTTTTAATATGCTGTCTAGGTTGGTCATAACTTTCCTTCCAAGGAGTAAGTGTCTTTTAATTTCATGGCTGCAATCACTATCTGCAGTGATTTTGGAGGCCAAGAAAATAAAGTCAGCCACTGTTTCCCCATCTATTTGCCATGAAGTGATGGGACCAGATACCATGATCTTAGTTTTCTGAGTGTTGAGCTTTAAGTCAACGTTTTCACTCTTCTCTTTCCCCTTCATCAAGAGGCTCTTCAGTTCTTCTTCACTTTCTGCCATAAGTGTGGTATCATCTGCATATCTGAGGTTACTGATATTTCTCCCAGCAATCTTGATTCCAGCTTGTGCTTCCTCCAACCCAGCGTTTCTCATGATGTACTCTTGAGGTGTGATTAGTTTTTCCTAGTTGCAAAGTCAGTTAAGGCTTTGTAAGTTACGGCATGTTACCAGCAGAGGGAGATAGTTTCCTACAATTGTCTTTCATTTGGTAAGGAGCTTTAACAAAGAAGTTTGTTGAGCATTCCTGACTGACTCTTCCAGGAGACCAGAAAGAAATCTTGGGGATCATTTGAGGATGCTGCAAAGGAAACAGCTTTTGTTCCACCAAATGGGTAATCAAGAGGCCAGGCCTAATTAATCATGTAGGGCTGTGATCTTGGGCAAGTCCCTTCCTCATCTCTAAAATGAAGGGACGGAATCAAGTGAAGTCTAAAATTGAGAACATGGGGGCTCCCTTGGTGGTCCATTGGTTAAAACCCCATGCTTCTGAAGCAGGGGGTGTTGGTTCAGTCCTTGGTGGGGGAACTAAGATACAACATGCTGTGCGGCATGGCCAAAAATGAATGAATTGAAGAAGTGGTAGCAGTTTCTTCCTCCAGGGGGAGAGACCCAAAAGTTGATGCCATAGCATAAACAGGCACAGGCAGAGACCCTAAAGCATGAGCGTCTCTTTCTTATGAAATATGTTCATTATACCATGTTTGGGGGTTAGTGATCTGCACTCAGAACTTAACGTACCTCTGATCTATGACATGAAACAATCTGGCACGTGATAGAAATATAAGAGTAAAGCCCATAGTGAGAACATTTTCCATCTGATTTCCAAGCTGAGGCCATGTAGGCAGTTAAGAAATAAATGGCCACTTTTTATTTTTAATGGCCACTTCTTGTTGTTCAGTTGCTCATTCCTGTCCGACTCTTTGGGACCCCATGGACTGTAGCATGCCTGGCTTCCCTGTTCTTCACTATCTCCAGTTTGCTCAAACTCATGTTCATTGAGTCAATGATACCACCCAACCAACTCACCCTCTGTTGCTGCCTTCTCTTGCCCTCAGTCTTTTCCAGAATCAGGGTCTTTTCCAGTGAGTCGGCTCTTCACATTAGGTGGCCAAAATATTGGAGCTTCAGCTTCAGGATCTGTCCTTCCAATGTATATTCAGGTTTGATCTTTAGGATTGACTGGTTGGATCTCCTTGCAGTCCAAGGGACTCTCAAGAGTCTTCTCCAGCACCACAGTTCAAATACATCAATTTTTTGGTGCTCAGCTTTCTTTATATTCAACTCTCACATCCATACATGACTACTGGAAAAGCCATAGCTTTGACTAGACAGATCTTTGTTGGTAAAGTGATGTCTCTGCTTTTTAATATGCTGTCTAGGTTGGTCATAGCTTTTCTTCCAAGGA